>JAKSZT010000049.1:5817303-5842151 GCA_026826555.1 Tolypeutes matacus | reverse complement strand
CTTGTGCTGCGGGTGCAGGTGCTGCGGGTGCTGGTGCTGCGGGTGCTGCTGGTGCAGGTACTGCAGGTGCTGCAGGTGCTACTGGTACAGGTGCTGCGGGTGCAGGTGCTGCGGGTGCTGGTGCTGTGGGTACAGGTATTGCAGGTGTTGGTGCTGCTGGCGGTAGTGTTGTCGTCAAGACAACAGCTTATAACTAACCACAGCGGAGTCACCTGCACGGCAGAAACACAACCACGTCTTGCCCATCGCAGGAATCATCTTTGCACTTACTTTTGCCACACAGGAAGCACACGCACACGCATGCATACACACAATACATGTGGCCATGTACACACACACTGTTGCTTTTAGTGTCATAAGATAGGCTGTCTCTGGAGATATTCAAGATCAGGTGCTAAAGAATCCTCCGAGTGTCAAAACAGTCACATTATCATCACGTCCCGGTCCCTTGAGGAGTTGGCGCTTGTGTGACCTGCGCGCCCTGCGATGCTCCCTAACACTTCACGCGCGAAGGCCACGGGCCATGTCTTGGCAGTCGCTTGCTCAGTTGCATTTTGCTTGGAGTGAAGTGTATAAAAATCTTTGAGCTACTTTCTGGTTTCTAGAAACTTGTGACTGCCTCCAGTTTGTTTTCTAAAAGCACGAGTCATTCTCTAAATCCGTTTGACATCTAATAAATCTTTAGTAAACACCTGTTTCTTTTGAAATATCTTCTACAGTGTACATGCTACTGCCTAATAGAAAGGAAATTCAACAGCACCAGGCTAGAGCACTAAGCTTCTGCCTTCTGAGCGAATCGACTTACAGGGTGCAGCTTTTAACTGTTCGCCTTTCAAACCATCTACTATTTTATTCGCCCCCAGGAACTTCATGTCACACTTAGGCCTTCTTTTCACACTTTCTCTCAATCGTCTCTGAACATTCAAAGGAAAGTAGCAGCTCCTGACGGATGAGGACATGTTGTCCCAACAAATGGCTGTGGTGCCATTCCAGCAAAATGCGACGCACAAGTCACATGCCAGCCTCTTGATGACAACAGAATTCTTTGACGTACGGAAATCACAGTTTGAACCATGGTCTCCAGGGCTGTTACTGTAACTCACATACGGACTTGCCCGTCACCAGCGCGGCGGCACTGCAGCGGGCGCAGGGACGGTCTGTTGCGCCCTCCTGGCCTTGCAGAGGGCTGAAGAGTTCCTTTTGTCCCACTCCTGCAAAATACTTCTTTTCCTGGTTGTGCTCTTTATTCAAAAAGTCCCATCTTTCCAACACCTGTATTTTCTTTTCTTCTTGCAACGTTAAGTATTCTCACTTCCCTCCTGGAGCTCCAGCAGCCGTATCGCCGACCTTCTCGTTCCAGCCCCATGCCGCGTCACTTTACTTTCGCGTTTTCCATCTCCCACCTCGTCGGGGACAGTTCTTTGCGTTCATCTCCCCGTTCTCATTTCCTCTTAAACTATTCCAGCCTGTGGCTGTTTCACCTGTCTGATCATGTTTGTATTTCAGTAATTACATATTTCCTTCTAGAAGCTCCTGCTGGCTCATCTTTGAAACTGCATCCTGCATTTCTTTAAGCACTCGATGCGTGACCGTCCCAGTCCTAGCCTCGGCGGCCCCTGGGGGCCTGCGCTTGTGGCCCCTTGTGTCTGCTGACCCTCGCCTGGGTGGGTGGCTGGGGCAGGGGTGGACACAGGGGCGGGTCCAGGTGTGTGTTAGGTATAGAGCCCATGTGGGGCACAGGAAGGATCAGGCTGGTGGAGGGCTCTGCAGTGAGTGTCCCTCAGCCGGTCCTGGGTCAGGCCAGGATGGCCACACTGCCACCAGCCGCCCGGAGCAGGCTGCCAGGAGCGCGTGACGTCTGTCCCGAAGGCGCTGCTCCCGAAAGAGCCTGGGCAGCAAGGCCCCCTACAGGGACCCACTCGCCCTTCCTTGTGTTTGATGATCAGGTGAGCGCATCTCTTAACCTTAATCTCCAGAAGGACTTTGAGCCTAACTTGGGGGCGCTTTTCACAAGAGAGGCTGGTTTCTGCTAAAGGTGGGGTGCTCCAGGCTCAGGGTCCCCAGCCTGAGCCCTTCTGGGTATCCCTACACGTCCAGCTCTCCTCCCTCATGGCCTGGCTCACCTGCTCACCTGAAGGTTGGGGCCAGGGAGGCAACCCTGGAACCCTCCTGCCTGCTCCGAGGGTGTGGGGGGCTCGCGGCAGCCCCCCAGCTCTGAGACAGGAACAGCCGTCCTGCATTTCAGTTATGGCCAGGGAGCCAATGCCGTCTGCACATAAAGTGAAATGGGTTTTAGGGTGAAATGGGGTTTCACATTTTTCAGGATGATGTTGTTTGTAGTGTTACAAATGGAATTAGGAGCTTCAGTGTTTGCTGTAGGGTGTATTACATACGCATTATGATCTCAGCGTTGAGAATGTGGGTCTGTTCCTTTCAAGCCTGACTTTATTAAGCTTCAGAAAAGCAGTAAAGCTTTGTACTTCTATTGGCGTAAACAAAGTCATCCTTCCTTTTTTTTTTTTTTTTTTTTTTTTAACTTCAAAACTGTTTTAAACCAAAGCAAATTACATTAACTGACACTTGGAGACCATTACCCCAAAACATACCCAGACCATCAATTCATAGCAAGTTTGGATTATTTATCCGGTCGTTCTGAAACAGAGCTATCTGTAGACAATTTCAAGCTTGCATTCTTCCTTTCTTCATTTTTTTTTTTCTTCCTTTCTTTCCTTCTTCCTTTCTTGTTTCCTTTTTTCTCTCTCTTTTATGTAAAGTATGTTGTTGGAGTGATCTATAAACATCACCAGAGGTACGGTAGGATTACAGATCATTTAACATTTCAAAAACATTAAATGAAATAAGACTTCCACTGAAGTATTAATTTGACGGTATATTAAATTGTCACTTCAAGCCCCTGAAAAAAATGAGTGAAACATGATAATAACAGCAATTTCCAAAAGCCAATGCCCAGGTTCACACTATCCTGCAGAGATATAAATATTTATCTGTCACCGCAGAGCACTTAGAACCTGTCTGCTGAGACCTTCCGTCAGCTGTGAATCTTTTAATGGCGTCTCATTTTGCACAAGAATAGCAGCAAAGCTGAGATTTGCGATGCTCGTTATTCTTGGTGAGTGCCTAAGAGCAAAGGAAAGGGACACTGTGGCCGGTTAGTCTCACGTGTTTTTAAAAGCCGATTCCACCTCATCAATTTATCGTTGCGTTACAGTTCTAACAAGCCAGCAGCTACACAGGACAAAGTTCTGAGAACAGAATTTACCATTATTCATGACATCATGAAATCATTTATAAGTAGATTTTTAAAAAGAAGACCAAAAAAAAAAAAAAAACAAACAAAAGTGAAAACAGAAACACAGTGTTACAGCTAAAACATTACAGGCAAATATAAAATTTGAGAGCGCTCCTTGGAAAGAACAGAAGCTGCTGCCATGTGATTTGGTAAGAGGCGGCGACGTGGCACCCAGCTACAAAAATGCAAATGTGAACGTTTAGCAAACAGTATTTAAAACGTTCCCTGAGAGCGGGGGGCGCAGATCCCAAGAATAACTGCGGTTGATTGGGTGACATAGAGCATAAGAACCGGTGATGAGCTCCAAGGAGATTCTCAGCCGAGTTCACCTCTAAAGAATTTAGGAGCAAATATTTAGCGAGCATCACTCAGGTGAAAGCTCACTGCCCTCGCTAAGATCCTCCGTCAACACTGCCCATGGAGCGGACATTTGCCAGGCAGGCAGAGCCGGGCTGCAGGTGGCTAGTGAGCCCCCGAGGCGGGGTCCCCGTGGGCCGAGGCCAGGTCCTCATCCTGAGTCTGGGCTGCCGGGGCTTTTGCAGATCAGCTTCTCTCATCTGGAGAGTCTCGGAGCTCCTGAGCCCCGCCCGGGATGGCCAGGCCTGCGTCCCGGGGCCTTGGGCAGGTCACAGGTGAGCCCGACCCCCAGGAAGGTGCTGCACCTGTCATGCACCAGTGGTGCCGTTAGCGTCAGCTGGGGAAGCATGCCTGTGGCCCCATCACAGCACCTGTCTCAGGAGAGCCCCTAAAGGTTGAACCTTCCTCTAGAAGGGAACAGAAGCTGATCCAAGGGAGGAAGCAGAGATTCCCTAAGTTGTCTTGCGGTTGAATAGACAACATTGAAAAGAAATCAGTAGACACTTAGGATGCTTTTTTTTATTTCAAATTATGAATCTATTTTAGTTTTTTTGTGTGTTTTTAAGATTTTATTTACTCCCACCCCACCCCCATTGCTCCCACTTGCTGCCTCCTCCCCGCCCTCCCCAGCCCCTTCTGCCCTGCATGGGGGTCTCTGGCAGACCCCGTTTCCCTGCTCTCACTTCTCCCTTGCCCCATGGAGGACCTCTCGAGGCATCAGATCTGTTTTAGTCAGCCAAAGGGGTGCTGATGCAGAATACCAGAAATCAGTTGGTCTTTATAAAGGGTATTTATTTGGGGTAGAAGCTTACAGTTACCAGGCCATAAAGCGTAAGTTTTTCCTCCACCAAAGTCCATCGCCACGTGTTGGAGAGAGACAGCTGCCGACGTTTGCCAGGGTTCAGGCTTCCTGGGTTCCTCTCTTCCCGGGGCTGCGTTTCTCTCCCGGCTCAGCTCCTCTGTTTCCTCCACAAGGTCAGCTGTAGACTGTGAGGCTCTGTATGCTTTGCCTCTCTCCACAAGGCCAGCTGTAGACTATCAGGCGAATGGCTCATCTCTATTCCGGGGCCTTCTCTCCTTCCTCACGACCAAGCTCTCTTACTTCCCAGGGCTCCAGCTCAAGACTCCAACATCAAAACTGCTCCAGCACTGTCCTTTGCCGTGTCTTTTATATTTGATTCCTCCACCCACCAAGGGGTGGGGCTCAACACCCTACTGACGTGGCCCAGTTAACTCCCCAATCATAACTTAATCATGCCCAGATTAGCAGACCGGTTTACAAGCATGATCCAATATCTATTTTTGGAATTCATAACTACATCAAACTGCCCAACAGCTACAAGGTCAGAGTAAGTTATGCCAGAAGATCCCCTCCTCTTCAGGGAGAGCACAGGGAGGAATGAGGGGAGGAGACAGACACCCCCAAAATGCTACACCCCAATCCTATGGCTTAAAGAGGTCGCCATGAAGGAGTTGTATAAACACATGCCAACTTCAGGGAGTTAGAGAATGTCAGCTATAAATTCTGTAAAAATCATCAACACCGATAATTCTTATCCCATTTATTGTACTCAGGCACTGATCCTTCTCTACCTCCTTTCCCCAAAAGGGATCTTTAAGTTGTGGAAGTTCTGTTGCTCCGACGACACCTAATGCTTGGAAAGAGAAAACAGGCAGGAACGTTTACATGGTGCCTATGCGCACGTAAAACCGCCGCCACTGGCAAGCCCACCCCAAGCTACCCACGGCAGCAGTGTCCCTGTGCCTCATGACCTCAAGATCACCTTGCTGAACGTCTCCTTTCCTGGCGTCAGTTCGTCTGCTTTTTTCTTGAGTCAGTTTCTTCCTTTATCACAGCCTCATGAGAAAAATCTTGAGCGTCTCTTTCATCATAAATCACGTGGGAACCTTTTTCTGCCTTTAAAATCCAGAGTTTTCACATTTATAGCACCTGGAGGTGGGGTCCAAGCACTAGCTGTAAAGATCACGTCAGGAAAGGTTAGCTCCTGTAAGAATGTTTGTTTTTTTTTAATTTGCTGCATTCATTTATCTATTCAACAAATACTTGTAAATTTGGGAGTTGTTGGTATCAGATAGAACCTGAAACAAAGACGGTAGGTGAGGCGAGAAGGTAAGTGGGCTTGGATCCAGGTCTGCAAGAGGATGAGGAAGCGGCTCAGTGGGCATCTCAGAAGCAAGCAGAGTGCCAGGTCAGGGGTGCCGAGGGCACACGAGAGACGGAGACCGAGAAGGGGCTGCTGGGCCTCACGCTCGGGTCAGGGGTGAGCTTAGTGAGGACAGGTGTGTGGACGGAGGCAGGCACAGTCCAGAGTGGAAGGAGATACAGACAGACCAAGGTCAGGTGTATGGAGGTGAGTGGACACAGAGTGGAAGGAGATTCAGAACAGATGGGAGGTCGGGTGTACAAAGGTGAGTATGGACACGGAGTAGAAGGAGATAACGATGGATGGGAGTCAGACATATGGAGGTGAGTGGACACAGAGTGGAAGAAGATTCAGGACAGATGGGAGGTCGGGCATACGGAGGTGAGTGGAAGGAGATTCAGGATGGACAGAGGTCAGGCATAAGGAGGTGAGCGTTGACATGTAGTGGAAGGAGATTCAGGATGGACGGAGGTCAGGTATACTGAGATGAGTGTGGACACAGAGTGGAAGGAGATAGGATGGACGGGAGCCTGGGTGTATGGAGGTGAGTGTGGATAGCTCTCTCAAGAAGTCAGTGACGAGAGAGGCCACAGATAGAGAAAGATGGGGATTCAAAGGAGGGATTCTGTTTGTTTTGATTGTTTAATAAAAAAGTTTGCAAACAGAAAATTGATAGCTTAGACCGATTGCTTAGATTTAACAATTATTAACATTTTACCATGTTTGCATCATCTTCTTTTCCTGAAGTGTTTCAGAGTAAATTGTAGACATAGCATTTCATCGCTAAGTACTATAATATGCATCTCTGAAATATAAAGACATTTTTCTAATCTGACAAAATTAGCAGTTGATTCCTTAATGCCACCAACTATCTGGTGACATACTCAAATGTTCCTGGTTGTCCTGAAATGTCTGCTCAAACCAGGACGCATTCACGGACCCACGTTGGCCTGATCGCCGCGTCTCTGCGGTGGAGGGCGCCTTTTCCGTTTTTTGTGTTTGTCTCCTGAGAGGAGCTTCAGCAGGTCAGATGCCTTGCGAGGCAGGAGCGGGTGGGCTGGAAGGGGCTTCTCCCCTCAGCGGGGTGGAGGTTCACGGTAGGCATGGTGGAGCTTGTGTTCCACAGCGTGGAACTCAGTTGCGGAGCAGATCCCACTCTGCCTGCGCAAGTTTCGAGGTCTTTCTTCAGGTGCAGGACAGCGGCTCTTTCTGCCTCCTCAGATCAGCTGTGAGAAATGTTCTTTTCCACCAAGCGCTGTCTGCCACCTGTTTGCATGAGCAAAACCCAAGTGAACTCATTATTTATTGAAAGGATTGAAGTGGAAAACGTTCCACTCATCTGATTTCAAAACAAGAACAAGTTGAGGTGAAATGCTACTCAAAAAAGATAGCAAATTAAAAATATTTAGCACAAGAAGGTATTATTGTTAGTAAGAAAAAACGGGTTAGAAGCATCATTTAACTTTTGCCAAAACTTTGGGTGGCAAAACCCAATCTTAGCGATGCGATTTTATCTTTTTTTAATGATAAAAACTAAAGACTTTTTAAAATCTTTAAAATAATTAAGTATTACCAGAGTTGATCCTAACAGTGTTTCCCAGTAAAAAAAAGTTTGAAAGGGCAAGAGTGGATGTGGCTTAAGCCGTTGAGCACCTGCTTCACACATAGGAAGTCCTGGGTTCGGTTCCTGGTGCCTCCTAAAACCACAACAACAACAACAACAAAAAAAAACAACAAACAACAGCAACCAAAAAACCCAACCCTGGGGAACCAATGTGGCTCAGTGGTTGAGCACTAGCTTCCCACTTACTAGGTCCCAGGTTCAATTCCTGGCCCCAGTACCTCAAAAAAAAAAAAAAAAAAAAGGCTGAAGGGACCGTTTAATTTCTTTCTTATTTGTATAAAATGCTCATTGTAAAAAAAGAACAGCTCAAGCAATATAGGGGGGGAAGGAAGAAAGTCAGACCACCCCAGATCCCACCATTGCCATCCAGTAGACGCCCCTCCAAGCATCGCTGTAAAGATGTACAATTCTATAACATCGGGATCGTGCTTTCCATGCTGCTCGTTGTCCTGGAAATGCCACTCGACGTTAGGCCGGGAGCATAAAAGCGCTTTTAAAAAATAAACAAAAGCCTTTTTCTTTTTAAATCATTTGAAATTTAAGGAAAGTTGTAAAAAACAAAACAGAAACAACCCCTAAACAACAGTGTACCCTTCACCCAGATTTACCGACGATTAGCATTTTCCCACCTTTGTTATGTCATGCTGTCTTTCTGTCTAATCTATGTCATCTGCCTGTCTACCTACCTACCTATCACCCACCTGTTATCCAAACATTTGAGAGTAGGTTGCATACATCATGCCCCTCTCACTCGCAACAGTTCCAGGTACAGTTCCTGAGAACAAGGGCACCACTTTGTCACTTATGTAACTGACATCAAGCTCAAGTTCAAGAAATTTCACATTGATATAAAGTACACAGTCCCTATTCCAATTTCTTCATTTGTTTCAGTAATGTCCTTCTGGACATTTTCTCTCCATTATTAGATCCAGTCCCGGATCATGTATTGCATTTAATTGTCACTTTCTTCAAGGCTTGTTGAAATCGTCTTACCCCCTCATTTTAAAGAACAGAAAAGACCCATTTTACTCTGTGTTCAGGGAGGAGTATCTCCACCTTGTGGCCTTCAGGGCATGGTCATTAAAGTCTCTAAACTCATGTTGCTTTTTTGCAACTGTCATTAGGAATGGTGCCATCCCTGGCACTGCCCCAGTGCTCTTGGCGAAATCCAACATGGCGCC
This sequence comes from Tolypeutes matacus, assembly GCA_026826555.1. NCBI lineage: Eukaryota > Metazoa > Chordata > Mammalia > Cingulata > Chlamyphoridae > Tolypeutes > Tolypeutes matacus. The sequence goes on along the minus strand of JAKSZT010000049.1, from coordinate 5,833,514 downwards.
AGGGAGTCCCTCACTGGCAGCAAGAAACACAAGGGCCCGAGTTCAGCCCTCCCAGCTTCTAACCATGGCCTCTCGACGTCAGCGCTGGTGAAAGAAGCCTGTCTCCGTGGCCACGCGGCCCGGCCTGGCCTCAGGAACTCATCATCAGTGCCCCTGGGGTGGGATACGGAGGCCGACTTGACTTCAAAGGAATTAGGGGAAGACCAGTCGCTTGCCCTCTTGCCTTACAACACTGTGTTCTTTTTTATACCAAGTTTACACTTTACAGATTGGCTTGGAAGGTTTAGAAAAGGTAGCGCTTTGGAGATAAAGTTGAGTTTTCTTATCTGTGTTTGCATGATGGGCACAGACACAATCTCAAGCAGAACCAGTGTGGTCCTTTTCTGTAAATAGGATGCTGGTGTTAGAGGTTGACATTTTGTATAAACACCACGGGCTAAGAGTTGTATTTTGCAGTTTGTGGGCATCTTTTGACCTGAGAATCGTTCTCCCTCCTCCTTTCTTTCCTGTGCAGTACGTCGTGGAGTGTCATGGGATCACCCTTCTTCCCCAGTTCTTGGGCATGTATCGGCTGAATGTCGACGGAGTTGAGATATATGTGATTGTTACAAGAAATGTGTTCAGCCACCGTCTGTCTGTATATAGGAAATACGATCTAAAGGTGAGTTTGGTTTTCTTAATTTTTGCTAAGGAACTCAAGCTTGGGAGGTGCTCAGAGCTTAAAGTGAGCTCCTCTGGGTTCGGTAAGCATTGAAGATACGTGCCCTTATTAGAGAGAGCGGGTCTCATGTCATTCAACAAATATTGATTGAGTCCCAGCTATGTACCAGGCACCGTCTGAGGAGCTGGGAACAGTGTGAGTGAACCGTAAGGACCAGACCCACCCTCAAGGACCTGGCACACAGCTGGGAAGAGACAATGAGTGAAGTGAAGAAGTAAATCCTGGCGTGTTCTAGGAAGGGACAAATGCTGTGGATACAAGTGGGGAAGGAAGGTGGGGAGGGATACTGTTCTAAGTAGGGTATCAGTGTTGGCGTCACTGAGATGATATTTGTGCAAGCCCAAAGGGGAAGGGAACGAGCTGAGGGGTCAGCAACTGCAAAGTCCCTGAGACAGGCTATTTCCAAGACTTCAGCTTTTACACTGCACGAGAGGAGGAGCCCTGGAGATTCTGAGAGTGGGATGGCACGGTCTGGCTTCTGGGATCACTGACTGCTGACTTGGGAGTAGGTCCAAGTTAGGAGTCAGCAAATCTGACCCGCAGCCTGTTTTTGTAAATGAAGGTTCATTGGAACACAGCTGCACGTTGTTTGCGTGTCATCTGTGGCCGCTTTAACGCCAGAACTGCATAGTTACACGAAGACTAAACTATCTGCCATCTGAGCCTTTTCGGGAAAACCTTGCCAACTCCTGGGCTACCTCAGTGGTTCTCAAACTTTTTGGTCTCAGGACACCTTCACAACTCTTACAAGAGGCTCCCAAGAGGCTTTTGCTTATGCGGGTTATGTCTCCCGATATTGACAATATTAGAAATTAATATGGAAACTTTTTGAATATTTATCTTAATCCATTTTAAATAATAAAACCTTTCCACATCAAACTAATTAACATAGTTTTATGAAACATAGCTGTATTTTCCAAAGCAAAAAATATAGTGAGACAATTGGCATCATTTTACATTTTTGCAAATCTCATTAATGTCTAACTTAATAGAAGGCAGAAGGTCCTATCTGGCTCTGCCATTACTTTGTTGTGACATGTTGTTTGAAGTACGTGAAGAGAATCTGGCCTCGCACAAATGGGTAGTTGACAAAGGGGGAAGTATTTTCATAATCTTTTCAGATAATTGTGGATATTCTTCTTTGATACTCCCCCAAAACTCAACAGTTGGTCATTTCTCAAGGATCATTTGCAATGTGGAACCTGAAATTGCATCAGTGAGCATTCTGTGCTCTTTCACATTAAAACCCATTGGCCTGAATATACTTGAAATGCACCGATTTATAGCTTCACAGCTTGGTCATTGGAAAGCAGTGGTTCCCTGGACTGTGGAGCTCTTCTAAATGTTGACACATTTCATGATAAAGTATCAAAAAATCATTGTAATAGCAACAACAGTCTCATCAGAAAAGTCTTTACATATTGAGAAGCTATCAAGCTCAGGGTGGCAGATCCTAGTTTTTTAAAATTCTGATTTTCACTTGAAAGCTCAAATTGTGTGATTGACAACAAATACTGTCACTTTGTTCATTTTTGAGCAAATATCTGCCAGATACCCAAATCTGAATCACCATAGTTTGTCTGTCATTCTTTGAAATAAAAATGTTGCCTGATGATGAAAGTGGCTGGTTCAGCTCATAGCTCATACCAATGCAAGTGACTGTCCCTGGGAAACTGCTGCTTCTTTGTACATGGAAGAACTTCACGCCTCCTTCCTATGCAGAATATTGAAAAGATGGGCACTCAGATCAAAAAAAATTTTTTAGGAGGTGTCAGGGGTTGAACCCAGGACTTCGTACATGGGAAGCAGGAGCTCAACCACTTGAGCTACATCTGCTCCCCCAGGGTCAAGATTTAATAAAGGTAGTTGTCTGTATTGCTTCATCACAGACTTCTTAAGTGATGTCAGTATTTTGTTTTGTTTTGTTTTGTTTTATGACAAGTGCTAGAAGGACAGTTTGGTGCTACTGTCTTGATTTGGCTAAGCTATCAGCAGTTTCACCCACCATTATTTTTGCAACATCCATGCAAATGTCAAGACAGCAGAAAGGCAAATAACATCTTATTCTTATAAAATTCACTTTGGCTCTGCAGACTGCCAAAGGGTCTGAGGACCACACTTTGAGAAATGCTGGTCTGCCTGAAGGGGAGTGGTTGAGGCTTGTCTCTGATCTCTCACCAAGAGTACATCAAATTGAAAAAAAAAAAGGAGATTGGAGACATGAAACTCTTGAGCTCTCTGTGCTCCTGGGTGGGGGAGAAACTGTTTGTCTCTGGAGTCTAGGCAAACTGGATTTACTTCCCAAACACAGCCTTGCTGTGTCCTGCCTCCCAGCCTTGGCTCGAGCCGTTTTGTTCCCAGGAATTGCCCCATGGACACCCCAGTGCCCCTAGAGCTCCTTTCCGCACCGACTCTTTCAGGAGCCTAAGCAGATGCTGCTGACGGCACTCCATTGAGTGCCATGGGGTCTCCTTCTCCCACATAAGAAGCCAGAGTCACCTCTGTGACCCTCTGTTTCTTCTTCTGTAGAGCAGGGCTGATTTACCTACCTGTGCAGGATTTACCTACCTGTGTTGTGCGGAGTGAGTGAGAAGGGTGTGGGTTGTGTCCTGTATATGCCTGGCACAGGGGACTGGCCCGCGGGTGTTTGTCATCTCCTCTGATGGTGCACAAGTGCCTGAGGAGCAAAATTTTTAATTCCCCTAAACACCTAGGACAGTGCCTTGTGCACACTGGCATCTAGTAACCATGTCTTGATGTAACCTATATTTGTGTATTGGAAATGACCGTTTCAATTTACCCTGGATTACAGCATTTCATCTCCCTTTTCAGCTGGTAGAATAATTGTTTATTTTAATGCTGTGGCCCTCCTGTTCCCACCAGTCCTGTCAGTTTGATGGAGACTAAACGTTTGGCATCGTTTCATGGCTCCAGGTCTTGGCCTTGACTTTCCAGCTTTACTTTTCTCTGTTTTCATTTTTTAATTGTGAATTAATTTAAGCTTGGCTGGGTTTTTCCCAGGCTAATGGTCTGCATTTCCATAGAGATGAAGCTCCACAAAGAGTCAGAAACAGGGTGAATTGTATCATAGGAGAGGACTCACACACACACCCCAGCACCTCTTTAAGGACACGGAGCAGAAGAAATGGTTTCTTCCTGCGCCCAGTAGCACAGAGAACCCAAGTTTCACTTGTTCAGTGTCCTTTCTTAAAAAAAGCTTGGACGTACTCTTGGTGAGAGATAAGTGTGAAAAGGAAAATACGCGTGGGCCATGTTTCGGCGGCAACATGGGTGTTTGCAGGCATTTGCTGGCACCGCCGCGTGCTCGGGTGGGGGCTGGCTCTGGCAGGCGGGGGTCTCTGGAGAAAGAGCCAACAGATACGTGCACGCATGTGCAGACCTGTGCAAAGAGATTTATTTTAAGCAATTGATTCATGCTGTGGGGAGAGCGGGTGCTGGCGAGGCTGAAGGGCAGGCCGCAGGCAGGAGTCCAGGTGGGAGCTGGAGCTGCCGCCTTGGATCAGAATTGCTTCCTCTGGAGACCTCAGTTCTTGGGGCCTTCGCTGATTGCATGAGGCCCACCCACATTGTCCAGGGGACTCTCCTACAAAACAGCTCCCAAGCCCCAGGCCAGAGCTGGCCCAGACGCTGGCAGTCACCCCACAGGCCTGTCTTCCTTCCTGACCATCCGCGCTTTCTCCACTTGGCGTTGGCTCTGCGCCCTGTCCACTCCCAGGAACTGGAGCAGCTTCCTGCCGGCCACAGGGCCTTGCCACGCAGCCCCGGCCTGCCCAGCGCGGGGCCTGGGGCCGCGGCCGTGCCAGCAGGGTCTGGCTGGGTCCCTGTCAGCCCGTGTCCCCGGTTGGGGCCTCCCAGGCAGCATACATCCTCGTGTCTGCCAGCGAGCTGCTGGAGCGAAGCTGGCCATTGTGCCAAAGGGTGACTTCCTCCAAGGATCGCCGACCGAGGGGCTGCTTTCCTTCCTCGGTTCTTGGAATGATTGGCTGAATCAGGTTTCCAGGGCTTGGATTTGGGAGGCAGCCAGGGAAACACAGGGCTCCTCTGACCCTGTCGTGGTTGGGGTGTGCGCTGCTGGAGGGGCAGGGCCCCTCCCCAACCCCTCATCCCCTGCCACCGAGCAGCCCCGGGGTGGAAGGCGGGGGGTTCCCGTGTGGCGCAGGCAGGCTGGTGTTCACCGCTCTGTTGACACTCTGCAGGTCCCCTGGCACCATTTGCCCTCCAACTTTTCTTTTGAATTAAAAGCTTCCACAGACAAACCAAAATGCAGTTTCTCTGCCGGAAGTGAAAGTGAGGGGTGGGCGTGGAACCCCTGAGCTCGGAGGTACTCTGAAGCCCCCACAATGAGTGTCGGCCCTGGGCTGTCGAGACCTGGCCCTCTTCACGCCCTGCCTGGCGCAGGCCTCTCACGGACACATGCCAGGGACCCTACGGCAGGGAGGGAGTGACGGAGCTTCCAGGAAAGCAGTCATAGGGCCTGGACACCTCCCCAAGTCCAGAGCTGAGTGGAGGGAGGCACTGCCTGTGGGCCACTGCAGCCAGCCAGGGCCGCTGCACCTTGGCCCAGGCCTAGTGTCTTACTGTTCAGGAGGTTGTCAGGCTCTCTGACTTCTAGCAGTTGCAGCACAGGTGAAATGAAGGGGGATGTCTGGTATCCCTGGGGGGGGCACACTTTGGGAGGGGGAGCACACCTGGAGGGGGAGCATACCTGGAGGGGAGCACACCTGGAGGGGAACATACCTGGAAAGGGAGCATGCCTGGAGGGGAGCATACCTGGAGAGGGAGCATACCTGGAGGGGAGCATACCTGGAAGGGAGCATACCTGGAGGAGGAGCATATTTGGAGGAGGAGCACACCTGGAGGGGGAGCATACCTGGAAGGGAGCATACCTGGAGGAGGAGCACACCTGGAGGGGGAGCACACCTGGAGAGGGAGAATACCTGGGGGGAGACACCTGGAGGGGGGAGCACACCTGGAGAGGGGAGCACACCTGGGGAGGGAGCATACCTGGAGGGGAGCACACCTGGAGGGGAGCACACCCTAGGCTGGGCAGAGAGAAGTGACCAGAGGTGGGGAGAAGCCCACTGAGGCGGAGCCCCCAGGGCACAGTTGGTGCTGATTTACCCCTGAGCTCCACGAGAAGCACCGCGATACTTGATGCCGCGTGTGCGTGTTTTCACTGTGTCTTTGTGTTTCAGGGCTCTACCGTGGCCAGAGAAGCAAGCGACAAAGAAAAGGTGAGCACTGCACCACGCATCCCAGGGTGTGCTGATGGGCCCTCTCGCTTTTATTCCGTCTTGTCTTTTCATCTCCACTTCTGGGACCCCCCCACCCCCCCCTCACTGCCACCAGTGTGCAGCCCGTGACAGAGGCAAGGCGCCTTCGTTTCTCATCCCCAGGTGAGCTGTTCCTCACCCCTTAGCTGGGAGCCATATAGCTGTTATTTGTAAGTGTGGTTGAAAGAAGCCCCTCTGCCCCTTTGCCCTGCCACCCCCTCTGGAAAACACTGCCTCTGGGTGGTGAACTTGTGTCCCAGTGGCCATCCCAGCACCTGGCCTTCCGGGCTGCTTTGCCCCTCGGGCTGCCGTCGTCTCACCTGCAAGACGAGGCTGTTGCTGGATTAGCTCCAGAAGCCCTTCCTCTCCAGTGTGAAATGTCCAGACATGACTACTTAAAGAAGAGGGAGGGGAGACCACAGATGTGTGTCTTTCCCTGGGTTTCTGGACATTAGGCAGTATTTGGACCACATTGGATGTATTGCACAGAGTCTAGGCAGATTCAGCGTGAAGCTTCAGTTTGAATAAGAATTTGGGAAGTAGCTTTCTGTGTGTAAACTTAAACTGACCAAGGCACCGCTGAACTCTCAGCCCTTCTGTCGCCTTGGGAAGGGTCGTCTTGACCCATCCGTTGGAGAGCTCGCTTGCTGTTTGTTTTTAATGAAATGCTTTTAATTAAATGCCTTAATTAGAATAGCGTCTCAGCTTGCCAGGGCCACTGTGACAAATACCACAGAGGGGTTGGCTTAACCAGCAGGAATATATCACCTCATAGTTTTCAAAGCCACAAGTCCCAGGTCAGGCATCAGCCGACCATGCTCCGTCCGAAGCCTGCAGCGTTCTGCTGGTTTCGTCTCCACCTCTGTCCCCGGGTGAGAGTGTCCCCTCGGCCCCCTCTGGCTTCTCCTGACTGACTGCGTAAGAGCTCCCTCTGCTCGTGAGGGCTTCGGCCACGCTGGGTGAAGGCCCCACCTCATTTGGTCTGGCCTCACCTTAGCTAATCAATCTGGTCTGCTCAGAAGCAGCCGCTTGGAAGAGGCTCGCCCACGTTGCCGTGGACCTTGGCCACGTCTGCCTCCCCAGCCACACCCAGCCTGGCGTGTGCTGAGATAACCGCGCATCGGTCCTAGCGAAGGTGATGCGTAAGACCAGCCGTCACTGCCACCCCGTCTCACGCTACGAAAACATTAAAGTCGAGCGTAGACTTTTTCAGTGCCTCCTCTTCCCCAGGAAGAATTCCGTGCTGTGTACTTTGTTTCGTGCTTGGGGTTAGGATAGCGTTTCTTGCAGAAGGGAGTGGCTTCAAATGCCCTCTCCCCTTCTGTGTACAAATGCTCCCCCAAGGGAAGACGGGAGTGTCTTGAAGAGCTGTAATGTCAACGTCACTAAGATTGGTAGTTGATGGAGGTTCGTGAGCCTGCATGGACTGTGAGTCACTGCACCTCTAACTTGGCAGTTTATGTATAACCTAAAAACACTTGAGGTAACCTTTTCTCTACAACACATAAAAATAAATAATATGTAGTAGTAATGGAGCTGAACCTCTCTGAAAAACTTTCTTTTTTTTAATTAGAAAAATTGTAGGTTTATAGAAAAATCATCTGAAAAATACGGGATTCCCATGTACTTCTATTATTTATACCTTTCATTAGTCCTTTTCTTTTCCTGCTGATTTTCAGGTTTTCTTTCCATAATCAGTTAATATTTTTGACCCTTCTGAAAAGCAAGGCATTCTTTGTCTTTACAAATAAAACCATCAAGCTATCAAACTGATCACTGCTATTCCCAGTTAGAAATTTTATTTTTTTTATTTTTAAAGAAGCTTTAGATTATATAAATGTTACATCAAAAATATAGAGGAGATGAGCGGATGTAGCTCGAGTGGTTGAGCACCTGCTTCCCTTTTACAAGGTCCCAGGTTTGATCTTTGGTACTTCCTAAAAACAAAACAAAACAAAACAAACAAACAAAAAAAAAAACTCAATTCTCTAAGCAGATGTAGCTTAGTGGTTGAGCACCTGCTTCCCATGTATGAGGTCCTGGGTTCAATCCCCAGTACCTCCTAAAAAAACAAACAAACAAAATAAATATATATAGGGGATTCCTAAATACCCCCCCTTCTCCCCCTCCCACACTTTCCCCCATTAACAACATCTTTCATTAGGTTGGTACATTTGTTACAATTGATGAACACATTGAAGCATTGCTACTAACCATGATCTATAGTTTACATTATAGTTTACACTTTGTACCACACAATTTTATAGGTTTTGACAAAATGTGTAATGGCTTATATCTGTCATTGCAATGTCATCCAGGACAATTCCAATGTCCCCAAAATGCTCCAAGTTACACCTGTTCTTCACTCTCCCTCCACTCAGAACCTCTGCTGGACACAGTCTTTATATCAATGATAGAACTTCTTCCATTGCTAGAATAATAATAAGTCTACATTAGTTCATAGTTGCATTCCCCCCTTATGTTTGTTCATTCCTCAATCTTGAGGATTTGGGGATGGTGATGCCCACTCTGTTTCTGATTGGGAAGGTGCTTAGATCCCACAGGGCAGATGGATGGAACTATCTTGCTTGCAGCTGTAGATATTCTCTGTTTTTGTTTTGTTTTGTTTTGTTGGATGACTATTGTTCGTTAACATGCTTTTGTTAGTTGTCATAGGTGAGTCCAATAAACTGGAAAGTAGATGTTGCAACTTTGCTGAGATTCAGGGCTCAACCGGCATATGAACAGACTGAAGATTTAAGTCTCTGGGACATATATTTAGTGAGTATAGCACTGATTATAGGTTCAAATAAAAGGGGCAGAAAAGTCATGTGTAGGGAAATTATAAATGAGTCTAACTCTGTTACACTGGGGAGCATATATTCCAAAGTAAGGCCCACTGACAGCATGCCAAATTCCTGAAATTGTCTGCCCTACCTATAGTGTCTATATGTCTCTAGAGCCCTCAGGGTACCCGCTGTTTGAGGCACTGTTTACTGTGGCAGTCAATGAGATCCTGCTGAGACATGCATAAGCATAACCTCTGGAATGACCACCTGAACCACTTTGAAATTTCTTAGCCATAAAAACTCATTTGTATTTAATATTTCCCCCTTTTGGCCTAGGTATTTTTCCAAATGCATCACTAGTTGGTGCTTGGTAATGATCCCTCAGTGCCAGGGAGGCTCATACCCAGGAGCCATGTCCCACGCTGGTTAGAAATATTTGGGGGAGACTGAAAATATTTATTTTCTGCATTTGAGCCTTTTATAAATGAAATTAACCTATTTGAAAGAATATGATTTTTCTATCTATCATTGTGTAACCATATCCTCTACAAAATGATTGTCGCTGTGCAAAGAACAATTTTCATAGAGAAACTCCATTGACATGGCTTAATTAGTAATCTGAATTCTGACTCTTCTCAGTTTATCTTTCATTTGAATCATTACAACTGTTTTAATCTCCCATACTTTTAACTTGATAAGTTTTGAAACTGTCATTTCAAATATTTAGTGTCATGGGTGCAGGCAAGACTTATCCCATAGCTTTCAGCTTGACACATAATTACTTTGATTTGCATTAGCATAATAACAAACATGAAACTAGAGAAAATAAAGCAGTTATATTCCAACAATATTGGAATCACTTTCATGGTAACAAGTATCCAAACATACATGTACAGATGTCCTGACTTTAAAAAGTAAAAATTTTAAAAAAAGAGAGAACGGTGCTTCTTCTTCTTAAAAAAAACAACAACAACAAAACGTTGTCAAATCCTGACAGCTGCTGTGACTTGTTTTCTTCTTTAATTCTTTCCTTTGTAATGGAAGGGCATCTTCCATTCACAGCTCCAGCAGTTTAGCATTCTCCAAATGAGACACAGAAAGGCATAGCTCCCGGTGGTCCATCTTTTCACAGCTGCGCAGCAATTCCAGTGTGACATCAAATTAGTAATTATAGCTGAGAGGACTGCTTTTTACAAATGACAGTCTGAGCCTGCTGCCGGCAAGCCAGCTCCACAGCAGGGATTCCAAGGGAGTAAAACAAAACATAACTGGACGTACTTGATTTCTAGGGGATCTGACTTGACTCTTTAAAAAACCCCTGTTCTTGAGAGAGTCCTGGGGCTTTACACAAATATGCATTTTGTTCATCATCTGCACAGTTCTCAAAAACCCACATCTGGTTTTTATTAGGTGGAGGAAAACCTGTGTAACGGAGTCAGGGCCACAAGAAGATTCTTTTAAGCATATAATCTCCTCCCTGGGCGCAGCTGAAAGAAAACAGTTGCCCTGCAGTTGACGTTTGTATAACTATATTGGCAATAATCCTTGTGGCACTTTGATAATGGACTACAAAAAAAATCACCTTGTTGATCCTTAGATGTTCAATTAAGTGACATTCACCGTCTCTGACATTTTACCTATTACGACAGAAGGGTCATGAGAATTCATCGTTAATACCCTTACATCTGAAGATGTTTCCTGCAGCCCATTTTCGGCATTTCTTTTGTGATCTTGAATCGTGAGAAATTATAGTTAATTATCACCTCTCTCTGGTCCTCCAGGCTGCAGTTTGAGGTGAGTACCGGGAGGCAGCCACCCTGTATAAGACACAAAAGCCCAGCAGTGCGTCCTCTGGGACTCTTTTTTTGGCCAGCAGTTAAGAAGTGCTTCATTTTCGCTGTCAGAGGGTGATTAGTTAAGGGAGACAGTCCTGTCCTTTAGGCCCTAGGTTCAGCTTCCACTTTAACCTCTGTTGATAAAATTCCTTTTCCCCAAAGATGGAAGTGAGGCATTTCTCCTTGCTGGCCAGTGGACAGAAATCCCTGTCCAGTCGTTTGGAGTGCAGGGGGACGTTTCCCATCAGGCAGAAGCAGGACCTGTTTCCCTTGCAGTGTTGTAGGAAAGGGGGGCTGGGCAGGGAGTGCACGGAACAGAGAGGGCCCCTGCTCTGTGAGTGGAAGTTTGCAGTTTGGGGGTTAGTCCTTTGACTTTGTCCTCATCTATAAAATTAAAGGGTCTGCGTGTCTCCTTGGTTTTCACGCCTTACTGTTCGTAAGAATCGCTCATTTCCTGGACCCTCGTCCAGCAGGGTGCTTCCGCCACAGCCTTCACCTTAGAAGTCCTGGATTTACTGTCCTTAAAATACCACCTGTTCCAGGTGTGGCCGGAGGCGATGTTATCGTTAGTGGGAAAACTGTCTGAACCATTGTATTTTATCAGCAGATGGCTCAGCAAGTGTCAGGAATCCTGGAATGTAAGCCATGAGCATTACTCTGGGAAGCTGAGTTTTTAAGATCGAATTCCTTAGAAATTTTTCTCACTGGGAAGAGTGGCCCGTGAGAAAGAGCACATGCTTCTTCTAAGCGTCTTCCGGGGTTTTGTTCGGACAACAGCGTTAAGTCGTCAAGCCAGTCTGTCAGATGGTGATGTATGAACTCTCACTCGCCTTAGACTAATTTTTAGCTCACTGGAATGAGCTCAAGTCAGAGTATCACAGCATCCATGGAACAGTGCATTAGATAATGAGAAATTTTAAGCTAACAGTTCATTCTGTTGGTTCCAGCAAGAGTTGGGACAGAGAAAAGACTTCTAAAATTTAGTTATATGGCCTGGATTCTTTTTTCAGAATTTAAGCCAAGCTGCTCTAGATATATCATCAGTAAAATAATAAAGTAATGACCTTTGCAAAGTTGCTGTCAAACCAGAAGCTACAGGGCTTAGCAAACCCCTTGTGTTTTCAGACTTGACATTTCTTAGGTGTTCACCGTGGAACTCCAGGCAGCAGCCCCTGACCAGCTCTGGGGGGGTCTCGCTGGCAGCTGAACTGTCACTGACAGGCTAGGGAGGAAGCTGCTCAGAGTTAAAGGACAGTTATGTTTGTTCATAAAAGTAGGCTAGCATTAACAAAGAAATAAACTTCACTTTTCAAATGTTGTCTTGAGAATTTTAGCAAAAACAATAAACAGTTGGGTCCCGTCAGGCTTAACAATTCTGAATTGCAAAATTCCACAAGAACTAATCCTGTCCTGTGCTTCCTAACGGGAGGGAGCTCCGTCTCACAGGTGTGTTGAAGTGTATTCTCTTCACACGTTTAGGCAAGGAAAAACAGGCTCAGAGTAGAATCATGAAGCATTTCGATCCTGATCCTGGTCAGAGCTGTCAACATTCGCATTGTTTTCATTGTGGAAATTAGAAGTAATTAATGACCTGTTGATCACTGTCCAAGCCGTGAAATGAAACGCATAGCGAGTCTCGGCTTGTGTTGTTAGAGAAGGTTGCTGGATGTCGTTTTTATAAGAAAACACCTGTTTTCTTTGCTATTTCTGTAGGAACTTTTCACCAGTTTGCTTTTTCATGGATCAAATTGTGACTTGGAAGTTTTGAGAGGCAGAAGGGATTTTATTATAAATCTCTGGAATCTCTTATTACCCCAAAATTGATACTACATATATGATGTTCTTCAATCAAATTATCTTTAACCCATCCCCAGCGTAAGGATTACCTAAAATTCTCTCCCTTATACAAATACTTCTGGAATATATTTTCAGCCCCACAGATTCTGATTTTACGAAGCTTTTTGGCAAGCCTGATGAAAGGGGATTTATTCTTTTTCTGCAAGTTTATTTTCATGTAAGTGAGCTTTTAAAAACAAGCAAACTGGAAACACGAGCACTCCCTAACGTAAGACGGTAATTAGCATGTATTTTCTACGTTGTGAGCTCAGCCCTGTGTGTCCCAGTAACAGCTCATCAAAGGACACCAGGCCCAGCCTTTGACAATGGGGCTTACAATTAGAGTTCACTTAAATGGGTTGCCAAATGAGCGCACTGAACAAAAATTCATTTCTTTCTGAAATACCACTTTCATCACAGGGTACTGTGATTTGTATTATCCTTTTCATTGAAACCTTCTGGTGCCAAAATCCTGTTTGCATTAAACACTCAAGTGTAGCCAAGGGCCATTTCATCGTCCTAGCAAGGTTTCCAGGCGGACAAAAAATAACAAAAATTTGGCTCTGTATTATGTAGATTTTGGCTACATACATTTCATACACCTGTATTTTTTTTTTCCTATTAGTCGCAATTTAAAATACAGTGGACTCTTTTTGCATAATTTAATAGGAGTATGTATTGATCATAAAATCCATTATTATTTTGGTTTGAATTCTGTGCATTTGAAGTTGTGTTTTGGACTGTAAACACAGATTTTAAATATTTGTGTATTTTATAAACTTTTTATGAGTCACCCAAAAGATAATTCGATCCTTTGAATCTCACTAAAATAGAATTTCCACGTAATTTCTGGTTTCGCTAAACTGTAAAATATCCAAATTACCGAATGCCACCCAAATGACAGCACTTAAACCTCAAATCACAGAACCTAATGAAATAAGTAAATAATATAGAAAGATTGCTTATGGGTTAACTTCCATTTGAAATGAATAAAAAATGTAAATCTTTTTGACAAAACATTTCTTTTTTGTTTCGTTTTCAGGGTTTCTGCCAATGTTCTTAATGATTTTGAATTTTGAAGTATAAAGTGCTAGTAAGTGTTTTTATATTAGCAGGGCAAGCTGTAATGCCGTGTGTGTGTCTGTGTGTCTGTGTGTCTTTCCTACCAATGCTGATGAAAAGGGAGCAGAAACCTGGGTCCCCCTGCCCTCCCCGGATGCCGTGATTTCTCTCTGGCAATTGCCTCTCCCCACAGGTCCTGGCTGAGCTGTCCACAGAGGCACATCCTCATTTCTAAAGGAGGGCGCCGTAAACACTTCAGCTGTTCATTCGGAATACCCTTTTTCTTATCTTAAACCCCTGCCCTCCTTAGAGGTCACTTATGTCTCCTGTTGAACCCTGGGGGATAATAAGTCATTATTTATACCCAGGAGCATTTTAAAATGCTCTCTTCAGGCTCCGAAGCTCTTGAGGGTCCACTGAGAACCCCACAGCCACGTTCACTTGAGTTTGTTACACTTGAATTATTTTTGACCGTCACTCTATCATTACCTACCACTGTATTTCTTTACAGTTGAAGAATCTACGCTTGCCGAGGGGCAGCCTGTGAAAGGCTGTGCTTTGAAAGAAGCCCAAAACTTTTCACCTGGTAACATAGTCACAAAAGGGGGAAGAAATGTTTGTGCTGAAACAATTTTCTTTTTATAGTTCGTGGTTCCCAAAGAATCCATGACCCCCTGCTGTTTTGGTTTTGACTTCTGGCTACCTTTGCTTTAGGTCAGCAAAAGAGCATCCATTACCCACTGTTACAACAGTCTCACCAAGAAAAAATGAGCCCGCGGAAAACTGAGGTTATACCAAAGTCAGCAAATTTCCCTCTTTGGCCAATATTTTGAAGTTGTTCCATTTTATTCCATATTAATATCATAAATTTTAGATGCTTCTGGGATCCCAACAACTCACCGTATCCAATTTCATCATCATGCAGCTACATTTTATTCTCAATTGGGTTTCAGTAAAAAAAATAAAAAAAAAAAAAAGGTGTTTTCAGTGTGGATTTCCTGCTAGAGGTAGCTTTGGCAGGTGACCACCCAAGCTTTTCTAGCCCGGAAAATTCACGTTTGGAATCCTGGGGAGCAGGGGCAGCAGGGCCTCTCCCTTCGCTGTGCAGGGCTGGAAGGCCAGGGGGCCACCTCACTGTAAACCTTGAAAACCAAGGGCCGTTTAGAGGCGGCTCGGGCTACTGCAGCCCCAGTGTAAAGAGCCTGTTTCTTGCGGAAAGTAGAAGGGAAACAAGCCGGTGCCCAGCAGGGTCTTATGTGGGAGCCCCCAGAGCTCTGTGTCGTGTCATTCACACACCAGTCCTGCTACGTGGGCTTTCTTTGTCCCCCATTAGGCAGATCAGAAAACTGGGGTTTGGGCCGATTAAGCAACTGGTCAGGTCATCACTGCTCCTAGAAAACGGTGAAATATGCCAACATATTTTAAAAGCAGAGATGAAAAGGGAGCCTGCTCAGGATCCACCACAGTGAGGTTCCTGCTCACACAGCCTCACGTGCGAACACGAGGAGCAAATAGCCGCAGCGTGTTCACACAGCCCTGCGTCTTTCACGGGTGTGAACTCGTGCAGTCCTCACGGCATCCTGGTGTTTGCTAATCCCCGCTTAAACACGAGGGAACCAGGGCACAGAGAGGTTAAGTAACTTGCCTAAAGCCACACAGCTAGTTCTGGAGCTGTGTGCTCAGAGCCGCAGCTTCCCCGGGGCTGGGAGCCTGGGCCTGGCCCAGCCCGCAAGCTGCGGGACATTTGTCCTGCTGGCTTCCAGCTTGTCTGAGCGGCAGGAGCAGGAGCTGGGTTCCAGGGGAACAGCATCGCTCCACCACGTCTTCGGCTGCTTTGTGCACCTGCCTGCCGCGTCAGTAGAGGGGAATGACGTTTTGAGCCCTTCCCACCCTGGCCGAGTTCCCTCTCGCAGGGCTCATTGCCTGCCCTTGAGGGGCAGCAGCTGGCCAGGGCCTCCGAGCAGCTACTGGGGACCCTGAGGCAGGAGTGAGGCCCCGCCCAGGGCTGGGTGGGGGGGTGGGAGGGAGGCCTGGCCCGTCCCCCTTCTCCCTTTTCACGGCAGGCACAGTGTGTGCTACTGCAGCTCCCACGTCCCAGTCCCCAGCCTCCAGGGAGCTGGGGGAGAACCTAATCTGCAGTAGAGACAGGACCCCCTCATGCTGCAGGCAGAGCGCCAGGTCCAGGCCCAGCACGCCTGCTGCCCGCTCGGTGTGTCTGCGTGAGCCAGAAGGGCTCATGAAGAGCCACCCCAGGGACCCCGAGGCTTCGGTCTGGAAGACCTCCTACGTGCAAACAATCCCACGGTTGAAGCACAGTGACCTGTGGGCCGCACACAGCCCCGTGGCGCGCAGTTTCACTGAGCGTATCCAGCTCGTTAATTCATAGGGTAGTCACTGCCCCCACTTCAACAAGCAGTGTCCTTTTAATATCAGTGCCGCTCACAGGACTGTGTTGAGATGAAAGAAAGGCTGAGCCAGCAGGTTTTCCTGAGGCGGCATCATTGTCCCATCACTTTTCTACCTAGAAAAGAAGTTAATTTAATCAAATGTCTTTTTCTTTTATCAAAGTATTTTGTAAGCAGTCTCTCAAATTTTAAATCCAGTATTAAATACAATGACTATAATGTGTTCAATGTTCACAGTGACGTTGAGGATGGGGATGGTGGTGATGGTG
>JAKSZT010000049.1:5774463-5816518 GCA_026826555.1 Tolypeutes matacus | reverse complement strand
GGTGGTGGTGGCGGTGGTAGTGGTGGTGATGATAAGTACCACTCACTGTTCTAAATGCATCACTCATATTTTCTAGTCGAATTCTGAGAACAGCTCCGTGACAGCAGGGTAGTTGGGAGTGAGGACCCCTGGGTTCCGCTCTCAGCCCAGCCCTTACCAGGCTAAATTACACACTCTCTCTGCCGTCAGTCCCCTGGTCTGTGAAATGAGGATGAGTGTAGTAGCTGAGAGTGCTGGGGAGAGTCAGTGATGTGCGCACTGAGGGCCAAAGGCGGTGGCGCCTGCTGGTCCCCTCTACACGAGGAAACTTGAGCCTGGGAGGTTCAGGAACTGGCCTCTGGTCCCTGGCCAGAAAGGGGTGAAACCGTGATTGGAACCTCAGGGTCATGGCCCCAAAGCCCTGAAGCTCCTCCGGGCTCCCCCGTGCTGCGGACGGCCGGGGTGAGGCTCCTCTCCAGCTGCGGACCTGGACACGCCTCGGCCTCGCCATCCCTTCCGTAAGCTCTCAAGGCTTTTAACCTGTGCGGTTGCCCTCCCTTGAACCTGATCCAGTCTCAACTGGTCCCTGATGCCTGCGGAGCGCGCGAGTAAGCTTAACAGCACAGTCCCAAGTGAGCGGTTTTATGAGGTAGGATTACACGCTCCCTGTCGCAGGTCATTCTGCTGGGCGGCCTCGAAGGGCCAGGGCTCCTCGCCAATGCAACTCCCGTTACAGCACGGATCGGCCGCGCGGTCGGCCTGCCTTCAGCCTTCCCTCGCTTGCATAGAAACAGAAGTCCCTCTTCCCTTCGTTTCCTACAGGGATAAAGCGAGCTGTGGGGTCGAGGCAGCGATCTTCATCCGAACCCCCCCACCCGCACCCCCACATGCTCCCGTCCCCAAAATACAGGCAGAAATGGCCACGTCCCTGCCTGGAGAACAGCCTCCTCCATCTGGTCTGCTCTGTTGGGTGCACCTGGCTTCAGCCTGGCTTGTCTGTGGCTCCCAGCTGTGTGCTTTGGGCAGCGCTTGTCCTTTGAGTGCCCTTGATGAGTTTTGTTAAACTTGGGAAGGCTGCGCTTCCTTCACTGTGGGCCTTCATTGGGTTTACAGTTGCAGTGGGAAGAGAGACCCCTTGTAGGCTGGTGCGGAATTTAACGAGAACATGTTTTCTTCTACTCCTGCGGGATTTGGGTGGGTTTTTTTATTCTATTTTATTTTTTAATAATGAGAGATTTAGGACGTGAGTCTACCAGGCCCATCCTTAATTTGGGGAAGAACGGCATTGCATCTTATTTCCTCAAGACTCTGATTCAGCGTAAAGGCGTTTAAAAATCTATCATTCATGGGAGGCGGCTGTGGCTCGATCAGTGGGGCTCCTGTTTGCCGTGTGGGGGGCCCCGGGTTCGGTTCCCGGGGCCTCCTGGTGAGGGCAGGGCCCGCCCGCACGGCGTGGTTGGCTGGCCCGGCGAGCACAGGCAGCGGGCGGGGGATGAATGAATAAATAAATAAAATCTTTAAAAAAAAAAAAAAAAAATCTATCATTCAGTGTGTCCCCCAGAATCTTACTATGAATGTGTACATCTTACCTTCTCTTACTGCCTTATTTCCTGTCTGCTTACTCTCGTGTCTGTCTCCCATACTTGATTATCTACTCCTGTCAAATAAAAATGTTAACCGGTTCTCTTCTTTATCTCTGTACCTGATAGTAGCTGCTTATTGAATAGAATCTTTGGATTTCTGAGCTTTGCTATCCCTTCTTTATAAGGATTATTATTTTGACATGGTTTTATCAAATTCAAATTTGCAATACTGTTCAGATTTTCTCAAAGTTAAAGAAAATTAGTATCCAAAGCTACTACTTTAGAATTGCTTAACACATATGCATGCGTGTTACAGATAGGTGGATGTTTCCATACATCGTATGCTTGATACAACTGGAGAAAAATTGAGCAGTCCAGACTCGGGAAAGGTGATTCAATAAGTATTCAGAGAGTTTTCTTTTTTCACTCTGAATAAGGGATGGCACTGTGGGTTATTCTTTTTCATTTTGCTCATGCTTATGGAAAAGAAGCCATCTGGGGATTCATCAATATACCAACAAAGGCAGTGTATTTTGCTGGATTCCTTTCAACTGGAAAAAATAAACAACTGTTAGCTGAGAGGCGGGGAGGGGTTTTGATTGGTTTTGAACTCTCAGCCAACGGGGGTTGCCCCAAGTGGGATAGAGTGATGCACGCTATTTTTAAACCACATTTCTACATCATAACCTGTGTCGCAGTACAGGCTGAAGTTTTTTTCTGCTCATGCCCCATTTGTTGACAGTTGCCCATTACTTTGCCTTATCAGCATAAGTGAAATTTTCTTACCAGCTATGTCTCATTTATTTGTAAAGGGTCAAGTTTGCATCTTGATACTGTGATTTATTAAAAGACATTTGTATTTGGCTGGGAGGGCAGATGGCTCACCTCTGGACCACATGCTCCCCCTAATCAGAAACTAGATTTCGTGACAATGAATGGGGCTTTTCTGAGACAAGATAACATGCAATTTGTAACATAAACCCAACAAAGGCTGCCCCACAAGTATAGGATGGGGGCAGAATTGGTTTGTCACCAGTAAGAAAATTGAGGGTTCCTGACAAATTATTCCAAGAATCTAAATTCTATACTTAGGAGATTACTTGTAAGGAAGCAGTCGTGTTCATTCCTGTGGAAACCAAGGAATGTGTTACAGAACCCCCCACTAAGGGGTACTTCTCCCCGTCCATTCCTAGTGTCCAGTGGCCGCAGCTCACTGGTGCCCCCTTGCGGTTCTGAAGCCATCGCACGCGTCCCTGCGTTGGCTGCAGCCCCTGCGGTGAACAGGGCAGGCTTACGTTTCCAGGGTTGGAAGGCACAAGTGCTTTTTAGATTTTATTCAAGCTCCATTCTTACTCTTCTCCTCATTTGTTTTAGGCCAAAGAACTGCCAACGTTAAAGGACAATGATTTCATTAATGAGGGCCAAAAGATTTATATCGATGACAACAGCAAAAAGGTGTTCCTGGAAAAACTTAAAAAGGACGTTGAGGTAAGAAAGCAATATGCCGTGAGCAGCTCAGCGGTGTAAGTGTCAGCGCCTGGGTTCTCAGAAGCTTTTTGTAAACTAAGGCACAGATTTAAACAGATTTTTTTATATACTGCATCATCAAAATCAGACATAAAGGGGTGCACCTCAGATTACGTGAGCTGGTTTAAAAAAGAACCGTGCTGGTTCGCGGGTCTCTCCTTTAGATGCCAAGGGGAAGAAAGCACCGTTCTCCGGGCGGCCGGCCTCTCCCTCGGGTCCCCATACTCTTTGTTAGTAGGGTGGCCTGTGAGATGACAGGAAGCCAGGGGCGGCGGGAGGCAGGCTGGACTGTTGCCGCCAAACAGCAGAGCCCCTCAGAGCTGCCCGTGCAGTGAGTGCGGCTGGGTGTTTTCCCTCTGAGTGTTGGTGGCCACGGCCTCCGGCGCCGGCTTCTGTGCTTGTTTCCAGCAGCCGCGATGGGTGGCTTTATCAGAGCTGGGGAGCCAGCCTTGGCCCGCCATGGGGACAGGCCACAAGTTCCCCAGGCGGGGAGGCGGGATATGTGTTGACATGGGCTTCTAGTCTTCGATGAAGGAGTTTTCTTTTTAAGCATGGTTTCTAAGAATTTTTTTAAAAATGCCTTTCTATCACTTTGCTTGTGAAGGTGTTGCAGCTTTCCCATTGGACTTCCTTATTCCTTTAGAAGTACATTCGAGGCAGGGGGAATATTATGTTCTCGGAAGTGTCTGAGTTACAAGACAGTGCAAAGGGAGTTCCGCTTTAGGCAATTACTAAACTCAGTTTTACTTGGCTGTCACCGCTGTTCATCCGCGTGCACCCGTGCGATCTTTTCCACGTTGAAATACTGGGTGCCGCACTCCAGGTCTGCCACTGAGAGAGCCTCTGGGGGAAGATTTTCTTTTTCATATCATTAAGCAAAAACCGTAGAAATGACTCCAGCACAAGAGGGACGTCAGGCTTTCGAGTGTCCTCCCCGTGAAGGCAGAGCCGTGTCTTCATTTCCTTTTTCATCTTCTAACAGCTCCTTCATTGCAAGACTCTCACACACCAAGTCAGCTAAAAATGTTCACGATATTTTAACGCACGTGGTGTCTTTGCCTGACGAGAACCACACATGGAAAGAAACCCAAGGATCTACTGTCACATAATGGCCTCTCATTAACAAACCTCCATTTCGCCTGTTGTCTGTGGTCATTATTCAAATGCGCCTCGTTAAGTGTTCCCCAGACACACTTTAGGGCCAACTTGATCTAACTGATAACCAAAGACCACAGGTAGACATACTCTCTTTTGAATTTTTATTGATTAATCAGAATCTCTTTGACCCTTAGAATAAAATCGTTTTAGCAATTATAGTAAATAGCCCTTAGGGTTTTCTGTGACCTGCCAAAAAAATATTATTTTCACCTTTTTTGGCTGTTTATATCTCTGTAATATTTAGACTCCAGAAATAATGTAACTCAAGCCGCTCAATTTACAGTTGAATTACATAAGGCTCCTCCTTCTCCTTTTGTGGTCTCTGATAATGTCGTTGATTAGAGGATTTGGAGAGTTTACTCCCATACGCAGCTCTTGCACTTGGCTGTTTTGTTGAAATGGAGACAGGGAATAAAGCATCCTTTCATTAAAAAATAGTTTCTGTGGCTGATAATAGTGTCTTAGTTTTGAAATTCATGCAGAAGCATCATTAAATTTTTAAGCACGTAATTGTGGTGAAGTAGCTTGACATCTGATCTTAATAATGAGGCTAGAATTTAATCTCGCTCTTTTTTCATCCATTCCATGCTTTCTGATTTAGCCGACTGGCCTGCTAGAGTTTGAGTACAGGTTTTTGTTTGCTTTTCTTCTTACTTAATGCTTAAAGTTGAGGGTTTGAGTTTATTGTGGCTCAGTAAATGATTTATTTTTGCAGGGGGAAAGGAAAGAATTGTCATCTAGGGGTCCAGTCACCTTTTCCTAATATGAGAATCCCTTTCTCCTGAGTCTGCCACCCAGGGCGCTTTAGTTCAGATCACTTGGGCCATAACTAGACAGTTATGAGCCCTTCTCTTAGAAAAGTGCTCCATAGAGAGTGAAACCAGTTTTCCCTTGTGGTCTGCACTGGTCAACTCTGATTGCGACCCTGGGGCATGTGTGCAGAGCTCTTCTGCCATCGAGTCCACAGCAAGATCCACATGCCACGCAGGGCAAACCTGGCTCTGTCAGCCCATCACAGGCACTGGGTCTCACGTTCAGAGTCCCACAGCCGTGGAGATGAGCGAGAGGGGGTGGGAGTGGGGAGTGGGGCGGGGTGGGGGAAGGGGATGAGATGGTGGAGGATAAGGGGGTGGAATGGTGGAGGATAAGGGGGTGGAATGGTGGGGTTGGGGTGGGAGGGATGAGGGGGTGGGGAGGTGAGATGGTGGGGGTGGGATGGCAGGGTTGGGGGTGGGAGGGATGAGAGGGATGGTGAAGTAGGGGATGGGATGGTGGGGTGGGGGGTGGATGGACGGGTGGAGTAGGGGATGAGATGGAGCATATGGGGATGGGATGGTGGTGGGATGATAGGGGGCTGGAGGATAGGATGGTGGGAGTAGGAGTGGGGTGGCAGGGTTTGAGGGGCACTTTGTGGAGCACATGGGGTCCAGTCCTTCGCACACATTTATTACCTCTTGTCGTCCCTGAAACAACTCCATGAGGGCAGGTACTCTTTTTTTTTTTTTCCCTGAGTTGACTCCCTTGTCTTTGTTTGTTGTTTGCGCTCCTTGTCTGCTTGTTGTCTGCTCTTTGTTTGTTTTTCTGTAGGAGACACCAGGTACCAAACCTGGGACCTCCCAGGTGGGGAGGTGGCACTCAACTGCTTGAGCCACATCCACTCCCTGCTCGTTTTTTTGTTTTTTCTTATTGTCTGCTCATTGTTTGTTTGTCTTCTTTACGAGGCACCGGGAACTGAACCTGGGACCTCCCATGTGGGAGGCGGGCACTCAACTGCTTGAGCCACATCCACTCGGCAGTTACTCTTATTATCTTGGTTTGATGGAGGAGAAAATCGAATCTGGAGATGCTGAGTAATTCACTCAAAGCCACAGCTGTTAAATACAAATTGGGGTTTGAGGCGATGGGAGGCCATGCTCCTAACTGCTCTGCCATAAGATGAAATTCTGTAATGTTTCTGAAAGCATAATTGAGATGCTGTTTCTTGACAAATGCTCCAAAGGAAGATTATTACAGTTTTCAACCAGTGGTGAATGTAATTGTTAAATAGGCCAATTGGAATTTTAACTCTACATCCCAGCTGTGTCGGGAGGTGGTAATTCAGCAGAGTGCATATGTTAATAAAAGCAGCAAATGAAGTGAACTTAAATCTCTCTGCTCCTTTGTCCCAGGCTTGTCTAGAGCTTGTGCCGGGGCTTGGGAGACATTGAGGAAGCTGCTAGCTCGAAGGCTGGGCGTGATGAGGAATTAGCCATTAAGGAATCAGATCAGGTGGGGTATTCTGAGACGAAAGGAGGCAGATGGAAGGTCTGGCCGGTAATTAAGAAAAGCAGAAAGATTTAAACATCTTCAAGCTTGGGACTCTTACTTTAAAAATCAATAAATTTGGGTTAGAAGCTTAAAGGGATGGACAGAAAAAACGCATGTTGAGGCCCGGCATTGGCTTGAGACAGACCCCAGCAGCACCCTTGCCCCCCACCCCCTGCGTGCCTGCGGCCCTCAGGAGCTTTGTGGGACCCGGACAGGAATTTCACCTAACAGGAAACTCGGAGTTAGTGCCGCACTTCAGTTTACTCTTCTTCAAAAGACTTTTTAAAATCAAGTTTGCAAAGATGAGGGCACATGAACCGGTGGCCTTTCCACGTGCTTCTCCTCTTAGCCCTGCTTACCTGCACCTGCCCAGGGTCAGGGCTGCCCACGTGGTGGACAGAAGGCCTTCTGCACTGTATTAAAGAGAGATTCAGTTCCAGAGAGCAGAGAGAGACGGCGAATGGCCCTGTCGTGCTTCCCACAGGCACTGCCTCTCAGACACGTTTCTGTCGTTGCTCTTTCCTTTATTGCCCTTCGGCTTGGGTTGTTACTTCCTGGAGGAGAAGGGTTCAGGGGAGCTGGGGAAGAAGCTGCAGGTGCCCTGCCCGTCCATTCAGGAAGGCTGAGTGCCTGCTCTGAGCATCCCTTCCTGGGAGGTAAATGCCCCGGAGAGGCCCAGGCAGAGCCCTTCCCTCGGGACAACTGCCGTGCACATCCAGCAAGGCAGGTGTGCGGCTGAGCCGGGCGCCGTGACGGAGCAGTGCGTGGCGCTGGAGGAGCCCTGTCTGCGGCACGCTGTGGCCAGGGAGGCAGGGAAGGCGCGCTGCGTGGCCACCCCTGGGGCTGGAGCCCAGGGCTCAAGGGGGAGGCTCGGTGCAGGCGTGAGCTCCAGAAGAAAGGACCAGGGTCCCAGGCAGCCAGAGAGACGCAGAGGCCCAACTCCCCAGGCCTCCTGGCCCGTCAGTCTTGATTTGCCCTGCAAGCAGTGGGGCCCCGTTGACAGGCCACAGGCTGGAGCATTCGGACAAGACTTCCCCTTTCCAGGGGCGGAGGAGTTCAGGCAGCACCCACCCTGACCCACTTTGCAGAGCCTTTCTAGCCTGTCGCCTGCCCCCAGGCTAGCCAGGCAAGACCTGGCCTGGCCAGGGCAGGGGGCAGATCAGGGAGATGCCCCGGGTGAGGGGATGGGCGCGGGAGGGCAGTGGAGGAGGTCAAGAGACCCTGTCCCTGCTGGCCAGGGCCACCTCCTGAGTATCGCCATGACGGCCCTCCCAGGCAGCTGTTTCCCTAATATGTTTCCCGAACCCCCGGCCTGGAGGGAGCTCCGAAGGGGAAGCAGGTTCCCTGTCAGCCCCGGGTGGAAGGCTGCCGGCTGCTTCTGGGGCCTTCGGTGCTTCTCGGTGCCCAGAGCTCCTTGGAATCCTCAGACCGTGTTGAACTCAGCATCCTCCTCCTCGGGTCGGAAAGAACGAGCTTCGGGAGATGCTGCTTCACAGCAGCGTCTGCAGAGCACAAGGCAGTGGGAGGCCCCGGCTTCAGGCCCAAATCCAAGTTTACTGCTTCTTGGCTTTGAGCCACGGGCCAGTGCTCCGTCTGCTCGTTGGGCCTGTGAGCTGGGCAACACGTCCACATGCCCCAAATCCAGCAGTACAGCGACCGAGAGCCAGCCCTCCAGGCGACAGGCCCCGCCACGATGGCAGAGACAAAGCCTGCGCCAGGTCTTTTCTCTTACCGCCCTCTCAAGGGGCTGCGGCGCTCAGCTTGTGCCCAGCGCAGACACACCCGGGCAGCCAGGGTTTCCTGGCAGGTGAGTCTCCTTTGGCCACTAGAAAGAAACCGGCTGGCCCAGCGGGTGGCAATGGAAAGCGGTTCGTGTGACTAAGGGGGGCTCTGGGGAAAGGCCTTGGGGGGCAACGTCGGCCCCCGGGCTGGCCCAGCGGGGCGCGAGCTCCGCTCTCGGGGTGTTTGGGCTCTGCTTCCATGAAGGGCTTGCCCCGCTTTTGAAAGGCACAGCCTTCTTGTGTCTTACGGAAGCATCTGGATGCAGGCTTTGTGGGATTTCTTTTTCCTGGGCTCACAACAAATGCGGTGCTTTGGCCCAGCTCCAGGGGGTCTGGCAAGGCGGAGCAGGTCACTGGGGGGCAGGGATTGGGATGGACAGGCGGGCAGCTGGGGCGTTAGGAGTCCCAGGCCCCGCCTGCGTGCAGGGGCCTCTCCTGGCCTCTTGGGACACAGCTCCTCTCCCAGCTCTGAGACAGAGCAGCTTCCCAACAGGTGCCAAAAAACCAAAATGGCCCTGCAGGTCTCAGCAAATGGTTTCACTGCTCGCCCGTTGTGTAGGGAAGTTTGTCTCCTAACTACCGTCAGAGCACAGCAGAGGCTCAGAGTCACATGGGCCCCGGACAGGCCAGCAGTGGGGCTGCCCCAGTTGCCCTCATGTAATACCATCCTAAAAAGAGGGCCAGCAGGACGTGGACGGTCACGAAGAGCTTGCCAGACACAAACGGTCAAGCCCAGCCTGGGCCCACCCACGATACATCCTGGCCTGGCTGGAGCAGGAGGGGCATTAGCTCAGGGACCACCGGCCGTGGCCTCTGGCTCCTGCCTGCATCGGGACAGAGCTTTGACGCCACATGTTTGCTTATCGATGAGGACATTTGGAAGGACAATGTGCCAATCTGGGTGGAGTGCACAGAATTTCTAAGTGCTTTCACAGACCGGCAGAGAGAGGCCTCAGGGACCTGCTTGGGAGGTTCCTGGGCTTTGCCGTGAGCTGGTGGTAATCGCTGGGAGAAGCCTCCTGACCCCTCCCTCGGTGTCTTTTGCCCTTTGGTGTAGTCCAAGCTAGATGCGATAAATGCTCGCCTCCGCGCATCCGGCTTCGCGTTGCAAGGACGGTGGTGCCAGCTCTGAGCAGCCCCAAGGCTGAGGCCGCACCTGTGGCCAGGGAAGCTGCCTGTGAGTCAGGGCCACGCCACCCAGGCCAAGTCCAGAGGCCTCGCTGCTTCTAAGGAAGCACCCCCCACACCTCCCCTGCGCCTTTGCTCACCCCTTTCTCCTCTCTGTGTTTTATTTGAGCTTTTTTTTTTTAATCTTGGTTTTATAACTGACCATGTCATCTTCCACCCTCCAGTTTCTTGCCCAGTTAAAGCTCATGGACTACAGCCTCCTGGTGGGAATTCACGACGTCGAGAGAGCCGAGCAGGAGGAGGTCGAGTGCGAAGAGAACAACGGGGAAGAGGAGGCGGACAGTGATGGGCCCCATCCATCTGTCGGAACCCCTCCAGATAGTCCAGGAAATACACTCAACAGCTCGCCACCCTTAGCTCCGGGGGAGTTTGACCCAAACATCGACGTCTATGGGATCAAATGCCATGAAAGTAAGCTTAGTTACTAGTGATGCTTTATACATATGGTGTGCTTCGATTTTCTCATTGCTATCTGCCAGCAGTCATCATGCCAGTTAGGAGAGTGCAAGTCCAAACAGCCCGATTTAGGAGCAGGAGCAGGAGCAGGTTAAAGGTCACTGGAGTCTCTGATTTCAAAATGTAACATGATGAGGTCCTGGGGTTTTGGGGATGCTGAGGGAACATAATATATATAAGAAGTGCTTTAAAATGTATGCAGTATATGTGTCATCTTAGCTGTCTTCTCCTTGAAATGAGCAAAGAGCATCACGGATCTCTCCCGAGCCAGGTACACACAGATCGGACCCCTGTGGAAATCTTGGAGGGCGAGTCCCCACTAGCAGTGCTCCTCAGGAGGGCTGAAGCCAAGCCCCATAAGGGAGGGGGCCACGGGCTCCGGGATCCGCCCTTCTTTAGGATGCGGCAAGCTTAACTTCAGTAACTCAGTGATGGGAGATTGGAAGGAATGTCATAGTGTCCCATAGCTACTTATACCTGAAAGAGGAAAAGTCTTTCAGAGATACGATAAAAGCTGAGTAGTAAAAATGGTGGCTCATCACTGTTTTAAAAAAAATCTCAGTTGACATATCAGCCAGTGGGTTTGAGTTGG
The DNA here is from genome assembly GCA_026826555.1 of Tolypeutes matacus. Lineage (NCBI taxonomy): Eukaryota > Metazoa > Chordata > Mammalia > Cingulata > Chlamyphoridae > Tolypeutes > Tolypeutes matacus. The sequence goes on along the minus strand of JAKSZT010000049.1, from coordinate 5,805,947 downwards.
GCTTTGTTTCATTTTTTATTTTGCTTTCCAAAACTGGTTCTTTAACCCCCAAAATTAGAGTCAAATGTATTTTTCTTGTTATTCATAATTGAAACAGCATCCTATTTGTGCAACTATCTAGAAAATAGGCATTGGAAGTGATGTCTGCGTTTAGGCAGGTCTGCTATTATATCCAGTGAGAATTAATTATGAACAGTTGCATCTAATAATAGAAAAGAGTTAATGAGCATAATGAGTGCTACTTGTTTTATAGTGTTTATTTTAAAATAGCTTTTACTTCTTTCCACGAAAACAATACATATTCATTAAAGAGCGCACAGAGTAGAAAGAATGAGAGAAGACGCCTCGACCCCACCCTGCGTGGAGAGCGGACTGGATAGGGGGGCGAGGTGTCTCTTTAGGAGGGGCGTGCGGGAGAGCTGGGAGCTTGCCAGGAGCCTCACTTGGGAGCCCTCCGTGGCTCTGCGCCCTCGCGGCAGCGCAGTTTCGCCCACACGCCCGCCCTGTGCCTTTGCAGACTCGCCCAGGAAGGAGATATACTTCATGGCCATCATCGACATTCTCACTCATTACGACGCAAAAAAGAAGGCCGCCCACGCCGCAAAAACCGTTAAACACGGCGTAAGTACCTCCCTTGGCGCCCTCCTCTGCCCAGCCCGTGCGGGATGCGGGGACAGCCCGCGCCGGCACGAGGCGGCAGCAGGGCGGACGCGTCGCTGGAAGCTCCCACGTCTCCTCGTTTGGTTTGAAAGCTGGTCCAGGTTGAGAGTGCCACGACGGTTAAGTGCTGCAACAGGAAGCGTTCGCAGCAGGCGCTGTCCCCTGCTCAAGGCACCTCCCAGACACACAGCACCGTGCTCCTTGCCTCACGGTCAGCTGCGTTTTTCCCACGACAGCGCTTTGTGCATGCGAGATCAGCATTGGATAGTATTAATGCCTCCCCCCCCCCCCCCCCTGCTGGGCTCGCTCTGGATTCTCACGTTCTGGGCACACGTTAGCGGACTGAGTCACGGCTAGCCGGGGACTCCGGGCCTCGTGTCAGCCCCACTTGACATTTGGAGAAACTGAGGCCCGCAGCTCAGGTAGGAACTTGCAGGGTCGCAGAGCTAGTGAGGGGGTGGGCGAGGGGGGGTTTCCTGCCCAGGACCCAGCCGGGCCACCTGCCCCAGGTCCCTCCCTCCCCCCTGCCGCCCCCAGTGCCACCACGTACACTTGTGTTGTAGGAATCCGTCCAGCTTTCCAGATGAGCTAAAAAGCCACAAGCCCGTCTTAGTCTCCTGGGGCGCCACAAAGTAGGGGACTTAACACAGAAATGGATTGTCTCAAGGGGCCGCGTGCCCCGGAGGGCTCTCGGGGAGGGTCCTTCCTCGCCCCCTCCGGCTTCTGGGGTCTGCCGCCGCCCTCACCTGGCCACCTCCCCGTGTCCATCTGTCCCTGTGTCCACTTCCTCTTCTGAAGACCCCAGTCACCCTCCAGCGTGGCCTCGTCTGAACGAAACCTGTCTTTTAAGACCCTACTTCTAGGGCCGGGGTTAAGGCTGGGCCATGCCTTTGGGGGGCACAGCCCAGGCCCTGACAAGCCCGCCCACACCGGCAAGCGGGGCCCGGAGGTCAGAGCTGGGTGGAGGCCAGCGTCCCCAGCAGGGCACACCAGGCGCCCACTGCAGGCTCTTCTCTAATTTAAGAGCAAACCAGCCCCAGCTTGGGTTCCTTTTGGCAGACGTGTTCGCCCACCCTGACAAAAGCGTTCACAGTGTGCCAGCCCAGGGGCACGCCCCACCTCGCGCCAGCAAGAGGGGGCCTTGGCTGGGGTCTGCTGGGTCTGCAGACCGGCCCGTGCCAGCGGCATCTGCCCAGGCCTCGACTCCGCTTCCAGGGCTCAGGCTCCGGCCGTCCCGCGCTCCCCTCGGGTTGAAAGCCAGCCGAGTGCCCACACCCAGCTCCCCTTCCGCCCTCCCCAGCCGCCTGGCCTTGAGGAAAGGCTTTTGGAGCCCGTTTCCCCACCCCTAAAAGGAGGGGACGTGAGGCGAGCATGCAGAGCCCCGGGCCGCGGCCCGGGAACATTGGTTCCCTCCTCACTCTGACATGCTGGAATAGCACATGCCGTGGCCGACGTGGCTGGACCACCGTAATGCGGCTCCACCGTGGCCTCCCAGCAAGCCCAGCCCAGCTCTGTAATGTACCACGAAGCCCAGGTGGGTGGGTGTGGCGGGAATGAGCCGCCCTCCTAGCAGAGGAAGGCGGCGTTCCAGGGGCATCGCGGCAGCCCACGGCAGCGTGGGAGTTGCCGCTTCCCTGTGAGCGTGGCCTCGTTAGGGCCAGGAAGGAGAGCCTGGGACCCGGAGCCTCCTGGCTTTTGAGCACTTACCCCTGCCTGCAGTTAGGAGAGTCCCTGTGGCCAAATGCCGTTTATGTCCTTCTCGAGGTGTCTCCAGTCGACTCATGTAAGGAGCAGGACTGTCGTCCCCGTGGCTTCTGAACGTCGGCCACACACCCCAGTGGTGGCTGGTGTCGTGCGTTTGTTTGTAAGTTGCAGCCATCACAGCATACGTGGTCAGGGCATCTTTGCCTCGTTTTCAGCCACAGAGTCCTAAGAACCTAGATTATCTGGCCACGGCACCCGGGAGGTGCTGAGCTAGGTTTTAGCAGAGGCTGCGGAGGTTCGGAGTAGCTAGCGCTGGAAGGAGCTGATTCTGAGCGGCGATTTCTGAGCCCGCACACACTGAGTCGATACCCCTTTCCTTTCAACCTGCGCAGGCTGGTGCGGAGATCTCCACCGTGAACCCAGAACAGTATTCAAAACGCTTTTTGGACTTCATCGGCCACATCTTTACGTAACCTCCCGCACCACCGCAGTCGGACACGAGCCGTGGGGAGGCCAGAGGCGGTTTCGGTGTAGGGAAGACGTCAGACCCGGCGGGGATGCGTCTTGCAGGAAGCAGACCTCCTTGTTTACATCTTCAGGCCGAGATGACTGGTTTGGGACGACTTGCTTCACAGCTACCTGATCTTTCCCAGCATAGTTCTAGCTACTTTGACTTCTGTGTGTGTGTGTGTGTGTGTGTGCGCGCGCACGTGCGCATTTTTTAAAAATATACATTAATTACTTAATGGAACTAGGGCAGCTTTGGTCGGAGCACGTCATGGCGACAACGCTCTGATTCAAGCTGTGTCCTCATGGGTGAATGAATGAGTGAATGAATGAATGAGCCCGGACGGGGAGGAGATGCATGTCAGACCACCCATGTCGGCACCACACGGTAAACGGTGGAGCAGCTCGTTTTTGAGTTGGAAGACGTGAGACAGTATTCACAGTGACGATGAGGATGGTGATGATGAAAAGGAAAAAGCCTTCCTGCGAAGCTTACACTTCCACCCCGTGCGCTAACCTGCTGGCAGTGGTACTGGGAGCCCCTGGTGCCGGACAGGGGGTGCCGGCACCTCCTGGTGGGCTGTTTCCCCCCGGCCAGCAGCACCTGCTGCCAGTGCCCCGTGGCTTTGCATTTTCACCTCCGTGTTAGGTCCAGGAAAACTGCTTCCTTCTCTTTTCTTCCTGGAGTGTCTTCATTGTTACATTCTTCTGTCCAAATGTTGGAGTAAACGCTACACATAAAAACGCAGCTTACCTGGAAGCGCATAGTTTGGGGCAATGGCCAGAGGCGAGCGAAGCCTGGCGACTCTCAGTTCTCCTGGTACCGAATCAAGTCTGAACTCAAAGGAGTCCTGCTGGGCCGTCGTTTACCCGGTAGCGGTTGGTTCCGATGAGCCCTTTAACTGAAACCCTCGATTTTACTGTTTACATGATTAGGAAAACAGGGATGTTTTTGAATCTAAAAATTTAATGTACAGCACATGACTTTTGAAGTTTACACGTAGGGTCATTTTGCAGTGTAGGTGGAACGCCGTTTGCCATATTTTGAGATGTATCATGCAGCCACACGTTTGACAGCCTTCAGCAATAAAAGGAAAAGGGTGGTTTTGTTTCCTCCAGGTATACGTTTGTCAACCTAATGACTTTTTAAAATAGTTAACCCAAATCTGGTTATGTAAATTCATTGCCCTAAACTGTGCTGATGGCGTTTAATCAAGTTCTCAGTTTCCATCAGCAATAGCGTATTTCCTGCATTTCCTGCATTTCCTGCATTTCCTGCATTTCCTGGAAGGCGCCAGGCAAAACATTAGACTTGCTTAGAGTAGGTGATCTTACACACTGTGCTAAAGCTGTGCCTTTGACATCTTTGTTTAAAACGTGAGATGATTTTTGTAGGCAGTTCCAGAGGGGAAAAAACAGGCACCCTTCAATAATTACTTCTAACTCAGCCAATCCCACTTGCCATAAGGCCTCTTCCCAGGAACTTCACTTCAGTGCCCTGAAAGCTGTGACACACACAAGCTGTGTGGGTTTCCTTCAGAAAACACAAGGTGAGAAGCAAATCTCAGTGTCTTTGAAAGCCAGTAGCGACAGTTCTAGTTTGATCGACTGGCTGTGGGTAGATTTATCTCAACAAATGACATTAAGGCCAGTGGAATGGAGTTGGACAAATCTGTATTTCATGTATTTAAATCCACGGATACTGTGCTTTGACTTTTCCCCACCACGAACTTGGCATCGACCAGATTGAGTGCTCTGCAGGTATAGCACTGTGCCTTTGGACCAAGACTGCGAAAGGGAGGCCCTGAAGTCAAGGAGAGGGGCACACACCTTCCTCGATTAACCGTTTCCTTTGTGGCCAATCTGTGTGTGCTTTTAGTTTACAGGATGCTTTTTTTCTGTCTGTAATGGTCCCTGTCGTTCATTTCTGTTGATAAACTGTTCATTTGGACACAATGAGGACGTTGCATTGTATCTCCTAGTGCTGAAAATACACTCCAAACATGGGCGAGGCTTTATGAAATAAAGCACTTTGCTGACTCAGTGAGTGAATCCTTTGTTCCTCTGTTTCGATTGTGTTTCTCTGTGCCGCAGGCAAATTTTAAAGTTAGATTAAAATACAAATTTTAAATCGGGTGCTAAGAGTATCTTCAGCTGATCCTTGAAGAAACAAAAGCAAAACTGAATCTTTTCACTCTATTATCTCTTCTTGGACCCGTGCTGATATGCAGTCTTCTATCTAGGAACATTTTATAGCGAATAAAAGAAACTTCCAGGGCAAAATTGACTTACTGAAAAAATGGACGGGCAGAGAAAGAAAAAAATAGAAAGAACTCTTCAGCAAATACCCTATAAAGTCATATCATCGTGGCTGAATCACTCCTTTTCTTTTTCCTTTTTGCCTGCCACAGTTCTGTGTGTCAGCATTTTTTGACACTTCCCTGGGATGCCACTGATGGATTGCAGGCTTCTTCATAGCCTCCCATCGACTGCCGCAGCACTTGTTTTGAAAACGCTTATTTATTCTAACGCGATTGACATTAGCAGGGAACAATTTAAGCATCGTGCAAATTTCACTTTTGCTTGGGTGCAGTTTTGTCTGCAGGAAGCCACCCGCAGCTGAACCGAGCCTCAGAGGTCTGTGCACACATTCACACACCCCTCTGCGCGCGGCCCCCTCCACTCCCGGCGTGCGTGCTGAGTCACAGCCAGGCACGCTGGCGTCCCAGCTTTCTGCCTGTTACCAGACGCCCACCCTCCACCACTTCACACAGCCCTGGAGCTGCAGTCTCCCAAAGCCCCCTTCCACAGGCAAGCCTCAGGTCTTCCTCAAGGAAAAGCAGCACATTCACTGCCGTGTTATGTGCTCCATTGACCGTGTTTAAAACTGCGCTATCATATTTATTAGATTCCTGTATTTTTCCTGCGTCCCTGGTGGAGTTTTTTGGGTGCTGTGTTCCCAGTTCTGTTTCCTCCAGAGCTCTGTGGTTTTTATTGCGTGGTTTTGCGTAGCGCAGCGATTTGGGGGAACATACAGTTGCATTATAGCAGATCAGTCTGCAAACAGCAGGCACTTCAATTCCACTTTCTTTGTGGGAGATCTGAATGTGGACATTCATTCTCCCTCTTTTTAGCTGTGTGATTTCACAGTGGTCCCAGAAATGTAGTTGCTTAGAATTCATAAAAGACCCAGAGCTGCTGTGAAGCAGCCTTAATGCAACACTTTGGGGCCCAGTGGCCAAGAGCCAAGCGCGGGAGGCTGTGAACTGCACAGCCGTGGCGGGAGGCCAAGCCGGGGTCCGCGACGGGGCCTCTGTCCATGCCCGTGGGCCCTGCAGACAGACAGCACAGACCCGTCCCAGGAATGTTTAACGGGCACACAGGCATCCTCCGCCCAGCTCTGGAGTAGCTGGCCGTCTCTTCCTCTCTCCCCATCTTCTTGAAGAACATGTGAGTCAGCTCCAGTCACAAGATGTGGAGATTGACCACTTAAAATCAAAGACGTCAGAAATTGTCCCCAGAGGGCAGAAGCTCGGTTCTCTGTTCTGCCTTTGAATCCCCAGGTGCAGTCGTCGTCCACATGGCAGGAGCAGCCCCCCGCCACCCCACTCCTCCTCAACTTCAGAAGGTCCACCGTGTTAGAGGGGCGCCGGCAGCAGGGTAGACAAGAAGTCCCACGAAGCACCGCGGTGGCTGATGAGCAGAGAGGGCCTTTCTGTGGCAACTGGAGCATATTCTCGTCCTGTTTTGGCAATTCTGTGAAAATCTTGCCAAATGGGCAGTTAAATACCATAGTCTGTGGTTTTCTTTCACTCGTAAACCCTTGCATTTGGCCTAATTTCCTAAGAGAAGAGACGAACAATTGGGATTTCTCAGAATCTGCTTTGGTAGTCTTTTGTGTTTGATAAGAGTCCCAGACCTGTTGCTGGCAGAGGCATGGCCATCACCAAACACGTCCCTGGGTTACAGACGAGGACACCTTGGCAGGGAGGGGTTAGTGACTAGCCCAAGGACTTGCCGTGGGGAAGCCAGGGTGGAGCTGAGCCCTGCCGCAGCCCAAGAGTGAAAGCTGAACCCAGGAGCAGCGGGCCTGGTGCCCCCATAGCCTCGGGACCTCAGGACCTCCCCAGTGAAGCTCCCTTCTCCCACACCGGTCATTTCTGAGCACTAATCTATAGTATTCCGTCTTCCTGCCCTTTTCTCTTAGCCCAGCAGCTTTTTACTGTCACTTGCTTTTTTAAATCCAAGGGAGTCTGGCTGGGGAATATAAAAAGATTCCTAAACCTGCTGAATGACAATCTCTGGAGTGGGACTCAGAAATCTGTCATTTGAATATGCCTCCCAGATGCGGCTGGTGAATGACCAGGCTTCAGAACCTCGGTCTTGAATGGCTAAACCCTCCCACTGATCGCTAATTTTAATTCTTTTTGTAACACGCTTCCCTTTGTCTCCTCTCTTTTTACTGTTTCCTGGTAGTTGAACAGGGTTGCTTCTTGCTGGCTACAGCAGGGGTCAGCAAACTACAGTCTGTGGGTCAAATCCAGCCCACTAAGTGATTTCTGTAAATAAAGTTTTATTGGCACACAGCCACGACTGTTCATTTACATATTTTCTGGCTGCTTTCACGCCACAGTGACAGAGTTAAGTACTTGGACAAGAAGCCACAGGTGGCCCACAAAGCCTAAAACATTTGCTAGCCCGCCCTTCACAGAAAAAGTTTGCTGGCCCCTGGAATGTTTTAGGATCACAAAGTTTTTTCTGCAGAACTGTGGACTTCCTGCTACAACACCATCACGATTGTCCTTCATACAGCATAAAACAAAGTTTGAAAACGCTGCAAGACTTAGTCAAACTCGGCATTGAAAACGTGGCCTGTATTTGGGATTGAATAAACTGTACACACAAATGCGTTTTCCTCTCCACACAGGTCTGCGCCGGGCCTGGCTGGCAGCGGGAAGACCTGTGTGTTTTCCTTCCCGCTGCCATAAATCGATTCCAGTGGTTGACTCTGATGAGCGACTGCTCCAAAACTCCCTTGGGTTTCAGATCACGTGATGGGTTTAGTGAGCTTGTGTGTTTTTTAAGAAAATAACCCCTAAGGCTTAGAAGACCTGTAGCTCAGAAACCTTTCTTTGCCTGTGTGTTTACCCTTATGAGATGCCCCGTCTTCGGAACGGGGGTGATAAAACTCCGTGTCTTGGGGTGACTCGTGCACACCTCATATTCCAGGATCTTTGATAATCCCTGCCTCGTCACGTCTGGTCCTGAAGACCTGCTCTGCCTACAGAGCCCTCCGGCCCATCTCGAGGCGTGAGCCACGGCAACTTCATAATCTCCCTTGATGTTTATTTGTTATGCTGCCTTTTGATTTTGATTTTTTAAGTAAATTGCCATGGTTATCGTAAATCAGCATCACAGCCACCGGTTAACTCTCCAAGAAACCCGTCTGTCAGAGGGTCCTAACTTAAGTCATTCAGTCAGTGGGTTTGTCAAGTCCTGTAAAAACACGTGGTCGAGCCCTTCAGCATATGTGACATTTTAGTTTCTTAAGAAACAACTTTAAAGCCTCCAAACACACTAATTCCCCTCTGGTGATGTTAGGAATCCTCTGGCAACTCCTGCGTGCTATTTTACTTCCTTCTATCAAGGTGATCGTGCTGAGATATGATAAGATATAAGCATTTTTTACCTGCGTTTTCTTAGCATCTTTCCCCTCAAGCTTCTAGTAGTCTGAGATGGCCTCGTGCTTTCCCCGAACTCCAGAAGGGAGCTTCTCCCTCCTCTGCCTGTAGCTGTACATCTCCAGGCTTGGGTTTGTTCAGGCAGAGGAGGGAGTTTTCTATTTAACTTCTGTGCTCAGAACCCATCTCCCTCCCACCCCACCCCCACTCTTTTTTTCCAGATTGTGGCATTATTTTAGTGCAAATGAGCGGGACTTTGGAAGTTTTTACAAGTAAGTGAATACTCTCGAGGTAGCTAGAGCATGCTACCGTAAGGAATGGAGATGGCACACAGCACACTCCAAACAGAGCGTCCTCGGGTTGTCCAGCACGTGGTCGCAAAACCCAGCACTGAATGTTTAGCTTTTAACATTCCCCCACATAGACCGACGTCGTTTTCAATTAAACAAAATGCCATAAGCTGAGCATTGTGTCTTGTGACCAACAGTAAGAAGCAGCAAAAACAATAAAATACAAAAGCGAGTTGTGGCCATGGATCGGCACTCTGGTGGACCAGACTTGGGGGCATGCGGGATTTCCTGATGGGGCTCTGGCACATTCCACAGCTCCCCGAGGATGCCAGCTGCGTGGGCCTCGGCTCTGTGTGTGCTCCTGCTTCCTTCTGCCATCTCAGTTTTTCTAAATCATGTTACCTAAAAGAGTTTCAAAAGCATAGGTCTGATGAACTTTTCTGTGACCAATTCCTTATATTAACTCAAGGCCTGTACTTTGCAGCATGTGGTGCATTTTCCTTCACATTCGCTCATTTACACCTCACACCTGTGGCTTGATTTTGATTTTGAACCTCTCACAGTTGAGAAGGCTCAGCAACGTGGGTGACAGGTCTTCAGCCAGGTCACCGGACAAGTTTGTCCCTTGCATTACATCACACTTTCTCTCCACTGCCAGGGTCCCTGAAACATTAAATGGTTCTAGGTGATTTCCTTCCACTGAAAGTGCGAGTCACACTGCTTCCAGCAGATTTGGGCAGCCGTGTTTGGCTTGCCTTATTGTTCTTATAGAACCAGGTTGTCTTCTGGACTCACCTTGAGGCTTCCCCAGAGATCAGACTAAACTGCTGGAATTCTACCACGTGGCAGTGGCACCCTGGCTTGTTGGGGGCTCCTGCAGCTCCAGGAATCCAGCCGCTGGGATGCCCATGCTCCTTGCTTGTCGCCACCCTTCCCTATGCTCTCAGTGCCTTTACACACCTGCCCAGGAAGAGGTGCTCGAGCTGGTCCTAGGAAAAAAGAAAGAGGAAAAGGCGAGGAGGACAGCAGACAGGAGCAGAAGATGCGACTAAACACTGCTGGCTCTTCAGCCTAAAGTGGGTTTGCCGCTAGAGTTTGGTCCCAGGTGTGCGATCAAGCCCTGGTCTAGGTGTTGCTGGGAAGCTCTTTGCAGAGAGATGAAGGTCTCTATCAGTTGACTCTAAGAAAAGAAGATGACCTGAGATGGTCTGGGGGTCCTGACCCGTTCCATCAGTGGAAGGCCCTTTAGAGAAGCACTGAGGCTTTCCAGCAGCAGAAGAGATCCCGCCTGTGGACTGCACCTCCCACTCGTGCCCGAGAGTTCCACCTGCACCTGCCCGTTTTGACCTGCTGCCACAACCGTGGAAGCCATTGCCTTGCAGTAAGTCTCTTCCTGTATCTACGACTAGTTCTGTTTGGGTAAGCCCTGGCCGATACAGCCCTCATGGTGTTGCAGGGGTTATTTGATATAACCCCCTCCCCCTCTATCCTTAATCTGGCAGAATCGTTTCCAGATTTGCCACAGTGATTCCATCTCAAACTTACATATTTAGAGTCAACCAGATGCTGTCTACAAGGAATCCACTGCATATCAAAGTAAAAGGACAGAAAAGCTCTACCGTAAAAATGCTAATCAAAAGCAAGCTGGGGTAGCTATATTACTATTAGGCAATGTAGACTTCAGAATAAAGAATATCAGGAATAAAAAGGGAGTCAATAATGGAACAACTCACCCTAATTGATGTTTATAGAATTCTTGACCCAACACAGCAGACTATATGTCTTGAAGTAAGAGAGATCACATTCTGGTATATAAAACAAACCTTAATAAAATTTTAAGGTTTCAAACCATGATGATATTAAACAAGAAATCAATAACAGGAAGATTTATGGAAAATCCCCAAATATTTGCAAATTAAACTATACATGTCTAAATACCCATGGGTTATCTAGACACAAGAGAACTTAGAAAATATTTTGAATTGGATAAGAATGAAATGTCAGCATTTGTGAGACATAGCTAAAGCATTACTTAGAGGGAAATTTGTAGTAATAAAGCCTTACATTAGAAAAGGAGAAATGTCTGAAATCAGCTAAGCCTCCACCTTAAGAAACTAGAAAAATAAGAGTGAATTAAACCCAAATAAAGCAAAAGGGAGAAAACAACAGAGCAGAAATCAGTGAAACAGAATAGAAAAACGGTAGAGAAAATCAATGAAACCAAAAGCTGGTTGCTTGAAAAGGACCGTCAGATTGACAAACTTCGAGTCAGACTGACCAAGAAAAAGAGAAGACAAATTACATACATCAGAAATAAAAGAGATACTTTTACAGACCCTAGAGATATGTACTATTGTATTTGTTTCCTTTCGTTGCTGTGAGAAATCACCACAAACTTCGTGACTTGAGCAACACAAATTTATTGTCTTTATTGATTTTGGAGGTCAGAAGGGCCCAGTGGGTCTCCCTGGGCTAAAATCGAGGTGTCGGCCGCCTGCATTCCACGGCCCACGGCCCCTTCACAGACGGCAGCGGAGCATCTTCTAGTCTCTCTGACTCTGCTTCCATCAGCACATTTCCTTCCCTGACACTTTTAAGGGCACTCTTGGGTCATCCGGCGCAGCCTCCCCATCTCGAGGTCCATAACAGCCACACGTGCAGAGCCCCTTTCGCCATGTAAGGTAGCGTGTTCAGGGGTTCCAGGGTTAGGACATGGACCTCCCCGAGAGGCAGTTATTCTGCCCACTACGTGAATGAACAAGTCCACGCCCACCAGTTTAACCTACATGAAATAGATATATTCCTTAAAAGACCCAAACTGCCAAAGTTCATTCAAAAGAAATAGGTAACCTGAATAGCTATGTATTTGAAAGAAATTAAAGTCATAGTCTAAAACCTTCAAGGAAAAAAAATATGCTTCCAGGCTTCCATAGTAAGCCAGGCACATAGGGTGCTGCCTGGCCGTCCGTCCGTCCCCTCCGGCTGAGCCCCTGCCTCAGTTGACCCTTGGCCTCCTTGAGCAGCAGCTTTCCAGCCCGGGGCACAGCCAGCCAGCCCCACAGACCCCCACGCCTCCCCAGAGCCCACAGCTGGTCCCCACAAGCTGACCACCCCCCACCCTCCAGCCCCCCGCCCTTCCCTTTCGGTGTGTGTTTGCTTTAAACCAAGCAGCCCTTGACTCCCGGGAACCCTACTAACCTCCCCTCTTGGACCCCAATAGAGGCACAAGCCCGCGGGTCCCTCTCGCTCTGCCTTGTGCCCCCCACCTGCTGGTTGAGCCCCCAAGCCAACCACGCTCTCCTTGGACCCCTCATGGCGCCCTCTCCCTGGGTCCTGCGAGTAACAGCAACCTTTTCTCAGGCACTGTGGCCTCAGTTTCCCCTTGTGTCGCACCTGACCTCCACCCAGACCCAAAGGCTCCCCTGGGGAACTCTACCGAACATTTAAGGAAGAACTAATACCAATTCTACAGGAACTCGGAAGCATAACACTCATGTTACCAGGTCAGCATTACCCTGATAGAAAATAACAGAGGAAGACATTACAATAGAAGAAAGGTACAGGCCAATGTCCCTCATGAACACAGAGGCAAGTGTCTAAAGCAAAAGACTAGCAAAGCGAATCCAGCATTTATAAAAAGAACAATGCACCATGACAGAGTAAGAATTATCCCAGGAATGTAAGGCCAATTCAACACTCAAAAACCTATGAGTAGGGGAGTGCCAGCTTCCCATGTACGAGGTCCCAGGTTCAATCCCCGGTACCTCAAAAAAAAAAAAAAAAACTATCTGTGATTCACCACATCAATAGATATCTCAGCAGATGCAGAAAAACAAAAGCATTTGACACAATTCAACTTCACTCATCAACCTGATAAAAGGCATCTTGTTAAAAATAAACCTATAGCTAGCATAATGCTTAATGGTGAAAGATTGAACTCTTTCCCCCTAAGCTAGGATGTCTGATCTCACCACTGCTATTCAACAACATACTGGGAAGTCCTAACCAGTGCAAGAAAAATAAGAAAAATATATACAGGTTAGAAAGAAACAAAACTGCCTGTGTCCACGGGCAACATGTAGAAAATGCCTATGTCTATGTAGAAAATGCTGAGTTTACAAAAGAACTACTGAATTAGTGAGTGAGGCTGCCAGTCAGAAGGATACAGCAGCAGCTTTATCCATAGCTGCCAAAAACTGGGAACCTCCGAAGTGCCCTCGCCTGGGAGATGGGTAAACAGTGGTGTATCCATAAAATGGAAACTTCTCAGCAAGAAAATGAACTGCTGGTACACTCACCAACACGGATGCGTCTCAAATGCATTATGCCGAATGAAAGAAGCTAGGCAGATGTTGTTCCATTTTGTGGCATGCTGGGATAGGCCAAAGAATCGGGATAGAAAACCGTCATCAACCGGGGGTGGCCAGAGGGACTGACGACAAAACACAGGGAGTGGGGTTGTGGTGGTTGAACTGTTCTGTATCTGTTTATCAAAGCTCACGTTTTCCCGTATATATTATACTTTAACTTTTTTAATGAAAAAAAAAAATGTCCTGGTGAAAAACTTGAGGGTATGCTCATCATTTGCATTTGACCCATTAATTTCAGCAGGAAAGCTAACACTTTGATACAAGAAGCTCAACTCAAAATGACCACAAGCAGACAGATCGCTCACCACAGGCAGCAGTGCAGCAGCGTGTTCAAGGTCACGTGCTGAAGGACAAAAGAAACGAGCAGAATGAAGAAAACTGTAAAGGCAAAGGAGAGCAGTTGAATGTGGCAGGAAAACTCCAAATGGCCCCAAGTTCTTCCCGTTTCTTGGTACCCGTGCCTGAGTGAGCTCCTCCCCTCGGGTGTGACTCGCTGTCAACCACGCGGAACACGTGTGCTTTGGCGCGTGTGGTCACGCTGCAGAAGGTCATCTCTTCCCCCAGCCCGCGCAGGGGGCCGTGGGGCGAGGAACTGAGGGTGGTCTCCTCTGACAGCCAGAGGGCATCCATGCCTTGGACACGAAGGCTGCCAGCCAGCCCCGAGCTTCCACACGCCCCCTCGGAGCCGCCGATGAGGCCACGGCCCCAGCTCCGCGCGAGGCAGGCCCCGGGCCCCCTGACCCACAGGGACCGCGATGACCAACGGGTGCTGCTTTGCGCTGCTAAGTTTGCGGGATGTTGTTACCCAGCAACAGATGACCAATATGTTGAGACTGTTTATCCCAAGAGAAAGCCCAAGGGAAGCACTTCACGGTCCTACAGCTGATGCCAGGCATGTCCCCTTCTCTGGAGAAGTCTTAGTGCCAGAAGGCCCCAAAGAGATTTGCATTACGCAGAAAATGCTGTGGCTACCTGGATTCTGGACACGGGAAAAAATGTACCTTCAGAGTCTGTGGAATCTGAATCTACATATCCACAAACGACTTGGACAATGTGAAATGGTCACTGGTCACCTGCTTCAAAGACAGCTCTGAGGGAAGCGGATGTGGCTCAATTGATTGGGCTCCCGTCTACCATATAGGAGGTCCAGGGTTCAATTCCCGGGGCCTCCTGGTGAAGGCAAGCTGGCCCACGTGGAGAGCTGGCCCGCACGGAGAGCTGGCGCAGCAAGATGTCGCAACAAAAAGAGACACAGAGGAGAGACAGTAAGAGACACAGCAGACCAGGGAGCTGAGGTGGCACAAGAGATTGAGCGTCTCTCTCCCACTCTGGAAGGTCCCAGGATCTGCTCCCAGGGCCACCTAATGAGAAGACAAATGGACACAGAAGAACACACAGCGAATGGACACAGAGCAGACAGCGAGTGCAAAACAACGGGGTGGGGGATAAATTTTAAAAATAATAAAAATAAATCTTAAAAAAAAAAAAAAGACAACTGTGAGATGAAGAACGCTAGGCTCTTCTAGGTTCGTCTCTTTCCTTGGGCCCCTTTACCCCGTCTGTAACCAGGACCTACGATTTCTTGCTCACAAGTCCCTCGGCGCCATCCCTCCTCCCTCCTCACCTGACACGTGGACCCGCCCCAGAATCAGGGCCTGCCCCCTCCTTCGGTCTCTGCCCCTCTCCTGTGTGGTGCTGCAGGATGGTCTCCATAAAGGATGCCACTCACCTGCTCGAGAGCCCGCCCTGTCCCTCGACCGCCAGCACCCAGGGTTCTCTTGCATGCGAGAGCCTGCTGAAAGCGGGAAGACTGAGGCTGGCAGTATGTGTTACTTTAAGAGGGGTATTTGCCAAGTTCAGTCTTTAATTATCGCAACTCTGCATACTCACAACTCCAACCCCAGTGCTGGAAGCCTCTCGCTCCCCCTCGCCCGGGGGCTGCCCCTCTGCGGGCAGAGCTCAGCCCAGGCCCCCTCACCAGGCCTTCCCAAGATGCCCCACCCTTCAGGCCTCGGGCCAGCCGAGCCTCTTCAGAGACGCGCTGCTGCACGCTCCGGCTCACGAAGAACTAACTCAGCTTTCTCTGAACTCCCGTTGAACTCAGAGCAGGAATCGCCCCATTTAGCGTGTTCTTATCCCCTTCATATATTACTTCTGTTTCCCCAGGTAGGTGGTAAACTCTGGGGGCTAAAGGCCACATCTCGTACCCTTTTCTATCCCACACAAGGCCCGCATGGCACTGCCACTCACCAGGCATCAAGCAAGTGCCAGATGAAGGGATGGGTCCCCTTCCACGACAGAGCCCGAGCTGCCGCTAAACGGCCTGCTCTTTCCCTCCCGCGGCTCACAGCTGTTGGCTGGCTGCTTTCTGGCGCTCTTCTAGGCATTTTGCGTCTATTAACTCAATCCTCTAACAGCCCCTTAAGGTAGGCTCTATAAAGTCCCATTTAATGGGTGAGGAAACTGAGGCATGGAGCAGTGGAGGAGCTTGTCCACGGCCACACAGCCAGTGGTGGAGGCCAGAATCAAACTCGGTGGTCCAGCTCCAAAGTGCATGTGCAAGTGAATGCAAGTCCTGGTAACAGGCATCTTTTACATTTAAAGAAAGTTACCGTCTCCATAGACATCATCTGCTGCTGAGATCATCGATGCAAAATGGTCCCATGCCCAATTTTCCAGCAAGAAATGTGGTTTATAGAAAAAGAAGCCATCGCCCAGGGTCAGCCAGCTGGTAGACGGAGGAGCCAAAGCTGGGGTTTAGATCTCGGCTCTTTGCCTGCTGTCCTCTCCTGGGCTATTTCAAGAGGACAGGAGTGTGGTCCAGCCTGTGTCCCTGGGACACAGGGCAGTGCCTTAGAGGGTGGACAGCCCCCCATTTTGCCATGTCATGCCTGGAAAGGCCTCATAAAACCTGCTCAGAACCGGCCACTGCTGGTGGGAAGAGGAGAGTCCTGGAAAAAGCGTCACTACCTCCAAGGCGGTTGTGACACTGGGGTTCCACCCAGCTTCTAGGTAAGAAATGATTAATTCAACTTTTTACAAAACTCTTAGCACTGGGATTTCAAAAGCGAAAAAGCAGGGCTATTACTAGAATAGGAAAAGCAATTTAAAAATCTAGAAACCACTATAATTCATAGTGATCACATTTAAAAATTAAATTTAGTCTTGTCCTTTTTGCCTTCCTTGTGTTAAGCAAGATCTTGTAAGGCAAGTACAGATGTGTCCTGTGAGTCTGTAAAGGGTCTTTAATCCATGGCCGCACGACTCCCCCGACGGCAATTACTTTTAGTGGCTGGCTCCATGGAAGCGGGCTACGCAGACGTCCCTGTAGAAACCAAGCCCCACGGACGTGGGCAGGACAAGGAGGGCATGGCCATCGAGGCGATTGTAAATGAAAAGTTGAATTAAGTAATTCACACACTCAAGATACAGCCTGAATAAAATTTTAAAAATAGAAAATTAAAAAAGATAAATTAAAAAAAAAAAAGATACGGTGTGTTTGAACAGAGCAAGGAGAGAGGGGTCCCCGTGGGCCTGGGGGTGGCAGCGTGGCACTGGCAGGAGTGTTGGGATCGAGGTTATGACGGGGCAGGCAGCCAACGCCCACGACGTCTGTCCCCAGGACTCTGGCTGCCTC
This sequence comes from Tolypeutes matacus, assembly GCA_026826555.1. Lineage (NCBI taxonomy): Eukaryota > Metazoa > Chordata > Mammalia > Cingulata > Chlamyphoridae > Tolypeutes > Tolypeutes matacus. The sequence continues at coordinate 5,789,098 of JAKSZT010000049.1, read as the reverse complement.
TGAGGCTCGGGGATCGAGGGCTGGCCACGGGGGAGCACTGAGCAGAAGGGAACTGCCCAGCGCCAAGGCACCAGGCCAGGCTCAGGGACACGTGCAGGACAGCAGCCAGGCCGGAGGCCATGTAGAAGCAAGAGGAGAGTGGGGGGATTCGGGGTGCAGCGGGCATGGGGCGCTCAGCCCGTGCCGGTTTTGCTTCACTCCTAGGGACAGTCCTGGAGAGTTCCCTTCCTTCCTTCCTGCCGCTCAGAGCCCGGGTGGCTCCCGGGGTCCCAGCTGCGTCCTAGGAAGCCAAACCAGATGCTTCCACCAGGCCTTCGGGGCGCTACAGGACCTGGCCACACTGTCCCCCACCCCCGCAGGCTGCTCCCCATCTGCAAGCCGCCCCTACCTCTGCAGGACGACCCCTCTCTGCAGCACCCCCCCCCACACCTTGCAGGCTGCCCCCCACTTCTCTACAGCACCCCCGCACCTTCCAGTCCACCCCCCCCACTGCAGGATGACCCCTCTCTCTGCAGCCCCCCCAACCTTCCTGGCCACCCCGACCACAGCAGGTGCTTCCCTCACATTCATTCAAATGTCTCCATCTCCACCACCAACCCCTGTCTGCACTCTGGGGGTCTTACCTGGGACCACCGCCCCACCCAGCTCTTCTTTCCCTCCCTCGATGCATCCTTTACCTGCAGCCTAGTAGCTCACAAAAGACTAACAAGATCGTCTTACTTCACTGTCTTGAGAGCCTTCTTGGGACTCTTAGCATAAAAATAAAACATCCTAACATCCCCACAAGGCCATGCCTTATACACGTAATTCTTGAGTCTCGTCCCCCTCAGAGAACCCCCTTCCTCTGAGCGGCCCACCTCGGTGGCCTCCGCCTGAGAATGTCTTCTCCACCCGCACCCCCCACCTCTCCTCCATCTCGTCCTTCAGACCCAGCACCAGGACCACGTCCTCCGCTCCCCGAGACCCCGGCGCAGGCCTCGAAGCCCTGGTAAGTGTTCTCATGGCCCCTCCCGCTTCTCCCTCAGAGCAGCTGGTCCTGCTGCGCCTTCGTTTGGACGCTTGCACACTCACCTGCTCAGTCTACCTCCTCCACGCTGCCTAAAGCCCTGGTTTGTCTTGCCCAGTTGGTGCCTGATGCAAAGTGGGTGCTTGGTAAATAAATATCTGGTAAATGAATGAATGAATGTCGAGCAAATTCCCCACCACTGGAACCATCCTGCCTTTCCAAAAGCTCACTCTTTTCCGACTTCCAACTCAACTCTCTTCCTTGGCAAAACCCTCCCTAATCTAAGGGTGCAAAGGGAACTTGGAGATTACTTGGCTGGATTTTCCACTCAGTAGAGAAATAGCCTCAACATTTGTAACCGACGGCCATAGATTGGTCCCAGTGCAGCCCCAAAGCCTGTTCCTTGCCGTCTGTCCGGTCACAGATGATGCCAACAGCCCTCAGCAGCCAAGCCCGAAGCCTGGGCAGTGGCACCGCTGCTTTCCCACCTTCAGCTCATCAGCAAATCCTGCTGGCTCTTCCTGTGAAATACCTCTTGCCATCAACTCCCATTTCTCCGTTAAATACTGCGCTCCCTGAGTGTGCTCATGTAAAAGGTATATTCCTGACTTCTAAATGGTAAACCAAAACCCTAATGGCTCCCCACTGGACTTAAAACAAAGCAGCAGCCTTGCCCCTGCCCCTTGTCAGATATGCCCCAGACCAGCTGGGGGGTGCACGGGGAGATGTCTAGGGCAGATTCCAGGGGCTCCGGGCCCCACAGCAAGGGAACAGGGACCCAGCCCGGGTTTGGGAGCAGAGCCACTCCCAGGGAAGAGGCCGGGGCTGCACGGGGTGGCGCACCCCGGCGCCTCCGTCTGACAACCACAGCAGTAGACTTCACGCCTGTGACACGGGAATTGCACCCACACGTGTCCTCAGACGCATGTGCAGTGGCGCCTGCACGGCCACGAAGCTCGGTTTGTACTCACAACACGGAAATGGCACGTCAGGGAATGCACCCAGCCCTGAGAAAGAACCAGGCTGCGCCGAATATACCGACGGAGCAGGATCCGGCCAGGACACGCTGACAAGTGAAAAACAAAGCAGCAAGGAAAAAAGAGAGAAAGAAGAAGAAAGCAAGGTGCCAATTAGTATGTAGAGGAGGATACCATTTTGCTCAAAATTAAATAGATGCTTGTAGATGCACAGGGCTTGCCAGGTGGGGAGGGGAGCTGTCTGACCTGGAGACAGCGATGGGAGACGCGCTCTCCCCAGCGTTCACCCTGCCGCGCCTTCTGCGTGTATTTACCTCTTCAAAATACACGTCAACTCCTTAAAGAGGTGGTGTTTGTTACAGGTTAGACACGCTCATGGGCTAACCCTGGGCTGTGGCTGTGGCCCTGGCCGTGGCTGAACAGGGTCTTTGCGGATGTGAGCTGGGAAGACGAGGACGGGTGTCCTCGTGGGAAGGGGCCCAGCAGACACACACAAGGAGAACACTGTGCAAAGACCAGAGAAGCATCTAGAAGCCAAGGACCACCAAGGAGGACGGGCAAACACCTGAGCCAAGAGGGGTGAGGAGGGCCTTCCCCAGAGCCCTCAGAGGAGCACGGCCCTGCTGACACCGTGGTTTCTGGCGCCTCCAGAACTGTGAGGAAATAAACTCCTGTTGTTTACAGGTCCCCAGTTTGTGGTACTTTGTTAGGAAGCCCCAGGAAACTAGGACGTATTTAAATGAAGAGGAAGATCTTGGACTTCCAGAACTTTCTTTGGAGTCCTCACTCCAAATTCATTTCCACCAAAATAAAGAAGCCAGCGTGTGCCACCGAGGGGGAGGGACCTGAGAAGTCCCTGCGGTGCCCACTTCTACCTCCGTTTGCTGCAGTCCTTCCAGGTGGGGTCTGGACAACAGCTTCTTGGACCCGTGGGACCCTTACTATTCCGGAACCTTCCATGGAGGGGGCGAGTGGCCAGGTGCCCTAGTGTCAGGGGACATGCAAGGAAAATAGACGAGATCTCCGCGAGGTGGCCCAAGCACAGGGACTTCTCCTTTCTCGGGTGGCAGGGCTCCTGGGAAGCCCACTGTGTGTGAAGTGGAGAGGGGAGCCCAAGCCGAGCCCCGTCTCGCCCTCAATTCTCACCTCCACAGACCTGACGCCTCCGAGCAGGCCTCATGGGCCTGACCCTCCTGGGCATCCTCGTGGCTGGACGGAACCAGTGGGGCCAGGGACGGTACCAGATGCAGGCCCCACCTCCTCGCGGCGTTAGTGAACGCCCATTCAGCGCTCACAACTGCACTTTGGGAAAATGGGGCGCTGAAGCCCTTTCCCCTCCTCTCCTTTCCCATTGTTTTTCCTCACTTGTTTTCCTGTGTTTGTTTTTGCCCAGCCCGAATGCTCACAGGGGCAAACACCTTTGAAAGATGTGACTCGGCTGCGACCCTGTCTGCACAAAGGAAGAGGGGTGGGGGCAGGCCGTGGGGGCGGTCGCGGTCCCCAGAAGAAGGGCAGATGGCCAGGATTCGTTAATGCACCGTGGACCTCATCATCTCTCCTTTAACCAGCTTGTGCTAAGCTTCCACTGTGAGTTAAGCCTTGTGTAGGCCACTGATGATTTAAAGGTAAATGAGCTCAAGGGCCAGCATTGCGGGGAAACTGAGGCCCGACCTGTGAGCTCTGGGACTAGGGTCCCAAGGAGATGTGACCAGCCCTGGGGACCACCTCGCTGGGTGACGAGAGTTTTCCAGGTGTTTCTAGAAGGCAGCACACAAGAGGGAAGGTCGTGGGACTGGTGGCTCGCTCTGGCCCTGGGGAAGGCAGAGCCGGGAAGCTTCTCGCTGACTATTCACCCCGCCCGCAGCCCTCCAGGGAGTTTTCTCCCAGGTTCTCACTTCCAGGGACAGAGAAGAGGCTTGGTCGTGCCAGTGGACTCACAGCTAAGATGGGTTATCTACTGGGTGCCTGGCAAGAATTTTATCTGAAGGTGTCCTAGCTTATTAGAGTATTTGTCTTCATCCTCACCTCTCCTTGTCAAGCGCTTGCCTTGAAACCTCTCTAATGCTCGTGGCCATCCTGGTCCTTCTCCCCAGCTAAAAGGCGGGCAGATGGAGGATTCTTTAGAGGCTGTAGCACGCAGCTCAGGGAAAAGTAAGCTTTAAAGGAAGAGGAATTCAGGGAAAGCCTGTCGATGGGCGGGCTCGCGGTCTTGGGAGATGGTGAGGCAGAGGAGCAGGAGGAGTCATTTCCAGCTTCTTTGATGCTGTGAAAAAGTGACTTACTAAATTAAGAGAGTTAAATAGTGAAAACTTCCTAAAAATGTTTTTGAAGAGCAATGGAGTTTTAAAAGCGTTATATATATATATATATATAAAGATGTTGGTCTGGTTAAATTATAAAGACAAGGTCAAAAAAGAAACACAACTACCCAAAACCTCAGTGTTTCGCTCGTGGCTAAAATCAGCCCGATCACTTTCCAGAGCCCCCAAGAGCCCCTTTTACGAAAACCCCACAGAGCAAAAGACAAAACCCATCAACAAATTCAACACTGGTGGCTCCCACTGCAAAACTTTCTTTTCAAAATTTCAAGTATAGATTAGACAGTAGCATGTTTCCTCATCTAAAATTCAGGGAGAAAAAAAGTAAATAAAACACCTTCCTATTTGTCAAGAGTCCGGTATCTGAAAACAAGAGTTCCAGAATGTTCCTGCTGAGCCATGCAGGGGTCGCGACTCCGGGCACTGTGGGGTCCCAGAGTCCCCTCTGACTCACCTGTGAGGCAGGTAAACGGCGCCGGCTGAGCTGGGCCCTGGGAAGGCCATTACCCCTTGGAACACGTGTTTGAAATTAAATGGTTGGTGTAGGGCATATTAATCAGCTCCATCGGGAGTCCCATTTCTCAGGCACTGGGGGGTGGGGAGGGTCTCCAAGAAAAGGCCCTGACTGGGTTTTCCCTGTATCGCAGAACCCCCCACTTGGCCCCTCCGGGCAGCCTCCAGATGACACCCCCGTGCGCGCCTGCCTTGGTGTGGTGGGCTCGGCCAGGCCTGCAGCCCCTCGCTTCGTCCAGCTCCCTCCACCCATCTGCCCCTGCCCCCCTCCCATTTCTAATCACCTTCTTGTCTACCCATCTGTGGCAGAAATCAGGAGATGAGGACACACCCTGTTTCCCCAAACTTCTCATAGGTCTGCAAATGTACGGTTTAAATGCTTAGGCTCAGACATTTCCCCAAACACACAACTGCCTACGAGACATTCTAGAGGCTCTAATCAAACAAAGTGTTCACTGATACCCTGCTCCTAAAAGGCCCCATTTTCACAGTGAGTTCATGCTCAGACCCAAAGGCAGACATCGCCTCACTGGACTGTCACAGGCGCGTCCCCCTGCTCCCGCCGCCACCTGCAGCTGAGCCTTTCCTGGTCAATGTGCTTAGACGTCAGAACGTCTCTCAGGAGCTTCTTAAAGTCCACTCCCCAGGGACTGTCTCTTCCCCTTCATAATTCCTCACATTAGGAAAGAGAAGTCATCAGGCATGAAATCTGCAGTAACAGGATTATTTCTTAGCAACTGCACACGTAACCCTTCTAACCTAAGATGCCTCTTTCACCCACAACACTGTTTTAACAAGATGACGTCTTAACTTCTGTTGATGGATCAGCTTTCGTTAAGCTTAAAAGCAGGTATTGGGTTGCAGACAGTAAGTGGAACCTGTTTCAGGGCCCACACAGCTGCAAAGCTTGTCTTGGCTTTCTTAAAACTAAAAGTGACTCCTCTTTCCAGCAGCGGTTGGTGCTTTCTTCCTTTAAATGCGATCGCTGTTCTCCTTTTGCCTTGGAAATCCCAGCCTCGCTAACAGATGCATCCACATTCGGCTCTGCTCGCTGTGCCAGCGACTGCGAGCTGCTGATCAGGACACGCCGGCTGCCTCAGTGGCTTCCGCCTCTCTTTTCCCCCGTGGCTCTTAATACACGGAAACGACTGGGGAAAACTGACCAGGCTCTTTAAAGGCATTTAGAAGATGTAAGGTGCGGTGTCCCAGGGCGAATAAATAACCACGTGCCTAAGGAAAGGGCCACCGGCCTGCCCCTGAGGGGGGGCGGGAGCTCCCACTCGGCCCTGCTCCAGGGAAATCGCCTTCCCGTGTCTTCTGGATTTAGCAGCTCCACATCTCTTGCCAGTAAACAAGAACCCCACTTCTAAACAAGAACCCCACTTCGCAATGATTTCTAGCGATATGCATGTCTCCGGAGCTGGCCTCCTTCGTGGCCCCAGGGTTTAGAATATTCTGGAAAGGGTCCCGCGTGGGGATCTGGTATGATCACTTCAGGGATCTCATCTGACTCCGGGGAAACGCTTCCCCAAGCCTCATAACTCTCCTGGGAAAGGTGTTTCCCCTGATTTCCAAACAGAGCAAATGACGCCCGGCTTTCTCCCCGGCCACGGTGAAGTCGGCCGTCCGCCAGCCTAAGTCCTAGTTTTCAGTCCTGCTTGGAGCACGCGCTCCTCCCTTTTCAGGCAGTCAGCCCTGGGAACCCAGGCCCGAGGCTGCTGCTCCCGGCTACTCATGAGAGCACTTTCGTCACTCACAGCCCACTGTCCACGAACGCTGCTGGCCAAGGCAGCCTCGCGTGGCTCCGTCCGGGGCACGGGAGTGTGCTGACCTGCCTCCAGGGTCCTGGATGTGAGGCCCGTGCCACCGCCTAAGCATGGGACTGCCAGGCTTGTGTTGCTCTAGATCCATGTGTGTCATTAAAGCTATTATTAACACAGACACCCATTCCCCCTACAACCCTCTCTGCAATTCCCAACTTGAAAGGGAGAGGGCAAACGGGATGACTTGTGTTGGCAAACCGGTGTGTTCAAAGTGCACATTTACCTATTGATCACTGTCAGCTGCGGGTTTCTGTTGTGCTTTTCAGCAGCTTAGCCATACTGGCAGAAAGCGGCTTATGACGGAGGAGAAGGGCTTCGTTGGGAAGCACCAACTTGCATCTCCTCATGGCCTCAGCGGTAACGGATAGGTGTCTGCGTCCTCCCGCTTCCCCCCCAGCTCGCCCACTCAGCCTCTCTCCCAGCATCTGCTGCTGAGCAGCCCCCAGGCCCCGAGTTCAACTTCAGATTTGGGAGAAAAAATGGATTGGCTGCTGGCGCTGGAAACTTTTCTCCATGGCTGCTTTTTTATGGGTTTGGCCGCGCCTGCAGGGCCAGTAGAGAGAGAACTACCGCTGGCGTGAGAAACTAAAGCCTTAACACGTCTGTAACGGCATGCCAGGGTGTTACATGTTATGCCAGCTCCAGATTTATGTTGAAATCAACCTTACAAAAGGGATTTTTTAACAGACAATCAAGCTGCTGAAATTTAAACAGCTCTTTCTTTACTATCCAATGACAGTGGGTTTTGACAACTGAAATGATCTGGTAAAAACTGGCAATTCCCAGCATCCAGACATCTTTCCAGCCTGGTCTAATTTCACCGAGTCACTTTTCACTTACTCTGCAAATGTCTGAGTCTTTTTATCCACCGTTCTCCTCTTCTCATTTCTCTTTTCACTCTTATTCTGGAGTTTGTTCTGTCCAAAGCAAGGCAAGGGGTTCTAATCACCCAAGGTCATTGCAATTCATTTTCCTTTGGGGACCACATTTGGGAAGGCTTTTTCCTTGCCCCAAAGCCCATCCCAGAGGTGTCTGCCAGAACCTAATGTTGTCAACAATGGCCCCCACACTGCTAATTTCTGGACTTGCCACTGTCTCTTCCCAAATTAGGCAGTTTCCATCCTGAGTTAGCCAGTTGTCATCCTGAGTTAATTAGTTGTCATCCCAAGTTAGCCAGTTTCCACCCCAAGTTAGCTGATTTCCATCCCTAGTTAGCCAGACGCCATCCCAAGCTAGTGAGCCGCCCCACCCCCCGAATTGGCGAGTTGCCGCTCACGCACCTGCCTCCCTCCCCGTCTGCCCACCTGCCAGCCCCTCCCCTACCCCTGGTCACCAGGAGAGCCCCTGGATGCAGGAAGGGAAGAGGCTGGACCAGGCGCAGCATGACCGAGCAACGCTCCTGCCACCGTGGCTGCCGACACAGTGAAAGGGGGTTCCCTTTCTCCATCGTGCCCCTGACAGCCGCGGGAGGAAACTGCGCCCCACGGCGAGGCCTTGGCATGGTCTAGAACGCACACCGCTAGAGTGGGGACTGCGGAGCTCACAGGCAGCCAGGGCCCTCGGCCTCTGCGCCTTCACGCAGAGCCCACCGCTTCCAGAAAGAGCTGCAGCATGGCAGGCGGGGAGGCAGGTGGAAGCAGGTAAACTGGCACACCGCCTGCAGGAGACGAACCGAGGAGGCAGGGGCAGAGGCCACGTCCTGGAGGGCAGGGGAAGTGTCCACGTCCAGGAGGGCAGGGGCAGTGGCCATGTCCAGCAGGGCAGGGGCTGGCCAGCTGTGCTCCACGCTGAGTTGGACAAAAGGAAAAGGAGCAAGCAGAGGTGGTTGAGTGGGAAGAGGAACATCCAGCAGGCAGAAGCAGTGCCTGCGTCCAGCAGGCAGGGCCCAGCCTAGGCTGACCAGCCCCAGTGACGGTCTCCCAGGCAAGGATGGACTGAGCCCTGCAGCCTCGTGAGCCCCCCAGGACCGCGCTGGGCAGCCTCTCCGCGGGTTTGATTTGACATTTGCTCTGACAGTTTATGACCAACGGGTGATGGCGACAACTGTGGAAGGAGCGAAGCCCAGATCCTCTCCGGCCCACGGCCCCGTGTGGGGTTCCCCTGGGCGCCCGAGGGCGGCGCTCGCCTTGCCAGAACGGGGCTCCAGCAAGCGCAGTGCAGGGGGCTCCCTGCCGGCAGGGGCGGGAGGCAGCAGTGGTGAGCGCCTGGTGGTCCTGCCTCCCTGCCCTCCACGCCCCACAGCAGTTGGAGTCCCTGCCTCTTGGGGTCCCTTGTTCTTAGAATTGGGCAGGGCTTCAGTCACTGTCTTCATGACCAGTAATACCAGCTGTGACTGCCACGTGCCAAGCCGGGGGGGTGGGCCACGGAGCATGATTCTCGCGAACCTCGTTCCTGAAGGGGGCATTCACATTCCCAAAGGAAAGGGAAAGCTGGAGCTCCGACAGGCTGGGGAACGTACTGCAGCGGACGCAGGGATCGGAGCCTCACTGTCTCCAGTGCCCGTATTCTTTCTATGATGTCACGCTTCCTTTTGTACCGAAGGTTCTGTTTTCAGTTTGGATTTTAGTCCCGCTTAAGTTTCACCCATAAGCTCTTGTAGCCTGATGCTTCCTTTGTGCAAGAAAAACAAATTGTCAGGCTGCGTTTGTAAGCGGGGTGTTCGGGGACACAGCGCGCGAGGACCAACACCCGGCGGCACCTACTTGCGTGTGATTTCTCTGAATGAGAGGTCAAGGGTCAGGGGTCGGGGGAGTCGCTTTTCCAGAAGTGCCTCCCACGCACCTCCCAGGGCCCAGGGGCCCGCGAAGCCCTTTCACAGCACCCGGCCCGGCGGCCGTCTAGGAAACGTGGGTCCTCCTCGCGCCCCTTGGCCCCCAGCTCCTGAGCCGGGCCTGGCAAGCGGTGGGAGCCAGCGAGTGGTGGCTGCTGACCCGGCAGCTCTCGGGCAGGTTCGTCCACCCAAAAAGCACCCGCTCCCTGTTTCAGTTTCCTGGCTGCTAAAACAAATGCCACACAACAGGTTGGCTTAAACAGCGGGAATTTATTGGCTCATGATTTCAAAGCTGGAAGAAGTCCAAAATGAAGGCGTCGTCAAGGCAATGCCACGTCCCAGGAGACTGGCGTTCCGGGCTGACGGCCGGAGGTGCCTGGCCCTTGGCTTTTCCATCACATGGCACAGCACATGGCAGCCTCTCCTGCCTCTCCCTTCTCTTCCAGGTTCCGCTGATTTCAGCTTCTGGCGGCTCCCTCTGGCTTTCTCTCTCTCTCTGCCGCCTTCCCTATGAGGCCTTCCTGATTCAGCTGGGCCACACCTTAACTGAAGGAACCTCGTCAGAAGGTCACACCCACAGGAACGGACTAAGACTGTGCTTTTCTGGGATACATAGCTCCAAGCCACCACTGTCCCCCTCACGTCACCACCTCGGAAGGCGTGACGTGCTTTTAGTGGGTTACTTCCAACTTCCCCAGCATGTTAAGCCAGGGTCCACATCTGGGAAATCTACGTGACAAAGTCTGCCCCGATTCCTGATGTGTCTGCGTGAGCAAACCCCAAATCACATGAAAGAACGTGATTGAAATCAATTTTTTTTTTGAGGCACCAGGGCCGAGGATTGAACTTGGGACCTCGTATGTGGGAAGCCAGCGCTCAACCACTGAGCCACGCCGGCTCCTGAAATCGATTTTCAAACGCAGTTTACTTCCCACAAGAGACTCATAGACAAGCACTCCTTTTCAAACCTGGGGACCCACACAGCTTCAGCGTAGCCTCGAAATAGTCAAAGGGAGAGGTTTGTACAGTCCGATGGCAAATGAGTTGGCAGCTTTCACAGCTCTGCCACCCCACTGGCCTTATGAGATGGGCGCAGGAAGGAGCACTGTTTGTCAGAGAAGCATGTTTCCAGAGAGACGTGTGGTTTCCCTGCCGGGCTCCGCCATCTGGCTGCCAGTGGCAGGTTTTTTAAGAAGGTTAAACCTGGCTCTCCACGCTTCCTTGCCACTTGGAACTTGGCAGTGAATTTGATAATTTATTTTCCATATAAAAGACTTATCTGGTCTTCATGAACTGTGGACTTCCTTTCTTTCAGGCTGGCCTCTTTGAGGATTAATGGCCGACAGCAGTTTTCCGTGGAGCTTTCCCACCGCCCAAGGTCTCACTGTCCTCAGAGAATCTCCACACATGATGAAACAATTCAGCCCTTTCCCTTCTGCAATGGCTCAAAAGCAGCAAGTGGTTTTCTGACATTTAGAGAATATTTATTAAGAACACACCGTGTGCAGGGCACTCCAGCATGCAAAAGAAGGGCCCTAGAGAGACCCTGCCCTCGTCGAGGGAAACCGTTAAGGGGCAGCAGTGCTGAGAGGTGCTGGGAAAGGACAGCCGGGAGGGCTGCTTGGAGGAGGCGTGTCAGATTTGCATAAGCCACAGGAACCTGTATGTTGTTATAGACAAGTAGGGGCCGCTGACGAGAGGCCTGGAAGAATACATTCACAGCAGCTTTAAATTAAGGAGTGACGGTGTTGTAAATGAACAGGCAACAATAGTGTGTCAATAACATTTCCCAGGAGAGCAGGTGTAGCTCAAGGGGTTGAGCTCCTGCTTCCTATATACGAGGTCCCAGGTTTGATCCCTGGTACCTCCTAAAAACAAAGAAATGAAAAAAACCAACTCTCACTGGGGAACGGATGTAGCTCAGTGGTTGAGCACCTGCTTCCCATGTTCGAGGTCCTAGGTTCAATCCCCGGTACCTCCTAAAAAAATAATATGACCCAGCAAATAAATCAGCCACGATCAAGCCGAGGACTAAAACTCGCCAGGCCGGGACATGCTTTTTACAATTTCCCAATATCCAACCTCAGGTCTTGGCTCCAGCCTCAGACCTCTTCAAGCAGGAGTGATTCCAGGCCCAAGCTCAGAGCTGGGCCAATGGGGCCACCCCGGCCCCACTGTACCCAGCTGGGGAGAGAAACCGGGCAAGGATCGGCTCCCCGACTCCGAGAAAAGATTAACACCCACGTGGACAGACTGTCCAGAGGAAGGTCTACAAGGCGCATGCAGGCCCCTCGCCCAGAGCACCACGTGCCGAACGAGCTCAAGCAAACGGCAGTGCCCACTGCCTGGGTCGATGCCTCTGGCTCGGCAAGGACAGTGTGACAGTGTGCTGCTTCCTCCGTGTGACGAGCACGTCGTGTTTACCGAGTGGATGACGGAATTAATTCAGAAAGCGCCTTTCACTCCAGATCAAGTCATCATGGCTTTCATCTTATATTCCAGTGACACTCGAGTTTATTGTTGGCAGGAAAATCTGGAATAGAAAATGCCATTATCTACTGGACCTCAAGCAAGAGGAGGGAATCGTTCCCATCTATGACAGTAATTGCAAAGAACAGCTGATGAGGTCAGCCATAAAGGGGAGCCACTGCCGTGGGACGCGGGGGGTGCCTCTGCTGTTTTGATGTGACACCTAGTAGCTGCTGAATTCGGACCTGAGGACCTCTTTCCTCCAGCAGGGATTTTCTGGGCCACAACGACAGGGTCCTCCCCCCTTCCCCACCCCCGTCCTCCCCAGTGTCACGTGGGAAGAAGGCCAAGTGAATTTTTAAAAATGTAAACAATAACTTTGCTTAAAATAAATGTGATTTCATAGAAATGAAGAGGCACCGCCCAGGAGAGTCACAGAGTTTTCGGTTCCTCTTTCTCCAAAACAGCACTTTGTAAACTGGTTTGATCTATGGACGTTTCAAGCCCTGGAAGTCCAGGCAGCTTGCCGGCACATTCCAGGAAGAAAACTACCTGTGAGGGTGTTAAAATCAGAGAAGGAAAGACAAAGGGTAGCTAGCTCACCAAGGGCAGCTCCTGTTTATGGACATGGGCAGCGGCGGGGGTAAAGAACGGGAGCTCGCTGGCGTGAAGCCGCCTGGGGACAAGGTCTCGGGAATCTGGGCAGCACGTGGGTCAAAGCAACTTCAAGACACGGGGAGCCCCCGCTTTCTGGAGCTACCGTGCCCCGAAGGGCTGTGCCGCGTCTGTGGGAGCTAAAAGATAACCTGTGCCAGCTCACTTCCCTTTCTTGGACGTGGCCTCAGAAGTCCCCAGACAGCCGCTCAGGCGGTCTGAGCTTCAGGGTCCAGGCTTGGGTGGAGCGTGATGCCCTCGGTCTCCCAGGGCTGCGGCAGGAAGGCGTCCTCGCACATCTCTGGGGGCTGGAACCCACCGCTGCCCGCGGGCCGTGCTTCCCTGCTCCCGTGGGGAAGGTCCCTTCCGGCCACCCCCGGCCTCCCTGGCTGGCAGACGCAGCGCCCCAGGCTCTGCCTCTCGCCATGGGGTGCTCTCCCCCATGTCCGTCTGGGCCGATGGCCCCTTCTTGTAAGGACACCTCATCCGGTCTGGCCTCGCCTTAACTCCTCATCTTTAAAGATCCGAGTTCCATTAGGGCTGCATGCACTGGCCCAGGCCCTGGGCCTTGAATGGGTCTTTCTAGGTCACAGCTCAACCCCCAAGTCTCCCAGACGACTGGCAGCCTCTGCTTTCGGTCACTTTCGGGACCCCACCTGCCGGACACAGCCCAAAAAGCAGCACAGACAGAGTCTCTGGGCTTCCTGCCTACTCAGACTTTCGAGATGGCCGAATAAAGTGTCCCCTCCGTGGCCAGCGCCACACCCAGCGCGGGCTCACGGGGCCCAGCCCCACCCTGCCCAGCGGCTGCTGCTGCTTCTGGATCGCGGAAAGCCGGACAGTCCAGGGGCTGCTCTTTACAGAACAGGGACGCTGTCGGGGGGGCCAGGTAGGTGGGCGCGGCACCCCTTTACCACTCCCTTCTCTCTAGCTGGTGAGTCCCGGGGTCTCAGGGACCACCAGGGGTAGATTCAAAACCAAAGAAAACCTCTGCGAGTGCATTTACAAGAATTCCGCATGTGTGCGAGTGTGCACACGTGTGTGCACGTGTGAGTACCTGTGTGTGCATGCATGTTGGTCTGGTGCCTGTGTGCACGTGTGTGTCTGTGTGTGCACACGTGTGCCTGTGTGTCCATCTGTGTGTGTGTCCATGTCAAAATGCACAACTGTAAGGCACATGGTCAGAAATTACACCATAAATTAGAGAAAAAATGTACATGGTCTTTCCACATCAGAAAACCCTTTACCTGTTGGGCAGCACAATCTTGCGCAGTCCCCAAGGCTACCTGGCAGACTACCTGGAAAGACTGCAGAACGTTTCCTTTTCTCTCCCATTCTGGGAACATCCACGGAGAAGAGGCACTAAATCTGAGTTAACAACATAATCCATCTTTTCAGGCTACTTATGTCCACCTGAATGAAAGAGTGTTTTTATCCTTTGCTTTAAAATGATTTTACAACTAAAAACATAAAAATCTAATATACCTCTACAAATCTCTGTTAAAATTAATGTTGGTTATTTTTTTTTAAATCGCGAAGGCCACCTAAGCTTACATTCGTTTCTTAGTGACTCTACTTAAGAATCTATGACTTCAGTGATAGAAAATAGCAGAAATATGTTCCCTGCTCCAACCAAGCTTGACCTTGACTGTTACAGTTGAAGTAGCTTACCACCTAATTAACTTCAGAATTATCAACTTTAATTAACTTTGTTAAATAATATAGTCAGATTATCACTGAGTTATCTGACATGGCTGCATGTCATGTCATGTAAATTGATCACTTAAATTGTGGAACTATTTTTAAAAATGTAGTCTACAAGAAATTACAAGATCAGCCACAGACTAGGAATATACATATATATATATTTTTTTTTAACTTTATTTTGTACATTTAATAATTGAAAACATAAGCAATTAAAAACTAAAAAGTAAACACAGATGAATAAATATATACATTTCTCAATTAAATGTAATGGATATATGTAAATTTTTTTGTTGTTGTTTTGTTTTTTGTTTGTTTTTTTGTTTTTTTGTGTGTGTGAATCAAACAATATATTACACAATATATTTGGTTCATAGTAATGCATTCATACAGTATTTGTC
>JAKSZT010000049.1:5704721-5774063 GCA_026826555.1 Tolypeutes matacus | reverse complement strand
AAATGATATCTCATTGTAGTTTTGATTTGCATTTCCCTAATCATGAGTGATGTTGAGCATTTCTTCATGTGTTTTTTTGCCATTTGTATTTCTTCTTTGGAGAAATGTCTATTCAAGTCTTTGGCCCATTTTTTAATTGGGTCATTTGTCTTTTTATTGTTGAGTTGTAACATCTCTTTATATATCCTGGATATTAAACCCTTATCAGATATGTGATTTCCAAATATATTTTCCCATTGAGTTGGCTGCCTTTTCACCCTTCTGACAAAGTCCTGTGAGGTGCAGAAGTGTTTAATTTTGAGGATGTCCCATTTATCTACTTTTTCTTTTGTTGCACGTGCTTTGGGTGTGAAGTCCAAGAAACCACCACCTACTACAAGGTCTTGAAGATGTTTCCCTACATTTTCTTCTAGTAGTTTTATGGTCCTGGCTTTTATATTTAGATCTTTGATCCATTTTGAGTTGATTCTTGTATAGGGGGTGAGATAGGGGTCCTCTTTCATTCTTTTGGTTATAGATATCCAGTTCTCCCAACACCATTTGTTGAAGAGACTGTTTTTTCCCATCAGCGTGGGCTTGGTAGGTTTGTCAAAAACAAGTTGACTGTATAAGTGAGGGTTTATTTCTGGATTCTCAATTCTATTCCACTGATCGATATGTCTATCTTTATGCCAGTACCATGCTGTTTTGACCACTGTAGCTTTGTAATATGTCTCAAGGTCAGGCAGTGAAATTCCTCCCACATTGCTCTTCTTTTTTAGAATACTTTTGGCTATTCGGGTGCACTTACCCTTCCAGATGAATTTGGCAATTGCCTTCTCTAATTCTGTAAAGTAAGCTGTTGGGATTTTGATTGGTATTGCATTGAATCTATAAATCAGTTTGGGCAAGATTGACATCTTCACGATATTTATTCTTCCAATCCATGAACATGGAATGTCTTTCCATTTGTTTAGGTCTTTTTAAATTTCTTTTAGCATTGTTTTGTAGTTTTCTGCATATAGGTCCTGTACTTCCTTGGTTAAATTAACTCCTAGGTATTTGAGTCTTTTTGTTGCTATTGAAAATGGAATTTTCTTCCTGATTTCCTCCTCAGATTGTTCAGTACTAGTGTACAAAAACATTACTGATTTTTGCGTGTTTATCTTGTATCCTGCCACTTTGCTGAACTCATTTATTAGTTCAAGTAGTTTTGTTGTGGATACTTCAGGATTTTCTAAATACAGGATCATGTCATCCGCAAACAGTGAGAGTTTTACTTCCTCTTTTCCTATTTGGACGCCTTTAATTTTTTTGTCTTGTCTAATTGCCCTAGCTAGAACTTCTAGTACAATGTTGAATAACAATGGTGACAGTGGGCATCCTTGTCTTGTTCCCGATCTTAGGGGGAAAGCTTTCAACCTTTCCCCATTGAATATGATGTTGGCTGTGGGTTTTTCATATATGCCTTTTATCATATTGAGGAATTTTCCTTTTATTCCTATCTTTTGAAGTATTTTTATCAAAAAAGGATGTTGGATTTTGTCAAATGCCTTTTCTGCATCTATTGAGGTGATCATGTGGTTTTTTCCCTTCAATTTGTTAATGTGGTGTATTACATTGATTGATTTTCTTATGTTGAACCAGCCTTGCATACCAGGAATAAATCCCACTTGGTCGTGATGTATAAGTCTTTTGATATGCTGTTGGATTCGATTTGCAAGTATTTTTGTTGAGAATTTTTGCATCTATGTTTAGAGAGATTGGTCTGTAATTTTCTTTTCTTGTGGAATCTTTATCTGGCTTTGGTATTAGGGTGATGTTGGCTTCATAAAATGTGTTGGGTAATTTTCCCTCCTCTTCAAATTTTTGGAAGAGTTTAAACAGGATTGGTGTTAATTCTTTTAGAAATGCTTGGTAGAACTCACCTGTGAAGCCATCTGGTCCTGGACTTTTCTTTGCTGGGAGAATTTTGATGACAGATTCAATCTCCTTAATTGTGATTGGTTTGTTAAGTTCTTTTTTTTTTTTTTTTTTTTTTTTTAATATTTTTTTTATTTATTAATTTATCCCCCCCTTGCTGCTTGTGCTTGCTGGGTCAGCTAACCACGCCGTGCGGGCGGGCTTGCCTTCACCAGGAGGCCCCGGGAACCGAACCCGGGGCCTCCCATATGGTAAACGGGAGCCCTACTGATTGAGCCACAGCCGCTTCCCATGTTAAGTTCTTGTATTTCTTGTTGTGTCAGTGTAGGTTGGTTATGAGTTTCTAGAAATTTGTC
The DNA here is from genome assembly GCA_026826555.1 of Tolypeutes matacus. Classification (NCBI taxonomy): domain Eukaryota; kingdom Metazoa; phylum Chordata; class Mammalia; order Cingulata; family Chlamyphoridae; genus Tolypeutes; species Tolypeutes matacus. The sequence goes on along the minus strand of JAKSZT010000049.1, from coordinate 5,771,805 downwards.
CATTTCATCCAGGTTGTCTAGTTTGTTGGCATATAGTTTCTCATAATATCCTCTTATGATTCTTTTTATTTCTGTGAGGTCATTTGTAATTTCCCCCCTTTCATTTCTGATTGTATTTATTTGCATCTTCTCTCTTTTTTTCTTTGTTAGTCTAGCGAGGGGTTTGTCAATCTTATTGATCTTCTCAAAGAACCATCTTTTGGTTTTGTTGATTTTCTCTATTGCTTTTTTGTTCTCATTTTCATTTATTTCTGCTCTAATCTTTATTATTTCTTTCCTTCTTTTTCTTTGGGATTGGTTTGCTGTTCTTTCTCTAGTTTCTCAAGTTGTTCAGTTAAATCTTTGAGTTTAGCTCTTTCTTGTTTCTTAATATAGGCATTTAGGGCTATAAATTTCCCTCTCAAGACTGCTTTTGCTGTATCCCATAAGTTTTGATATGTTGTGTTCTCATTTTCATTTGTCTCAATATATTTACTGATTTCACTTGCAATTTCTTCTTTGACCCACTGAATATTTAGGAGTGTGTTGTTCGGTCTCCACACATTTGCAAATTTCCTTTTTTCCTGTCTGTTATTGATTTCTAGTTTCATTCCATTATGATCTGAGAAGGTGCTTTGTATAATTTCAATCTTTTTATATTTATTGAGAGCTGTATTGTGACCTAACATGTGGTCGATCCTGGAGAAAGATCCATGGGCACTTGAGAAGAATGTATAACTCGCTGAGTTTGGATGCAGTGTTCTGTATATGTCTCTTAGGTCTAACTTGTTTATCATATTGTTCAAGTTCTCTGTTTCCTTGTTGATCTTCTGTCTAGTTGTTCTATCTAATGATGTGAGAGGGGTGTTGAAGTCCCCGACGATTATTGTAGAAATGTCTATTTCTCCCTTCAGTTTTGCCAGAGTTTGTCTCATATATTTTGGGGCACCCTGGTTAGGTGCGTAGATATTTATGACTGTTATATCTTCCTGGAGGATCGACCCTTTTATTAATATATAATGGCCTTCTGCATCTCTTATCACTTTTTTGCATTTGAAGTCTGTTTTGTCTGATATTAGTATAACTACCCCTGCTCTTTTCTGTTTACTATTCACATGGAGTATCTTTTTCCAACCTTTTACTTTCAGCCGGCTTGTATCCTTGTGTCTGAGATGAGTTTCTTGTAAGCAGTATATGGATGGCTCATGTTTTTTTATCCATTCTGTCAGCCTGTATCTTTTGATTGGGGAATTTAATCCATTCACATTCAATGATATTACTGAAAATGCACTATTTATTTCCTCCATTTTATTCTTTGGTTTCATATGTCATCTTATTTTTGCCTTTTTACTCTTTTGGTTATCCTTTCTGCTTTTCTTTCTTCTATACTCTCCTCCAAGCCTCTCTCTCCTGTCTTTTTCTTTCAGGTTCTAAGGCTTCCTTTAATATTTCCTGCAAAGGTGGATTCTTTTTTGCAAACTCTCTTAGTTTCTGTTTGTTTGTGAATACTTTATATTCACCTTCATATTTGAAGGACAGTTTTGCTGGGTAAAGAATTCTCGGCTGGCAGTTTTTCTCTTTCAGTTTCCTAATTGTATCATACCACTGTCTTCTCGCCTCCATGGTTTCTGAAGAGAAATCTGCACAAAGTCTTACTGGACGTCCTTTGTACGTGATCATTTGCTTCTCTCTTGCTGCTCTGAGCATTTTCTCTTTATCTTTTACATTTGACATTCTGAATAATATGTGTCTTGGCGTAGGTCTATTTGGATTTATTCTTATTGGGGTACGGTGTGCTTCTTGGACATGAAAGTTCATTTCTTTCGTGAGAGTTGGGAAATTTTCAGCTATTATTTCCTCAAATATTCTTTCTGCCCCTTTTCCTTTCTCTTCTCCTTCTGGAACTCCAATGACACGTATGTTCTTGTGTTTTGTGTTGTCATTCAACTCTCTGAGCCCCTGCTCAATTTTTTCCATTCTTTTCTCTCTCTGTTCTTTTCGCTCTTCAATTTTAGCTGCTCTGTCTTCGGTATCACTTATTCTTTCTTTTATCATTTCGAGTCTGCTGTTGTATGCTTCAAATGTATTTTTTACTTCACCTATTGTGTCTTTCATTCCCATGAACTCCGTTACTTTTCTGTTCATGATTTCAAATTCTTCTTGACGTTCGCGCAATGACTTCTTGATGTCATTGATCTGTTTAACTATATTCTCTTTCATCTCGGTAATTTGATTTTGGAAATGTGTGCTCATCTCACTGATTAGTTCTCTCAAATTCTGCATCTTTTCTGGGACTTTGCTGTATTCCTTTTCTTGGGCCATGTTTTCTATTTTCTTAGTATGGCTCGTAATCTTTTGCTGGTGCTTAGGCATCTGGTTAGTTTGTATTTTACTTAGATGCTCTATCTCTTTCTCTTTTATGGGGTTTTAGTGGCAGCAGGCTGTGAGTTACCACCGCTCTTTGATTTTTGGCTCAACCTTGATTGTTAGGATTGTTCTGCTGGTTGCTCAAAACTGGGCACTGGACCCAGTAATTGGTTGTAGAGTCGTTTCCTAAGGCCTTGGGCAGGGAGGCTATAGAGGCCAGGAAAAGACTCTCTCACTTATTAATTTTCTTATGTGTACTTCCTTGGTCTGCCAGGAGATGGCGCTTGTTGGCAGCTCTCAAGTCAATGCCTGGTTGGAGCGTATTTGTTGTGACACAGACCAGATCAATGTGATAGAGCTTCCTGTCTGGGGGCTAGGAGCCCTGTGATTCAAACTTTCTGAGACAGTTCTCCAGACTTCTCTCGTAGCGCCCCCCTTTTCCCAGCTAGGAAATATTTCCACTCCCTTCTGAATCCTCAACAATCAGTCCCAGTTAGTAGAGGATGAGATTGGGAGGTTTGTGTATCTTTAGCCCCTTGCAGGCTCCAAGGCAAACAATGGTGCAGCCCCACCCAGCCTGGAAGGGCTCTCGGGACAGGGCAGACCAAACCTGGGAGTCCAAAGCAGGGTCAGCCCCAGGCTCCCTCTCTCCTCTCCCGTGGTGTCCTCAACAATTAGTCCAGGCTAGAAGAGAGGGAGTTGTGAGGGTTGGATTTCTCCAGTCCTTTCTAGCTCCCAGGGCAAACCGCCATGTGGAAGGGTCCGTGGGGCTCCGCAGCCCAAATTTCAGGTCTGAACCTGAGTCAGCCTAAGGCTGTGTCCCTCTCTCTCCCCTTTCCGGGAGTGGCAGATCCCTGAAGCCCCCTTTGTCTGTGGTCGCAGGCCCAAGGGCCCGAGAATTCTGAAGAGTGTGGGGGAGGGTGCCGGTGGCAGCAGAAGCTGCTACTTGCAACTCACAGTTCTGTAGTCGCGATTTCCCTCTTCTGTCCCTCTCTCCTCTGGGTGGTGTGCAGCCTTCACCTGCTGACCTAAACCCTAGAAGATCTTTTTCGGGGCTGTTTCAGCTTGTCCTCTAGCTATTTTTCTGGAGAAGAGATTCCCGTGTCTTACTAGTCCGCCATCTTCCCGGAAGTACCTATATCATTTTTTTAAAGGAGGTATCGAGATTGAACCCAGGACCTTGTATTAATATGTGGGAAGCAGGTGCTCAACCACTGAGCTACATCCACTCCCCTAGGAAAATATTTTTATCAGCTATGAAAAATAAGGATTACTATGTACAAAATACAAAGGGATCATTCAAATTCATGAGAAACACGGGCAAAGTATACTGACCACAATTCACACAAAAGGGGAGATACAAATTAGCAAACATCTAAACAATTTCATTTGTCCTCATGCATAGTCAAATATGCACGAGAGCACCCCTTAGCTGCAATCTTACACCTGCCCACGTAGCATCTTTTTAAACAAGACCAAGCCACGTTTCACGAGGAGGTGAGCCTGCCCTCTCCACCGCTGGAGGACCCCCGGCCAACGCAGCCCGTCGGAAGGCAGGGGGCCCTTACGGGTTTGCTCTTCTGGGGAAATCATCAGTCCAGGGCTGAACGTGCGTTCTTTGCTCGCTCCTTGTAGACCGGCGGAGGGCGTGGGGGAGTCCGGGCTGCACCTGAGCCAGATCTGCCCCTTCCTGCGCCTGCGTGGCCACCCCTGCCTCGGTTCCCAAGTCTGCAAAATGCGCTTAATAAAACCTACCACGCGGGGCTTGCACGTGCCTTGAATGAAATCAAATAGACTTTTAGAGCACCTCGTACAGGGCCTGGTACAGACGAGGTGCTGAACAAGTGGCAGGCTGCATTACTCTCAAAGACCAAAAAGAAAATTGAAGCAGCTTGCTTTTCCCTTTTCAGAAGAATGGTTTACTAGATTATGGTGAATCAGTAAAACGATTTGCACAGCCCTTTCTAGTATCAAGTGTACAGAAATGAGCTGTTTATATAATATATTTAATAGATATTACTTACAATAAATAGATGTAATATGTGTAAATAATTATAATTGTGCATGTTATAATTTAATAAATGATAAATGATAAAGATGCTTATATTTAATAACACTTGAAATTATAAAATGTTTACTCATTGAGATTATTCATATGAATGGTTTTATTCACACATAAAAACAGTTGTGTAAGGAAGGAGATTGTTTTGGTTGGTTAAACATTATCATAATGTTGTTATACTATTTGTAGAATTAAGTAGTGTACTAAAATCAGATCGGATGCAAATGATTCCACACTTTAGCACGTATTTCAGCACCTTAGAGTTAACAAAGTGCCCTCTCAAGAGAAGAAAAGAAGATTCAAGCACTTTCCTGACTAGTCATCGACGTCTACTCAATTCAAAACATTGCCACCCCTAAAAGCCCTCTACTTCTGTCAAACTAGCCCTGTAACAATTAACTCAACCTGGCATAGTTACAAAGTAGACTGTGCAGAAGAAGCAAAGAGAAAATGTTGGAAGATGGAGGCATAAAACACCTTTTAGACCTAGAATATAATTTCTTAGTCCAGTGGTCTTTTCCCATTTTACTAACAACCCAAAGCACTGAAGCATGATATAATATTCTTTTTAGGAAACAAATAGTCTGTGAAGATTACAAGCTAATTAACATTTGTCTCTTGATCTGTAAAAAAGGAGCAGATCCTACTCATGACTCAGGGGAATTTGGGAAATAAATACGAAAATGTATGTGAAGGGGATCCAGCCCTCAGAAAACTTTTCCTTTTCCTCCCCAAATCCACATACCCATTTTCTAAGAAAGGAGGGGTAAACAAAATAAGAGAGGAATAAATATTTAAACAATATACAAAAAGGAGCTTTGATGAGTAAAGGAACTCTCAAAAACATGGAATATTTTTGTCACTAAAAAATGTGTTTGCAAGACTACCGGAAATAATACTTGTGCCTGAAAATGCTTTGAACTATCGTGAAATGCTTAATAATCACTGGCAACAGGATAAGAACATGAGGGAGAAGCAGTTCTGTATGAAAATCTTTAATTGCTATTGATAAAAAAGCTATTCATGTATTAGTTTAGTTTCTCTCTCACACATTATTTTCAATGCATTATTTTACTTTTGGTTTCATTTTGTTCATTTCTGCCTTCTCCAGTTTACAACAAATTTTAATTTGCCTTCTCCCTGCTGCCTCTCTCATTTCCTCTGATTTAAGGAAAAATAAACAAGAAAGCAGTGCATGCTGAGCCACATTAGAATCTGAGGCACAGAAGGAAAAATCAATAATACTGTCATTTAAAATTTTAATATTTTGTTCATCATGGATTTGTGTTTTTTTGCCTTAGTTCTGTGTTTTTGGTTTTTTTTTTACTGTTGCATCAAAATTTTTATCTTGATTACTGAGGTTTTCGGGCACCCCTGACAATTTGCTTTTGCGCCCAAGGCAAATGCCTCACTTGCCTCACCCTAGTCCCAAGCCTGTGAAAAAGGGGAAGAGATCAGAAAACTAAAAATGTTCCTAATGCAGCTAATGGGAGCAGACGCAGTAGCCAAGGGTCTACACACATGAATCTAATTCGAATCTTCTTATAGGAGGACACCTAAGAAGGAGGAAGAAGAAAATCCATCTGAAGGGAGACGGCTGTGGCTCAATCAGTGGGGCTCCCGTTTACCATGTGGGAGGCCCCGGGTTCGGTTCCCGGGGCCTCCTGGTGAAGGCGGGCCCGCCCGCGCGGCGTGGTTGGCTGACCCGGAGAGCACAAGCAGCAAGGGGGGGATAAACGAATAAATAAAATCTTTACAAAAAAAAAAAAAAAAGAAAGAAAAGAAAATCCATCTGGAGTTCCTTCAATACACATTCCCCTTTCCCTTGGATTTGTCGCATTGAATGTCACACCCAAGAGCAAAACGGTGAGGACAGAAGAGGCAGAAAGGCAGCTCTGCTCCGTGGATGGTAGGGTTGGTGGGTGGACGGTGGGGTTCCCCAAGTCCTACTGGGGATAACGGGATAAGGACGATTTAGGACAAACAAGGTGAAATGTGAGAACAAGCCGACGTGGTCATGAAACCCATTAGGAAAGTTTCTGAGTCCCAACTGCTTCTTTCTGACCCGAGGGCAGCGTTTATGTGCTCCTTCAGCGGTGCCACTTGGGGCAGGCTGGCCTGGCTTGGAACCTAAAAGGATTCCAAATGGGACAAAGCCTTTTAGCCCACAGTTAGAGGTGTGGCCCAAGGGCAAAGAGGCAACACCCAAGACGAGAGGCCACGAGTGGGTGCCTATAAATGGAACACACGCGGTGCAGCAGGGACACTGTTGCTGACTCCAAGTCCCATGACTCCCAGCAAGCAAGTTCTAGAACATTCCAGCAGCTTCCAGCTGGGGCAGTGAATAGCCACAAAGCCTCCCATTTTTAACCACTTGCCACCCCCTCCAGAGCACAACCACAAGAATCCCGGCTCCTATATGGGGGAGAAAAAAAGCACCTTGAAATGCGTTCTCAGTAAGAGAAGGACAACAGCTTTCCAAATGAAGTCGGTCAGTGTTAGTGACCACAATTTGGTGGAACCTCCCCTATTTGATGGGTCCCTTGTGCCAATTCACAGGAGAGCAAAACGCAGGCAAATCCCAACTCTGCCCTTGCCAGCACTGCCACAGACCTTTCTGAACCTCCGCTCCCTCACCTGTGGAATGAGTATTGTTGGGAAAGTCAAGGACACACTCAGTGGCCATCAACCAGCTCTCACCTATCCCCCGCTTTGCCCCCTTGCTCGTCTGTGGGCAGGTGTTTGGTATGTTTCTATTTCACAAGAGAAGGCAGGTAGCCAGAGGAGCCGTTAAATCTTAGCCAGCCCCAGGCACGAAGGTTGCTTATTAGTAGAGCCCCCTCCCCCTGGGGCGTATAAAAGCTCAGCACTTGGGCAGTGCAGGTGCCCCTCATCTCCAACAGGAAGAGAGGCCTGGGGACCCTCACCCAGGGGATTGGCCAAGGTGGGATTTCTTCCCCTGCCTCTTTGGACCTTTTGAGCTGTGTAATAAAGCTGTCACTTGCTGAAAGCGCCTGTTGTTCCTGAGCCTGTGTTCCCACGACACACTGTATGGCAACTCGTTCCACAGGTATAGCCACCCAGAGGGTTGCTGTGAAGACAGGAGTGATACCTGTCGAGGGCTTAGGCAAGCGCTCAGAAATGTCAGCTGCCATCACCCATCAGAAGCTTCGGCACACAGCAGCCTGGCACTGATTTTCACAAAAATCTTCACACCCTCCTCAGGCCCAGCCCAATCCATCACAGAATGCCACCTTCTCTTTTCTAATACACCCTCCTCCTTCCACTGTTTCCCATACCACCAGGCTGAGGACATGAGTAAGAAGCAAACAGGAAAACCCAAGCAAAAGAGAGAAGGAAAACGTTCCCGTGCTTTGGATCCCCGGCTCGTTTTCTGATGACGCAGGCGGTCGTGCAGGCGTCACGAGCGTTGACCTCGTGATGGTGGGTGGTGGGTGTGTGTCTGCTGTGCACGCTTCAGAAGGCAGGGCACGTCTGAGATTGCTGGGTGTCTAGTGCTGGGGAAGGCCACACGCGGTAGCTTCTGAGGGGCAGGAAAGCGCTTCCCGCCGTCCACGGCCGGCGCTGCCCATCAGTGCCAGCTGCCAGGGCTGGGCCCGCCAGTCAGGCGAGGGCGCAAGGAGGGGAGCGGCGACGAGAGCGGGGAGCCGGCCACCACCACTGGGGGGGAGCCCGGAGAGGCTGCCCTGTGACAGGGCTTCACGACGACACGGGTGGCAAAGCCGGCTCCCCCGTGGGCCTCCATGGCCTGCACGGCACGTGGCCTCTCCTGCACACTGACCAGCCTCTATGCCGCTGAGCCTGCGGTGCGCCCCCCCCCCAAACGAAGAGCAGAGCCACCTGAGCTCAGGGTGAGGCCATCGCGCCAAACCCCCATTTTGTTCCCGGTGTCTCTGCTGGTTCTGGAACCTGACGAGGGAGCCAGAGCCCAGAGACAGGCTCGAAAACCTCCTCCCCACGCAGCGTACGCCTGATCACTTGACCCCTGTGCTTCGGTTTCCTCTATAAAATGCAATCATAAGGACTTGGGATCTCGTCAGATCTGAAGTGCTGTGGACATGGAAGGTCTTACGATGTAATGTCTGGAGAAGCTCCAGGGGTCGAGGGCAGATGGCGGCTCTGTCCTAGCATTGCATCGTTTGTGGAGGGTGGGGGAGCCGAGCCAGCAGAACTCAGCAGCAGGCTTCAGACTTCCCCTGCCAGGGAAGACACACAGTTGCGTAGAGTTCTGAAGAGACAGGTTGTCATGTGGCTTTGATCCTTATCAAGCAAGAAAGTTTACCAAGTATAAAAAGGACAGATTTGATTTCTAAATGCCTGTCTCAGCCTCAAGAAACCCTTCTTGGTTGAGATGACTTTCCAAGACAGACTTCCAGGTGCCTCCCTGCTCTGAGGGACAGGTGGCCCTGCTGGCCACCCAGCTCCCACTACCATCACCTCACCTGCCAAGGCAGGAAGAAAGTCGGACAGGAGAGCCTGATTCTAAAAGAGGCAGCTCAGCTCAATTCCCCTTTAGAGGAGGCTCTGTCTTGCCCTGCAGCAGCCCTGGGTTCCCGGGGTGCAGGCCTGTCCAAAGGCCCACTGCTGCCATCCCCATTTGTCCTACTGCTCACATCCGCATCCCTGCCTCCCCCCTCTGCTACAGCCCATTGGGGGCCCAACTTTCCCACACAGGTGACCCAAAAGGTGCTGGGTGGAGGGAGCAGAGAGGGACCAGGTGCAAACCACAGGGCTGTGGTGGGAGCGCTGACTACTGCCCGCCCCCACCACCACCACCAAAATGGGTCCCTCCCACCCCCCAGCCCTGGGCCTATTCACCATCTGCAGGTCTCACTCAGCAAAGGCCCACCTGCCTCTGGGGTCACCTGCAGGCACAGGGACCTGACCTGCCAGCAGACTGCTTTATCATCCCAGGGACGGCGGGTAAGTGAAGCTCGAGCCCCACGCACGGCCTCATCGCTGCCACTTCAGCTCGTGGTGCACCTCATTTCCCTCCACCGGGCCTCCCTGGTGGGCGGGTGTGGCACTGAAGTAAAATGGGTGCTAATTTAAGTGCTAGTTTTGTGTTTATATTTTAAAATCGTAACTCCCCTCTGGGGAGTGGGGCAGCAAGACAGCCCTTGGCACCCAGCGCCTCCTGCCGAAATGGTGACTCTCCGCAGAACACGGGGCTCCCCCGCGGCGCCTTTCCCCAGGCCGAGGCCCCGCAAAGCCAAGGCCCCACAAGGCCTCCTCCTGCGGCGGTGTGGGCGAGCCGGAGCCGGGCCCGGGGCTAGGAGGCGGCAGCGCGGCCCCGCAGGGGTGGGCGGGTGCGCCTCGAGGAGGGGCGGGCCGTGGAGGGGCGCCGGGCCCTTCCCCCGCACAGCCCGCGGGCCTTGCCCCTGGCGGATGCAGCAGGTGCCTGGGGCGACCCGCACAGTCCCCAGGCCGCGCCTCCTCGCCCTCCGCCAGGCTGTTGCTTCCGGAACGGGAGTCGGGGAGAAGGAAAGGGGCCCCCGAGGCGGCCGAGCACAGGCGACGGGGGTGGCCACGGTCCCCAGCCCTCCGCGGCTGATCTGCACCCGCGAGAGGCGCAGCGCACGGTCTCCCCCGCGTGGGGCTGGGCACAAAGACGCACTTGGAGCGGCGGCCCCAGCGGCGGTGTGGGTCGGGGGTGACAGCTCAAGGGAGACTCGTCTCACTGCCATTGCCCACCCGCGGCGCCGGCGTGTCTCCGCGGCCAGGGGCCTCGCCCAGGACCCCGCAGGAGAAAGTTTGGGGGTCAGACGGGGAGCGCGGCAGAAGCCTGCGGGAATGGCCGAGGGTGCGCCCGGGGAAGGGGCGCTCGGAAGGCGCGTCGCGTCCGCAGCGTGTGCCCAGCTGCGGGACAGACGGCGCGTTAGGAGAATGCTCCCCCGCTTGGCACTCGGGGGCACGTCTTCCAAACCCCACCCTTCTTCAGGGCACGCGGGGCAGGGGACGGGGTGTCGCGGCCCTCGCTTTGGGCGGTTCTGGGAAGGCACCCCCGTGGTCCTTGCGAGGTCTGGGGCCCCGGCCCCGGCGGCCCCCCAGTGCGCCCACCCAGCGTTGGCGATGGGCCCGGCCGCCGTGGGCCGGCGCGCGGCATCCCCGCACGTGGGGCGAGGGTGGGGTCCGGCGCGTGTCCATCTCGGGTCATAAACGCGCTGTTCCCATGGCAACGCGGCGGGCGCGCGGGGCCCGCATGGGAGGGGGCGTGCGGGCAGCTGCGGGGCGCATGGAGCTCTTCGCTGTGGCCGCGGCGGCAGCCAGCCCCTTCCTGCTGCTGCCCTTCCTCATCTTCCTCTCCGTCCACGCGGGCTCGGGGCCCCTCCGCCCGCCTCTCCCCCAGAACTGTTAACCGGACAGGGAGGAGTGTGTCGTCGCCGGCGGTGCTCCCGATGGAGCCGCGCGCCACCGCGGAAGGGCCCGCCGCGTCCCGCGGGCACCAGCGCGGGGCCTGCCTCCGGCCCCCGGCCCAGAAGGGACGACGCCAGACTGCGCTTCCCGCCGGGCCGAGGAGGGGGACCGCCGGTGGCGAGGGGCGTCGACGGGATTTCGATATGGTTGAGGGTCCTAGCATAAAGGCATATTTAACAAAGGCGCGTGGGTGGCGCTGTCAGCGAGTTTTCTTCACACATCGCTCCCTGCACATCTCACACCTGGAAAGAAAGCGCTGGGCAGGCGCGAAGCGAATTTAAACAGCGTGTGCCCCTCTGGATGGGTGACGGAACGGTGGCGGGAGATCATTTGCCACTGGAAATGTGCCATGACGGAAAGGAAAACTATACTGTCTGGTCGGTCCGTTGCCATTTAGCCAGTCCTTTTTAACTGTAGCCAAGCTTTTTAAAACGTGATATTAATCGTCATTGTTCCATGGTGGGGAAGTAACTCTGTCGTGCATTCAGTGCCAATGCCCAGTAGGTGAAAACACTTGCCCTTTATGGCCGATTTACACTTACTGATTGAAATGCGGCACTGGTATTTTAAGTTTCATTTTCCTGTCCTTCCTGCCGTATGTTGAGTAACTGCCATATCATCCATTTTTTTTTCCTATTTTGCTTGTTTTTATTTTTGAAAATAAACTTTTCATTTCACAGACATATGAGATTTACAAAGCTAGTACAGAGTCCCCTAGACCCACATCCAGTTTCCCCCCTCCTTAACATCTTACATTTGTCACAACTAATGAGCCAATATCAATACATTATTAAGTAAACTCCATACTTCATTTGGCTTCCAAGAGGTTTTCCCTTTCCTTTTTCTATTTTAGGCTCCCAGTAGGATATCACATTACATTTAGTTGTCACATCTCCTTGGGCAAGCTATATCAGATTTGCAGGTTTCACTTGTTTTTCATGGCTTTGGCAGTTTTGAGGATTACTTTTATTTTTAATTGAGATATAATTTACATGTAGTGAAATGTAGAGATCTCAAGTTAAAATTTTATGGGTTTTTGTGGGCCTTTTTTTTTTTTGAGATACCTGGACCAGGGATTGAACCCAGGACCTCATATGTGGGAAGCTGGCGCTTAACTGCTTAAGCCACATCTGATCCCCTTATGGGTTTTGACAATTGCATACACATGATATAATCCACTTTTGCATAGGAAACACCAAATCTTATTTTGAAAACCTCGTCACAAATATAGTAGATGTATTTGTAGAGTTCTCCTATATATATACACAGTTTACTAAAAATTTTCTCTTTCAAAGGCCAACTTATTACTTGATATTTTCAATTCCAAATAATGGTAAAGAGCTATTAATCTAATGTTAGGAGTTGTTGATCATTTACTTCAATAATCTTTGTTTGGACACAATTTAAGCTACTGACTGTTCCCACTTCTAGAACGTCTTATCCCGGCAAGCCTAGTCTAGGCATGCTCCTTAAGAAACCAGACTAACTAGGAGATGAGTCAAGCTAGGAAGTTTCCTGGGATGGCACTGCAATTTGACAAAGAGTTCATTTTTTTTCAGCCCATAATATGGAAATGATAATTAAATGCCTTCATTTATGCACAGGGCAGGGAGGGGCAGTTGAGTATCGTATCATTTTGCTGTAGATCACTGATTTCTTATTGTCAAAAGTGTCCCACATTTCCTTAAATCCTTGAGAATTTGGTACCTAGGACCATCCCCAGAAATGTATTTTTTAAGTGATGTTAACACATGAGAACTGCAGCTCAGCAACAGAAGCGAGCAGAAACCTCTGCCACTAAAATCCAGAACCTGATGCAGACACGTGTTTTAAACAGATGAGGAAAGCACAATAATCATAGACTCTAATTTCCTCTTCATTTCTGTGGTATTTCATGCTAGCAGGCTCAGTGATCATGTTTTTATGGTTGGTCATACAGAATCGTGGGTATCAGAAAAGTAGTTTCTGCTCCGTGAGACCTCTGTTCACCCACAGCCTGCCCAGGGGGGTGGGGCCTTCTGGGCACGTTGAGCCGAAGCTGGTCAGAGGCGTGTCAGTGAGTAATTCTGGGAGCCACCTTTCAGAAGCTTCTGGCTAACGTTGCTTTAAAGTCATCAGGCCACGCTCACAACAGATTCTGGCCCATGCTCTGTGCCTCTTTCCCAATCCTCAAGTAAAAGCCACACCAACCAAGTCCGGTAAAAGTCAGTTGAGAAGGTATGGATAGCAAGCAGATGGTTTTCTTTACTCTGGCAAAGGAAGATTCAAAACTGTCATTTAGCATAGAGAAAATACAGTATTTTCCATCCATTCTAAAAAAAAAGCATTCAATTCCTATGCAAATCGAATAATAGGAACAAATATCTTCCAGATCGATCATTCGGAGGAGGAAAGAGAATACTTTGAGGAGTAATACCATTTTTGTGAAATCTACCTGTAATTATAGTGAAGTAAAGACAAGGAAGAGTTTGCTTGTGTGATATTTTAAATTATTTGCCCGAATAAGGTAAGCTGTGATTATCAGAAAGGATGGCAGATGCAAAGGTCTGGTCATATTTCAGCCCTGTGACTCGCTGGCTGAAGCCCTGTGTGCGGGACTTTGGCAGCAGAGCGTGGCAGGCGAGGCTTGGGCTCTCAGAGTCGGCTTGCCCGTCCATAACCTGTGCCACCCTGACCTGCTGGGGACCTGCAGCATGTTGCTTAACTCCTCTGTGCCCAGGCCCTCCACTGGGAAGCAGGGATGATGACATCCCATTTGTGAACTTGTTGCAAGGATCAGATGCACTCTTAGAGCAGGGAGGGCCTCGCCCATAGGAAACACTCAGTAATGGTGACAGGTGGCTTGTGAATAACCTACACTAGCCAGCTTGTGTATTCAGTGTTGGGTTCAGTAATGTAGAAAACAGACGTGGTGACTGCACTGAGGCTGAAAACCAAATCCCTGGGTGTGCTCCCTATTGGATGTGGCCGTTTTCATTTAACAAGCTCTCAATTCTGGCCTCCAATATTGATAAAACATTGTGCTAAGTGCTTGTTCATTATCACAAAAGGGATCCGAACAGAAAGAAAATGAAACTCCTAGTGAACCTACCCAAAGCCCAAGTGGATCATCACAGAGCCTGACAAGAGTCTCCCAGGAACAAGGACCCAGGGCTGACGGTAAACTGTCCTTTGCTTACACACTGAGGTTAACGAATGTCTGCTGTGGCTCAGGCGCCGTTAGAGCTGAGAGTTCATAGATAAATAGAGCACGGTCCCCGCCCTCAAGAAGCTGACAGTGCACTGGGGAAGGAGCCAGAAGCGCACAGGATCAGGGTTACGAGGCAGGTATGATCAAGGTGCGGGTGAGAAGATATCCCCCGTGGGTATTGCGGAAAAGCCATGGCACTGAGCCAGGAGAGGGAGAAGGAGAGCCTGAGCTGAGCATGGGCTGCGGCTGGACACAGAAGAGGACAATCTTGCTCTCAGTTGGAGGTGGGGGATAAAGGAGAGGAGGAAGCAATGGAAGACCTCAGGTTTTTGTCAGGGAACTGAATGGATGGTGATGCCATCAGTCAAGAGGGAATTCCAGGGAAGCGGATGTGGCTCAATCGATAGGGCTCCCGTTTACCATATGGGAGACCCCGGGTTCGATTCCCGGGGCCTCCTGGTGAAAGGCAAGCCCGCCTGCACGGTGTGGTGAGCTGACCCAGCAGGATGACCCAACAAAGGGAGACAAAGCAGACACAGAAAAACGCACAGCAAATGGACACAGCGAGCACAAGCAGCAAGGGGGGAATAAATAAACAAAATCTTTAAAAAAAAAAAAAAAGAGGGAATTCCAGAGAAAGAGCAGGTTTGGGGTGGAAGAAGCTTCTTTTGACCTCAGATATGAGGATTTGAGGGGTCCAGGGCACACACAAGTGGAGAGATCCAGTGGATGGTTGGCTGCAAGGTCCTAAAAGAATGGGGTTTTGGGGGTGTAACAAATGCAGGGCTGCTGGGAGCCTCCCCTACACACACACACTGTGGTCATATGAAGGAAGGGCATTGACCCAAAGAAGGGGTGGGGCAGACATGCCAATGGGCGTCCACTGTGGGCAGACGCAATGACCATCTCTAGAAGGCATCCATACTGAATCCAAGAGAGAGCACTCAGAGCTTGGTGTGAACCCAGTTTATCTCTTTATCTCCTGGGGGATCCCTGTAGTCTAGGAAGAAAGAAGTAACTGCAGGAAAAAGAGGAAGGGGATACCTGACTGGGAAATGCGATGAAGTCTGCTACCCGGTTTTCTAGGGTGCCCTATATGATAATTCCTGTCATCTTAGCCAATTTCGATCATGATAATTTGCTGTGAAAATAAACTTATGGTTGTAGTCAGTGGGGAAACTCAATAGGAAAATGGCATTCACTCTGCAGAAAGTCAATCTATAGCCTAATTTGTTAACATATGTTGAGGATTGAATCATTTCCCAACCCCCGATCCTGTGGGTGTGAACCCAGCTGTAAATGGGGCCTTTGAAGATGTTTCTAGTTGAGCTCTGCCCAAACTGAAAGAGGAGCCTTAATCCAATAGGACTGAAGCAAAGGAAATTGGACAGAGAAGCCAGAAGCTGGAAGTCAATGAACCCGGAAGAGAAAGGAGAAGACACCGCCACATGCATTGCCATGTGATGGAAAAAGCAAGG
Organism: Tolypeutes matacus; assembly: GCA_026826555.1. Classification (NCBI taxonomy): domain Eukaryota; kingdom Metazoa; phylum Chordata; class Mammalia; order Cingulata; family Chlamyphoridae; genus Tolypeutes; species Tolypeutes matacus. The sequence goes on along the minus strand of JAKSZT010000049.1, from coordinate 5,756,291 downwards.
AACCCTAAAGGCTACCGGCCAGCCAGAAGACACCTACCCAGGAGGAAGCCAGTCTTCCAGCCTCTGAAACCGTGAGCCAGTAAATTCCTGTTGCTAAGCCAGCCCATTGCATGGTGTTTGTTTTAGCAGCTGGGAAATGAAAACAAGTCTATCCTAAAATAGTGTGCAGAGTTATAGTTAGTTCCTCCATTTAGCTTAAAAGTTTTACCACTCTAAATTTCTCCAGGAGTTTTAAAAATTGGGAAAATGGGTTATTATCCATATGTTTTGCTTCTGCTTGCTCCTCTGGGCATACTAATAACCAAAATACTAAGTTCTAATGTGCACAAAGAGGACACTCTTGCTGAACCAAATGGCCTGTAGCAAGGTGGAGAGGGCTCTGGGCCAGCATTAATCAGGCGAGTCTTATGAGCCGCCTCAGCACACATACCTTTCAATATCAAAAATATCGTGGTTTAGAATCTTTCTTGACAAGAATGCAGAAAATGTGATCAATAACTTCCATAAGTTAATGTTAAATTGTCTTCTATATTTTCATATTAAGCAAAAAGGGCAGAACAAATGACCAGAGTTCTGATTTTTTTAATGTAGTCCTTGCCTAGAATTATTTCTATTTCTCCAGAAACATGGTTTGTCCTACACAGACTACACAGTTACATATTTTAAATCATTTTCAGTATAATCTCAGCATGTGGCCTATGAGATGGTGCCCCCATCTGCTCTCATGAGGAGAGAACTATAGACATATATGTGCAAGCTGACTTTTGTTATTAGCCTCTTATGTACAGTAACTGTAATTTTAAACCCAACCTTGGCACAGGACCTGTTAAATACATGTGGGAACAAAAGGACAAATATTTAAAATCAGAACAGTCTCAGAAAATTCAGATGCTCTTGTCACTGTACTATTAAGTGTGAGAAAAATATATTGGAGTGCCTCAGAAATACTTAAACATGCATTAATTTTGACTTTGTGTCTTTTCAATTCTGGTTCTGTATATTAGCCTATTTCTTGCTAACCTAAAATTGCTATTAGTAATCACAAACAGCTTATGTGTCTTAACTATTAAAATATTAAGGGGGAGCAGATGTAGCTCAGTGGTTGAGCACCTGCCTCCCACGTGCAAGGTCCTGGGTTCATTCCCTGATACCTCCTAAAAAATATATATATATACACACACACACACACATATATAATAAACTTCAGATAATATATCACCATTTTTCCAGGATAAACTCCAAAAACTCTGTTTATGAAAGCATCATTGGAAAATCACACATTGGATAAGGTCAATGTGGGCAGACACACTGGAAAATCAAGCATGAGCACCTTTTCCCTCTATTTAAAAATTTGCATTTTCCATGAATCATGTGGCTACTTTCATCTAGTCTATATTTGAGTCCCTCTCAGAGATGTTATTTGATTTGAAAGAAAAGTAAGAAGAACCCTGGAACGCTGAAAACATCAGGTTTAGATCTGGAAAAAAAATATTTACTGAGGACTGACAGTGCTCAGACACAGAACAAGAACCAAAAGGCAAACCCACAAAGGCACGGTGGCCTGGGGCTCAGGGGGCTTCCAAGGACGGGCAGGAAGCCCACCACGGCAGCACAACATGCAGGGGGCTGGTGGGGCAGGTAAGCAGGGTCAGGTAGGGAGCTGCGGGAAGCGAGTTGGAAGGCTGTGCCAGCCAGCACATCCCTGCTGCTCAGGGACCAAGCTTCCAGAAGTTTCCATGGAAGCATACTGCTCAGGACTTAATAGATGTGCACGAGCTGAGAAAGACCCTTTGTGGGGATAAAGATGGGTGATCGTCTTGAGGAAAGCCTCCAAACACCCAGCACGCTGCGTACAGCAATCCGTTTCCACTCAGTAAGGTTCTAACCTCTCGCCTCGCAGAACGAGTTCAGGAATGCGAAGCCCATGTGCTTGCAGAAGCTGCAAAATGTAGGCTAAATACGCCTCATTTCCCTCACCTGTGAAATGGCGTAATTTTAGCATTCCCTTCTCAGGAATATTGTGAGGCTGAAATGAGATAATTCATGTGAAGTCCTTGGAACCCTGCCTGCTACATAGCGCTATTGTATTTCAAGCCGAAATATAAAGTGTCTGAAGCAGCAGTATTAATCAAAGTCAATTAGATGCAGTCTAAATAATTTGTTTTTGGAGAAAGGCAGAATTTGTATTCTAAAATCTTCCTTCATGCTCATCTTTTATTTATTATTCAAGTGAGAATCATTTTTTAAAATAGAGCCCTTATCTTCGAGAGATTCATACTGAAGTAAATTAAATGATAGCTGGGATTTGTTTAAAAAGAGTACAGTGGGGGAGCCTGGAGAACGAGGGGTGTTTAAATGAAACGAGGTCAGCAGCGTTGCTAGTTGTTGGGTGATGGGTCCACGAACCCTCGTTGTGTGGCTCGCTCTCCTTCCGTATATATTTGAACCCATATTAGAAAGCTAAAAAACAATACGGTCGTCAGAATTTGCAGCTACTATCTGTTCCTATGAATAGAACAAATTCTCCAAGGGGATTAAATGTCCAATTTTTCTTTTCAAACCAGGCAAGCACGCATGTATGTCAACCTGATGCGGAAATCATGTTGCTACGGCAACTCTTCTTGGCGCTAAATTGCTGTAGAGCAAAATGGCAGCAGGTTTCCTCTGCGACATGGTCGGAGCCTCAGACAGAGACACTGAGCAGCCGCCCCCTGAAACTCTATCCCTGCCTAGCACCAAGGACCAAGGGGTGTAGACACCCATGAAGGTTTGAGCCAGGAGGTTGGGGGAGGAGGCACCTCTGGTGTAGATGCCAGAGGAAGCCACCCAAAGTCCGAGTTTTTGCTGTGTAGGCGGGACTACAGTCCAGGTGAGGGAGGCCAGTTGACAAGCAACGAGCTCGTGTCAGCGGCACCGGCCTCTTGTGCTGCTGCCCTCCCCAACACGTGCGGGCAGTCAGCGAGGAGCCGGGGCCGGCCTCCTGCCCGCTGCTCGCCTTGAGCATCCTCAGCCGCGTCTGGGCAGCAGTAAGGCCGTCCCCTGCCTCCAGGGAGACCTGCCCTAAAGCAACCCACGTGCTGACATCTTAAGAGCAGCACGACGGACGCGGACAAGGACAAGGACGGCGAGGACGAGCCACCTCGGCTGGCTCGCAGCCTCTGCACCCCCTGGACCCCCCAGGTCACGGGCCCGCCATTTAAGACAGGGTGCCCTGGAGGTGGTGCTAAGCATGAACCAGACAGGGGGACGCTTTGAAGGGTAAGAGGTGGTGCAGCGGCGTGCGGCTTGCGCCCCCGGCCTTTTCTCCCTCCCTCAGTCCCTCTGTCCATCCGCCTGCCCTTCTTCCCCTCCCTCCCTCCCTCCATTTCCTCCTCCCTCCCTCCATTTCCTCCTTTCTTCCTTCCTTCCTCCCTCCCTCCCTCTCTCCCTTCTTCTCCACAAACCAGTCTGAGATTTGCTGCTTGCCATGTCCCTGGAGCCCTTCCCGTCCTCAGCAGCCAGCCCTCCCCCAGGTCCTGGGCACTGCCTCTGCCTTGGGCCCCTGCGCTCATCAGCGCCCCTGGCACGCCGGGGTCTGCCTCCCCCATTCTGCCTCCAGCGCTTCAGCTGCAGCGCTTCCTCCTACACACAGTTAGCAAGCGTTTCTGAACACTGCCACCCAGTACAACCCAACAGCCGATACCTGGATTCCTTCTGCTTCTCAAGCGGGGCCTTCGTGGTGGGAGGAAGGAAGCGCTCATCTTGGCTGAATCCGCATGGACGTTTTCATGTTTTCCCGACACCTGAGGCTGGCTGCGAGAAGCCCCCCCACCCCCATCCTGCTCGGCATCAGGGATTAAAAACATTTTTAAGGTGACGGGCGTCTGTGCTGGCATCTGTGGTTTGGAACAGGCTGGTTTTCACCAGGCTGCTTCTGTTCTCTGGTTTTCATTATTTCAGGTAGAAATGCTGACAAATGTGAAGAGCCCTTATTTTAAAAAAAAATTTTTTTTTTTTTATTCTTCGGAACAGTAACAGAAAATCCTGGCTGCTTTTCAGAATGCTTGGTGCTTGTCAGGCTGTTGAGAAGCATGCTCGCTATAAACGGATGGAAGGGCCCTTCCTTCTGGGCCGCAGTAGGCTGCCGGGGCGACGGGGCATGGGCGGGGGTCTGAGGAGCAGCTGTACAGTGAGGCGCCCGAGGGGGGCAGGGAAGGGGGTTCATCCAGAGGGCAGCAGGGAGCCCCTGAGGCTCCTGGAGCAGAGGGCATGTCTGGAAAACCTGTCAAGAGCCACCATCCGCAGACCCCTGATTACTCTGGTAGCTCATAAAGTCACCTACCAGCTTGCAATGAAATGAAAACTAATGGACTAGAAGGAGCTCGAGCCCACCAGATCAGAAATGCATCGGTGCTAGATCATGGAACACACAAGCCGTGACCCTACTCAAACGGATGAGCTCGGAAACAGCCAGGAATATCTCTCTCCTTCCTAAGGAAGGGATACCAAGAATTTCTTAGGAGAGGGTCTGCTGGAAGAGAAGACCCCTCTACAGCGGCAATATTTACCATCATCATAAGGAGCAGATAAAAAGTTGAAATTTCTGCAATACTTTGCAAAATCCCATGCGAAGAAGCAGGTAAAAGAAGCTTGAAAGGACCTACATGCTCAGCTCGGAGAATATCTGCATTGGTGAGGAAAAGATGCATGGACGCTCAGACAGACAGACTTCTACTGCGAATGTTAGCCCTGTCTCGGAAAACAATGACATCCCTCCTACTACTGTCACAACTAGCTCCAACCCCTCACCCTCAGGTTCCCAGATTCCTCCCAAATGCTTCTGGAATTCCGGGTGAGAGTGGAGCTTGTGCAATTTTCTGTCCCTCTGACTCCTCCAGGCAGGCTGTCAGGTGAGGCCAGGAAGTGGGGGCGTCTGGAGGCTGTCTCCAGATCCGGGGGGCTCAGGGCGGCCTTTTGGATCCTCCGTGTTCTGGGGAGATGCTGGTGGAGCCCCTCCTGGTTTACTGGAAGGCAGCCCCTCCGACTGTCAGGGGCTTGGGTCTCAGCCCCTCTTCTCTCTAGCTGTGTGCCCCCAGGACAGCCTCGTGTTCCCAGCTGTGCATTGGGGGTGATCGTAACAGCATCCCCGTAATGGGGGCGTCGTTGGGACGAAGGGGTTGAGGCCGCAGAAGGCTTGGGCAGGCCCTCAGCAGGCACGGGCCGCCACTGCCCGCGTCGGGGCGGAGGGTCCTGTACTTTGCTTCTCACTCCTCCCCTTCCCGCTCAGCCTCAGGCACGAATCAAATCCACGGGGACAGAGCAGGGGAACAAGCTGCGTGAGCATCGCGTGCTGCGGCAGCAGCCTCTCCCTTCTTTAGACTCGCCACCCGCCCTCTGAGGCGCACCCCTTCTCTCCTGGCACTTTTCGTTCTACCATTTTAGGCTTTGGGGGAAGCATTTAAAGATACATTTATGAGATTTTTTCCCCCACATCTTTGTATCCCCCGGAGCCGTGGGGAGGGAGAGTCCAGTTGCTTCCCTTCGAGAGCTCCCACCGCCTGGAAGCAGGTCCGCTCACCTCACACCTCCCAGGCCCCGGCTCGCGGAGCCCCGGATTCTCTTCTGCTCAACGGAAAAGCCCCAGACTGGCAAGAGGCTCCGTGGGAACGGAGGACCCCGACTTTAAATATTCCATGAAGTCTAAGAACCATATGCATGCCTGCCAAGGGCCCCCACCCCGTGTGAACGCCCCGGGAGCCTCTGGGGGCCTCTGCCAGCCGCTCTTCTCTTCGCAGCAGTACTCTGACCTCCTGCTGATCAGATGCCCTGAGCGTCTCATAAAAATGGAGAAACAAGTAATGACGACTTCCTTTTTCTCTGATGGGGCTTTGGGAATCATAAAGACTTGGTGGTGGTGAAAAACTGGATTCCGCTTTTACCCGCATGGATTTTCATGAAAATTAAACCGAAGAGAGGCAACTCAGGATATACGAGAATGCAGGGACATATTGAGCCTTGGGGGTAGATGACTGCTTCGCCTGCAGGCTAAAGCTCCTGCTTCTTTCAGTCTGTGGCTCCTGGGCAAGCTCACCGCGGTGGTGAAGCACTGTGCTGCTTTCCAGGACCAGTGTACCAGGCCCGGTTCAGCTGTGGGCAACCTGGACATATCTCCTCGCCCTTTTCCACTCCCTTCCCACCCAGGTCCTGTCACCTGGGAGCCTGGCTTTCCCGCAGTCCACCTGGCTGGCTGTGGCGGAGGCATCCTCTCCTGCCCCGAGCTCTGTGGGAAGCAGGTGGGGGGTGACCATTCCGTCCCCACCCCCAATTGTAAAGCAGAGCAAAGGATGTGCCATTCTATCCAGATGGAACCTTTTAAAAAAGTTACTTTTTTTCCAGCTCTCCGTTTTCTCTATGATTGCTAGGACAGTGTTGCTTGGGGAGCCTTAGGAATTGATCCCCTTGAAAGCTACAGAAGAGGTGGGAGGTCTGGAAAGTTATTTTCGCATTTGGATCAAGGTCACTACTGCCTCCAGTTCCGTGTTCTGCGGGCTCATTAGCTCTCATTCTGATGATGCTTTATTCTTCCTGGGATTGATCATCTTAATAAATAAGCCAGGTATAGGGAGGAATTGCTCCTCAAAAAGGAATCCACTCACCCTTGAAAAGGTGTAGGATTTAAAAAAAAAAAAAAAAAAAAGCACAATGACTGCTTGGGGAAAATGCTGTGGTAGCATTAATAGACAACAGCATTTTAATTATGAATCTAATATATTTGTATCACAAAAGCTGACAATTTCAATGATAAAGTACTGTGATTACACAAAGCAGTTTTAGAAATAATGAACCTCTGCTGAATACGCTCACGAACCACATTAAGATTCAATTTTGGCTGTCGTTAGTAATATCAAATAATATGGGTGGGTTGGTTATTTAAAAATGTGTTTAATGTAAATTGATTTTTGAATTGTCAGAAACAATATCGGGAGCCTTTCTGCAGTTGCTATCATGTGCTCTGTCCAGCTCCTGTCCTGTTTGCCTCTAATCAGGGAAGATTTGAATAGCGTTTTCATTTTCATTAGCCTTTATCTTGACTGCCTGGCAGACACTGGTCGTACTGGGCTTCCCAGCAATCTCGGGCTTGTCTGTTTCACGTGAACCAGGGTCCTGTCTGGGGAGGAATGCCAAGGGATGAAGGCTGGGGCATGTGTGGAAGGGCAGTCGCCACCCTTCCCAAATTCCTAATCTCACGAGACTACTGACCCTACGGCCTGGCCAGCAAACCCTCATCCAAGCCACGGAGGTGGCTCACGGTCCAGCAGGAGTTTAGGCTTGTCCAGCGCAGGCTTCGGGTTATTCATGAAGCGCATCTCAGGGCGAGCTTAGTAAGCCCAAAAACGGGATCGCAGGCCTTCCAGGGACTTCAGTCTTGCTGGGCACGTGAAATCTGCCCTCGATGAATAGGGGAAATGAAAGCATGTGGAAATTAGAGCAAACTGCAAGACCTGAAGTGATCCAAATTCTATGCCACAGAAAACCCTGCTCAAGAAGGACTGGGGGGAAGCGGCTGTGGCTCAATCAGTGGGGCTCCCGTTTACCATATGGGAGGCCCCGGGTTCGGTTCCCGGGGCCTCCTGGTGAAGGCAAGCCCGCCCGCACGGCGTGGTTGGCTGACCCAGCGAGCACAAGCAGCAAGGGGGGGATAAATGAATAAATAAATAAAATCTTTAAAAAAAAAAAAAAAAGAAGGACTGGGGACATGCTGGAGCAGGAAGAGAGAAGCACCTCTGGGCCAGAGAAGCCGCTTGTGCACAGACCTGAAGGCGGCAAGCAGCGGGGAAGAGGCTGGGGGCGCCGAAGCAGAGCAAGCGAGGCGCTGGCAATGGGGGGCCAGCAGAGCGAGGGTCCTGTCCAGAAAGACAGGTAGATGGTTTTAAAAGACAGCTGCTGTGGCCTTGCCTGCTTTTTCACGTAGCTGAGTATCAGAAGCATGTTTAATGTTCTTCCTTAGAGCTATTTTTCAATGTGAAATGATCAATCATGCAGCCCTTCCCTTCTCATCGGATAGTTTTTCAACATTTTTTATTATTATAAATTAGAATAGTGCTGCATAACTCTTTGTGTGTAAAGTGCTTCCTCCTGTAGAAGAGGAATTTTGCCTTGGGGTAGACCTAGTTTTCACAGCACCAGTATGCCAGAATCTCGGTTTCCTTGCTGGTGGGACTATTTGGTGGGTGAAGGTGATTGCCTTGTAGTTTGAGTTTGCATTCTTTCCATGACTAGTAAAGTTTAATCAGGTTCTATATTTTTCAACAAGTATTCTTGGGGCAATAGCTAAAGTTATAGAGTAATTTAGTGTACAGATAAAGAGAACATTGATTTGGTATTTTATGTCCCAGTAAATCTGTGGAATGTGCAAACCAGTGAAACAGTTTTAGACCAGACTAAAATTCTTTTATAAAGCTATGCTATTATTTAAAAATCTATGTGTTTTCTAAAGGCTAAAGAAACTCTTCTTTGGAAGAAAGACCTTAAGCCAAGCTAATAAACTGTACCTGCAGACATGTGAGGATAGTGAAATCGGGCATCCAGCCGCGCTGGCCACCGGGATCATCTGTTTTTCTGGTTCGGATGTGAGTGCAGGCCTCAGGCAGCGCCCAGCACCTGGGAACTCGCCTGTGCTATCGGGAACCAGACGCAGCTCCTCTCGCTGGACCTCAGGAGGTGTCCGCCAGTCGCCTTCGGGGGCGGCTCGGTGAGGACATCCAGTGGGTCCAGAGTAGTGGGCCTTGCCGCCTCTCCCGCCTCCCAGATCAGCTGGCGCCTGTCCTCGGCCACGCTCAGAGCAGGACTGCAGGAGGCTCCCACCCCCAGGCCCCGGCCAGCTGCCCCCAGGGTGGACGTCCTCCTAGATTTGCCTGACTCCTGCGGGTTTTCAGTGAGGGGGCCCACCCCCTGCACCTAAGCCAGGGCTGGAGCTGAAGCCCGGTCGCCGTGGGTCCCACTGACACCCCACGGGATGGCCGCGGTGGGCGAAGCCCGTCTTCTTCCTGAGGGGCCCACCAGTCGGCCCTGAGGCCCACGCACAGGGGCCTGGGATGCCCTGGGCGCCTGCAGGGTCCCCGCTCCCGGGGCCCCTCCTCTCGCCCGTGGCCCCCGAGGCCACTCACACACGGCCACCAGGCACCCTGAGCGCAGCCAGCCTGGAAAACCGGCTCCAGGCCAGGCTGCCGCCCCGGCCTCCGGCTGAAACACTTGGCGGTGGCCGTTTGCGCGTCTCTTGTCAGGCGCTCTGACGAACAGTGTGGGGCGAAGGGTCACGTTTGCCCTTGGGGGGCGTGTTCCCTGTGTGTGGAAAGCCAGTGTGGGCAGCCGGAGCCCCCCGAGTCCCTCGTCGTCAGGGGCCGTCAACAGGCAGGTCAGCGGGGGCGGGCCTGGGGCGCAGGGCCCCTCTGCTTTCCGTCAGGAAGTGGGGACTGTTCGTTTGGGGGACGCTGTCCTCCTCCGAGCTCTTGAAGCCAGCCGCCCCTCTGGAGCCGGCCGAGGACAGCGCAGAGGAAAGGGGACGCGACCCGCGGGCCGTCAGCAGTCAGCCCACAGGCAAGCTCGGCCATCGAGCCACCGGAGGGGCAGGCGTGGGCATCGCCCCAAGCAGCGGGTAACCCCCCAAAGCGCTTAATTTCCCCTTTAAAGGGTTTTCCCACGTACACACACACAATTTGTTCGGTGCTCATTAAGTTTCCGCTTGGACCGAAAATAAACTTGATGCACACTCGTTCTGCGCGTGCACCAACGGACAACACGTGTGCTGAGGGCAGCCGGGCCTCCGGGCAAGGCCGCCTGTGCACAGTCCACCCTCGGGCAGTCAAGGGTTCACTGTGTTGACTCCACAGAGCCGCAGCACTGGGAGAAACCAGGCGAGCCTTTAACCCAAACCCTCTCTTCTGCACACAGAGACACTAGGTCCAGACAAATGTGCACCCGGGTATTTGGGTTTGTTTTTTTTTTTTGCAGCTATTGAATATCCTTTATCTAATTAAAAAAAAAAAAAAGCTACTTAGATTACATAAATGTTACATAAAAAATGTAGGGGATCCCCATATGCCCCACTTCCTCCTCCTCCCACACTTTCCCACATTAACAACATCCCGCATCAGTGTGGCACGTTTGTTACAATTGATGAGCACATTTTGGAGCATTGCCACCAAGCGTGGATTAGAGTTTACATTGTAGTTTACACTCTCTCCCGCACAATTTTGTAAGTTATGACAAGATATATAATGGCTGGTATCTGTCATTGCAGTGTCATTCAGGACAATTCCAAAGTCCCGAAAATGTCCCCATATTAATAGCTATGCTTCAATATTTGTCCATCGATTGTAACAAATGTACTGCCCACAGGTAAAATGTTATCAGTAGGGAAAGGGGGAGGGTGTTGGGTATATGGGAATCCCCTATATTTTCTACATGGCTTTTCTGTAACCTAAAGCTTCTTTGAAGATAAAATGAAAAAAATAAGACATTGGGGGAATAAATGGAAGAAAATGTCACTGTACGTACAAGACAACAGATCTTACAGTGATGAAAAACAATGCCAATTTAAAAAAAAAATTTTTATTATTTCAAATTCTTTTTAATTTTTGGGATTTTATTTGTCATTTTTAAAACTATCATTATTATTTCATTTTCTTATTTTATTTGGTTATTTTATTGGCTTCATTTTTGAACAAGTTTTGGGTCACAGAAGGGTTACGGCTGTGGCAGGGGAGGATCGTCGGTGCAGGGTGTCAGTGATGGGGGGCGCGTGGGAGGAGGCTCGCCTGGGGCATTCCTATGAGACTTATGAATATGTCCAAGTGTTCATGGGGCATTGTCACAGTGGGTGGAGAGCCACACAATAACCAAAGGAATATCCCGTTCCCATCCTGGGGAGCTCTGCCACATTCTGTAATGGGACAGCAAGAGTCCCCCAAGTACAGGGCCGTGACAGTGAAGGAGGGTGGACCACCGACGGCCCCTTGATATTGATGACTGTACTTATGATCCTTTCCTTTTTAAATTGAAACTTAGCCTAGTATTATATGGTGCCTAAGAGTTATCTCCTGAGAACCTCCTTGTTGCTCAAATGTACCCAGTTTTGTTGTTGCATTACTAGGCTTCTCCATCCATTGACTATTCTTTAAACCAGTTTGCTCCCACTGGGGAAAGTCATGGGAACTTCTCCTGGGCTGCATGTGTGATGCCTAAGATACCCAGACGGCATGTTAGAATCATCAAAGGAGCTGGAGGAAATCCCCAACCAAGAAAGTAAGGCTCTCTGGGACTGAGACTCAGGCATCAGATTTTTTTTTTTTGTTTTTAATAATAATTTCTTTTTTATTTTTTAAAAGATACTTAGATTACATAAATGTTAAACAAAAACTATAGGGATTCCCATATGCCCCACTCCCCACACCTCCCACACCCTCCCACATGAACATCCTTCATTAGTGTGGCACATTCATTGCAATTGATAAACACATCCTGGGGCTTTGCCATTAAGCATGGGACATAGTTCACATTGTAATCTACACTCTCTCCACACAGTTCTGCATGTTATGTGATGATATAAAATGGCCTATATCTGTCATTGCAGTGTCATTCAAGATGACTCCCAAGTCCTGAAAAAGCCCCCATATTACAACTGTTTTTCCCTCTTCCTGCCCCCAGAGCCTCCGGTGGCCACTGGCTCCACATCAATCTTGTAATTTCTTCCATTGCTAGAATCACAATATGTCTATAGTAGAATACCAGTAAGTCCACTCTAGTCTGTAGTTCTTTCCCCAGTCCTGAAGATTCTGGCATGGTGATGTCCACTCCACCTCTAATTAAGAGGGGGCTTATATCCCATGGGGAAGATGGATACTACCCCAAATTGTGGGGCTCCTGAGGGCTCTGGAGACAACCAGGTCCTATGGTCAGAGCTGATAGCTCTGGAGTTTGGTGCCTTGCCTGTGGGCCCTACTTTGGAGTTTGTGCTCCCGAGAGTGACAGAGTTGGAGTCAACTATGACTTCCCTACACATGACTCATCTGTCCCTTCTATTTAAACCAATAGTTAGTGCTGGAGTTGTAGGTGTACGTCATCCAAGAGACACAAGTCTTTGGGCTGTCCATGTGCCAGCTGGCCCTGAGCCTCAGCGGAGTTGCCACAGGCATCAGATTTTTAAAGCCCTCCAGGGGAAGCCACGTTGTGAAGCCATCGCCCGAGCCAGAACCTGCCTCCTTCCCCTACTCACTACGTAGGCCCAGACAGGTCTCTTCACCCCATGGGGCCTACAAAATGGAATGATGAGGCTGGTGGCTTGGTCTTTGCCTCATAGGAGTTTTGGAGGATTGGATGGTTTAATGTGTAGGAAACTCCTAAAAGGGTTGCTAATGCAGAGGCAGCATTTTAGGAATGTCAGCTGCTGTTATGTTAGAGGTGATGGTCGTTGCTGCTCTACTGAGAGTCCTAGAGAAAAAGGAACGTGTGAGGGGACTTCTGAAATATTGGGCTAAAAGGTTCCCCTCTTGAAAGTTTGGCTTGGGGTCTAGAGATTTAAGTTGATTTCTCTACTCCATTGGATAGAAAATATTCAAGGAGGGGGCTGTAAGTGTAGGAGTTGGGGAGAAACAGTTTGACATCTGAATACCAATCCCCCATTCAAGCTGGTAGGGGAGGACACACATTTTAATGGGCTGGATTAGGGTGTTGTCTATAAGTATATAAACATAGTTTTTAAGATATATTTTATTTATTTCTCCCCTCCCCTTGTTTTGACTCACTGTCTGCTCTCTGTGTCTGTTAGTTGTGTGCTCTCTGTGTCTGTGCGTCTTCTTTTTAGGAGGCACCAGAAACCCAACCCAGGACCTCCCATGTGGGAGGGAGGCGCCCAGGCGCTCGAGCCACCTTTGCTCCCTGCTTGTTGTGTCTTTCATTGTATCTCCTTGTTGCATCATCTTGTTGCATCAGCTCACCACGCCATCCTGTCACATCAGCTTGCTCTCTTGCTCATCTTCTTTAGGAGGCACGGGGAACCAAGAGCAGGGGAGTTGGTCAGTGTGTGACCAGCTCCATCAGCGCCTCCCAGTTTCCCAAAGCGGCTGCTCGTCACCACCAGAGTGTGTGGCCCTCCACTTGGCCACCTCCTCGCCCACCCTCAAAATCACACGCTTTTTCATTTTAGCTGTTTCCCACTGCGCTTTTTAAGACCGAAAAAAAGAAAAAAGAGAAAAGGAAGGACCTTAGGAGCGAGGGCCCTGGAGAAAGGTGCACCTGTTCTCCCCAGGCGGGACTGTCGACCAGGTGACGTGAAGGAGGGCCTGAGGCAGCCATGGCCCCCCACCTTGGTGCCCTCCACGGCCTCGCAGGAGAGAGGAGGTCACGAAGGCAGCCCCAGCCCTCGCCCACAATGCTGGCCCCTCCACGGTTATTTTTTTAGCAGCTCCAGGTGGGGGCAATGTCAGGAACGCAGCTCCTGCCCCTGAGGAGCTGGCAGCAGTGCCATTCTTGGAGGGCTGACAGCCGAGCTGGGCAGATCCAGCTGGGAGGGGGGTCCGAGGCAGGGGCTGCTGCCCGGGCACATGGGAGCAAGAGCAAGAAACAGCAGGGCAGACCCCCAAGAGTCTCACCAGCTCAGCGTGCACCTCCCTGGAAAGGACTTTCCATCCCTGAGAGTTCAGACTCTCACCTTAAAGCCAGTCACTCTTCAGGTTTTCACCCCGGAGCTGGATGCTGAGCTTCTGCTGAAGACACCCTCCAGGTCTTGGGCCGGGGACCCTCGGCTCCTGGGCTTAAGTGCTCCTTTCTGGTTTCCTCCACATCTTCCTAGGGCCCTTGGGAGCACACTGACTGTTCGCCGACATCTGCCCCAATCCAGCTTCCTTGCATTGCTGACCACGGGGAGGCAGCCGAGGCCTGGGCGAGCGCGGGCTGTAGAGTCCCACAGACGGACCTGTCTTTCAATCGTCCAGCGCAAGGTCACAGCTTCTCCAAGCCTTGGCTTCTTCACTGTTTCTGTGAGGTTTGAGTCCAATAACCTGTAAGACCCCAGTACTGCCCCTGCCCGGGGCTGAGTGTGCAGGAAATGGAGAGAACGTGGCTGGGGCTGAGTGAGCATCTGGCCTGCCAGGACGCGTGGCCACGGATCTGGGCCTCGGCGGGGACGCGCCGGCCCCAAGGATGGGGCCGTGCCAGGGTGCTCTGGTTTATGTTTTCGTCTCTGAAAATTCTGTCTTCCAGACCCATCCGGTGTTTTGACTTGATCCCCAGGTTCAGGAACTTTCTTCTGTGGGCTCTTTGCTTCCCCTCTTATTCTGTAGCAAGACCCCGCACCCAAACTGCAGCTGCCGTTTTCCAACCTCAGACCTCAGTGTTTCTCAACCTTTGGCCTCACTCTTTGGCATCATCCTCTTTCTGTAGTCTTAAGCCTCTAGATGTGTTTGCAAACCTTTTCCTTCAATGGTTCTTCAGTAATCATTCGTGGTCCGTCCCAAATGCGAGCTGGAAAGAAATTGGTGAAGAAACTTCAGCTCCCATCCAACGTGGTTACAGCTGTGCGAAGATGACTTTGAATGGTTTGCTGAGATAATCTAACAACTATTTATAAGCATTCCCTTTGGGTAAGGAGCCATGAAGACTTCCAAAACAAATGAAAGACTGCTGTCAAGGGGCTCACAATTCTAGAACAATCTAAGCCCGTAAGGTCTAACGGGGAAAGAGTATAAGGCAAACCAAGGTCTAACTCCCTGCTCCACCACTTAGGAGCTGTGTGGCCTCAGGCAATTTCCTCACCCTCTCAGAGCTTTACTTTCCTCATCCGCAAAATGGAAATAACTCTCTTCTTGAATGTAGGTTGGGAGGAATAAGTGAAGCGAAGCCTGGAAAGCACTTAGCACAGTAACTGGCACACGAAGCTGTTAGGTAAAGGGTGGCTCTTGCCCCACTCCCTCACCTGCCCCCACCCCCTTCTCCTCTGTGAGTGCCCTTGCACAGCTGGGGGAGAGGCGAACGCAACCCCCCGAGCAGACCTCAACCCGAAACAGAGCAAGCAGCCCCAGATGCTGGTCAAGGCAGGAGTTCCCAGTGGAGGGCCCTCCCCTGCAGCGGATCACAGGCTGGATAGGCCTCTCTTCTCCCGCACGGTAGGGCGTGCGGAGCTGCCCCCGGCGACCCTGACCCGGAGCAGTTTTGGCCTCCCCGGGCAGCCGGCCATGGTGGGGCTTCTTTCCCCACGCTCTTGGACCCTTGGCTCTCGTGACTAACAAAGAGGTCGTTTGTCCTCTCTAGACTCTCGATGCTGTGAGAGGACCGGAGGGAGCACTTGCAGAGAGCGTCTGGGCTGCCTCGAACCTGAATCCCACGACGCACGTGTCGCTACCCACCCCACATCCACCCCTGCTTCCCGGTTACACGGTGATACAGACGTGAAAAAACCTCAGATACAGTAAACCTGAGAAGTATGTGTTGTAATTATATTTTATTTTCCCAAGCAATCCCTCTTGAGAAATATTTTTAATTAACTTAAAAACTAAACATTTACAAGTAACTTTTACATAAACGTTTACAGATAATGCAAACAGTTAATCTACATATGACACTTCTATGTTAATAAAACACGTGTTTACTAGTAACCATCAGTCCCGAAGCCCAGCTCTTCACAGAGTCCCTACCAAGCACAGCCTGGAGCAGGGCGCGAGGTGGGGTAGGGGTGAGGTAATAACCCTTCTCCCCAGATTACACTGGGCAAAAGAAAATACAAGCTTGACCCACCATCTTTAAGTTTTAGAAGACATTTATAATAATAATTTTTAAAAAGAATACTCAACGCAGTAAGTCAAAGATGTAAGTACTAAAACAGTGTTTTTAAGTAATCAATATGAGTAAACTGATGCAATGAAGATTTTTCTTCCAAAAGCACTGGCTGTGTCGGGGTCACCACACCTTGTTTAACCAGGCCGATAAGCACCCTTGGAGACTTGCCGTTTAACTTATAGAACTTTGGACCCTGTGGAAGACAGCAAACTTCAAAACTTACTTATTGCTAATGCTATGAGTTTGCTTAGAATCCATTTTTCCAAAGGTGCTTTACACCTAAGAACAGTCTGGTACTGGTTAAAACATTGAAATAGGATAGCTTGCTAGACGGGAGATTATTTACCATATCACTTTGAAAAGCAGATGTGTTCCTAAAAAGTGGTTTAAAAAGTGAATGTCTAAATATACAAATTGTTTTCCAATTGGCTTTACTCACATTTTTTAAAATGAAGATGTTTCTTTGGAAAATATTTTAGCACAGATGCCTAATGGAATCAATGAATGTACCAAACTTAAAAATGTTTCACCTTGAAGTGAGGAATAATCATTTTAAGTATTTTATTAAAATAATTATTATATCGTATATCACAATATATGAATGATAAACATGATTTTTAAAAAAACCTTTTATGGTGGCTTTTTAAGCATACATAAATAAGTATATAATGATTCTCTATTTTCCCATCCCTCAGCTTACAAAAGTCAATCTCCGTTCACACTCTCACCCACTTGCTCCTTCCGAGATGATTGAAGCAAATTCCAGATCTGTTAACATTTCAGCACCTATCTCTGAAATACAAGGACTACTACCGCCTTTTAAACATAAGCATAATGCCGGGATCTCACTCCAAACAATTATCAGTTCTTAAAGTCATCAAATACCCAGTCAGTGGTCAAATTTCCAATCATCTTATAAATGTCAAATTTTAATTTTTTAAAATAGGGAGCCGGGGGGCAATGAATAAAGAAAAAAATTAAGTAAATAAGATAAATCTTTTGGGGAAAAAAAGAGTGCATCTGCCTTTGCACTGTGACAAATTTAAAATCAGGAGCCAACGAAAATGCTTGCTTTACCATGATCAATGTGCTTTCCAAGTCTCTTAAATAATCCATCCTCCTCCACTTCTCTTTTTTTTTCCCTTACAATTTATTTCTCAAGAAACCTGGTCGTTTGTCCTAAAGAGATTCTCTTTCAGGATTTTGCTGATTGTATCCTGGGGTGACATTTGACACCTTTTTCTGTTCTGTATTTCTAAGTTGATACTTGGAAGTTTGATCCATATGTATGCTTTCTTAAAGTTTTATTCGTTCAACCTTTACTGAATACCTACTTCATGCGTCACAGCTGGTTGCTGTAGAAACAAAGATGCCTCAGAGGAACTTCCATGGGGGTGAAGGAAATTCAAGCAAACAAGAATATAATCAATGTGTCAGGCGTTAAAACAAAGTTCCCAATAGTTGCTAAGGGAGCACAGAGGTAGCAACCAGCTGCCCAGGGACTGGGAGGAGGCTTCCCTAAGGAAGTGACTTTGAACCAGGCTTTGAAAGATTAGAAGGAATTTTCCAGATTAGAAACTAGGGAGAAAGAGAGAGGAGAGGGTCCGGCAATTTCCAGTCCAAGCGATGGGTAGTAAAAGGCAGGACATCGTGGAGGACTATGAATGGAGAACAAAGTACTGACGGCCGCGTCCCCGAACCGTTAAAAAGACAAAGATCTCAGCCTCCCTCTCCAGGACAACGGGCTGCTTAGTTCCTGCCTCCTCGGTCTCTAGAGAGGTTTGCGGCTTCTACAAGGAATTGATGTCTTGACCAGGGGGAGTCAGAGAGGGCGATGGAGAGGATTCCGAGAGCAGCAGAGGACCACCTGGAAATGAGGGGGTCGGCGACCTGGCCTTGCAGCAAAGCTTTGGGCCATGCACGGCCGGGACTTTTGGCGCAGACAGTAACTGACCTAGCATTTTGCACCTGCATCAGGGCCAGCCTTTGGGAAGACGGCAAGGTGAGTGTCAGGGCTCACCCCTCCCCCCTTCCAACCAACGCTGGACTAATTGTCACTTATTTTGAACGTGCTCTGATTATTTCTGCCTTGGGTTGTGCTGGTCCCTCTGGTATGCTGTTCCTTACCCTCCCCTCCTCTAACTGGCAAACTCCTACTCTTCCTTCAAGGCCCTCAGGGAGCACCATATCAACCCCCCTAGGAGGCTCTTCCAGTGCTCAGGCTGGATGAGCTACTCCCACCATTGTGGCCCCACAGTTCAGGCACAAATCTTTCTTCCAGCGCCCTCCACCCTGTATTACCATCATCGGCTTATAATCTCATCTACCGGGCTCCTTCAACGCGTTCATCTTTAGGACCCTGCGCCCAGACTAGTGCCCGGAACACAGTGGAGCGCAGTAAACATTTGCTTTGTGTCTAGTTGGAAATGCAGACCGGAAAGGTTTGGCCTGCATTCTTTGCATCACTCTACCTTTCCTTGTCTCCCAGTTATAAGAGAGCACTGTAGACAGTGGTCTAGAAATAAGTCCTGACTCAGCCATCAGTCCCAGAGCCATGGCCGGGAGGGTGGGACGTGGGAGCCTAGAGGCCTTGGTTCAGCTTCGTCATCTCCCTCATGCCGTGCTGGGCCCCTGAGCTCCTGTGTCCCTACCCGGTGCTCCTGACAAAAACCACCACGTATTAGGGAGTCCAGATATTTCAAAACATGGCAGCCATGGGAGTGGAAATGAAACTCTTAAAAAGGCCTTTCATTGCTCAAAAAAAAAAAAAAAAAAGGCCTTTCATTGAGAATGTCTGGCCTAGACTGAGCTAAGTTTTGTGATATGCTGAGGTTAAACTCCAAGAGACACCCCCTCCCCAGGCTGGCTCTCTTACATCCAGCATTGTTTTGCCTTGTTTTGCAGCTTACACCAAAGGGAACCCATTCAGGATCAAACACTGGTCAGCTGGGGTCATCTGAGCACCTGCAGGCTTCTGTGGCTTAAATATTTCCAGAATACACCACTTCCAGTCTGGTATTAGCCCAGGCCAGGAAGGTTACTCTGCAACTGCTTCTCACATTTGTGAAAGGACAGGAGACAGAAAGCACAACTCCAAGATGCAAATCAGAGTCCCTTTGTTTAGAAAAATGCTCACACTATAATCATTTTTTTTTTTTAAAAGATTTTATTTATTTATTCATTTATCCCCCCCCCTTGCTGCTTGTGCTCGCTGGGTCAGCTAACCACACCGTGCGGGCGGGCTTGCCTTCACCAGGAGGCCCCGGGAACCGAACCCAGGGCCTCCCATATGGTAAACGGGAGCCCTACTGATTGAGCCACAGCCGCTTCCCACACTATAATCATTTTTAAGACATGGACATTAGAAAAATGGGGGAATAGCAAAAACCCAAAACTAAAGCAAAGCAAAGCCCAAGCTTCAGGAATCTATTGGAGTGATGCTCTCTTGAAAAGCCCTCCCAGGCTGAAGGGAAAATGAAAATATGCAATACAATGTAAAAATGTACATTTTTGTGATTCTTAAATTTTAACCTCATGTTTGAACAAGACTCCTTAATCATTCATTTTAAATTTAAGTGTTTTGGTAACTACTTTCAAATGTCACTTTTTGTTTGCAGAAAGCTCAGATTCCACCCGCAGGTAAAGTCCATTGTTCTCTGTGTAATTGCCCAAGATGAGTGGGTTATGGCTCTCTGATGTACCAGCAGCAAATCATTTCAGCAGACAGCAGCCTGCCATCTCACATAGATACTTAAAAAAAGTCTCTTTGGCATCCAAAGGAGTTGAGCACATCTGATAAATGTCAGAGACACGTTGGACAAGGTTCAAAGTCATTTTTCTCTACTCAGAGAAAAAGTATACTTTACTCAAAGTATACTAAAGATGGGGAAAGGACTGTGCTCAATTTTTCAAATTCCCTACATGCATTCTAGTATTGCATGAAGAGGATTTGCAATGCCAGTTAGTATTAGTTCGATGACCTCTTACTCCACAGAGCACTTAATGAAGGCTAGCACTAAATTACTTTATGAGCCAGGAAGGTGGGTTTATTCGCCTAGAAAAACTCAAGTGAGGAGTAAATAGTCATGCTTTGACAGCACTGTAGCCCTCCCTTGTCCTTTCCCACTAAAACCCTCAAGGGAATCCCTACCATATCCCGCAGGTCACGCTGAGTTTCGGAGACTTTCCAGGGAGAGGTTTTCAGGTGTCTGTAGCTTCTAGTTGTTTTCTTCTATCTATAAACCGTGCTCCCTCGCTGATACCACACACGCTGCCTCGTGGAGGGCACAGGAACCTGCCCAGAGCACAGAAGGTTCTGTTCCTGACCTTATCTCCTGACTGCTGGAGACTGCTGGAAACTTCCGGGTGCCAAGGGATGTTGAGGCTCGCACGGCCCAGCCCCCAGCCCTGGCATGCTCACACCTAAGGGAGGCCCCGGCTGCCTTTTCCGGCCTATCAGGGGCCTCTTCCATGCCTGGTTTTGCCCCTAACTCACAATGTCTTGCAGCACGTTCCTCCCTCTTGGCCTCACTCTCCCCATTTGTAAAATGAGGACTTGGGGCTTCCAGGAAGCCTTCAGACCCAAGTTTGTATAGGCGGTAGATTATTTCTGAAGAAGGTCCCCACGTCAGTGCCCTTTTCACTTTTTCAGATATAATTTCCCTAATGAGTATAATAAAATGCACACATTTACATGTTTATGAGTTTTGACAAATTTATAAACCTGTACATACACTACCATTATCAAACATGCACACCTGTACATACACTACTATAAGCAAGCTATTGAATATTTCTCTTATCGCCAAAAGTTCCCTCCTCCCCTTCTGCTGTCCATACCACCCTCCAGCCCCCACAATCAATGACCTGCTGTCACTGTAGGTTACTTTGCCTTTTCTAGACTTGGATATAAATGGGATCAGACAGCATGCACTCTTTTGCTCAGCATAACCCATGCTTTTGCGATGTGCCATCCTCTCGCTCAGTCCCTTGAATCCAGGCTGGCCCTCTGACCTGCTCTGAGCAGTCAAATACAGCAAACGTGATGCTGTGTGGCCCTCCTCACCCCCTTGGAAGGCAGCTGCTGGATCAGGCAAGGCCACGGCCCCCTGGCCGCCAGCACCAGGGACCAGGCTTGTGGGTGCAGCCAACTCGAGCCACCCAGTCCAGACCAACGTCCCCACTGAGCCCTGGCCAAGGCCCTAACCCACAGAACCGTGAGCAGACAAAACGGCCTTCTTTTAGGCCCCTGGATTCTGGGCGTCTTATAACGCAGGAGCAGGGAACCGACAGTGAGTCTTTTGCCCTGTTTTCTTTAAAGTCCAAGAGAAGTTCTTTCAGGCCCTGAGACTGTTAGCTCTATGCAGCTATTTTACCTTAAATCTGTCCTTCCTCTCCTAACTCTCTTCTCATAGTGTTCTTCCCTTTTATAAGTCTCGACATGTCACTTAGTACATGGGCTGGAAAACTGGAGCGTGCTTTCCTTAGATTTCACTGCTACGGGGACGACACATCTCAAATCGCTCCCCACTTTCCTTCAGATCCAGAGTTCTGTCATTCGAATTACAGTATGTTCTAGAGAAAAGAATGCAGAGTTTGGGAGCCAGGAGACCTCATTTCACACCAGACAAGCTGGATGGTTCTGGGCATGTTTGAAAGATCCCTGTGCCAGCGTTTCTCCATGTAAAGTAGAAATGAGTCCTGGGCTGGTAGAGAGAAGAAAACCTGTGAAAACAGATGAGAAAGGGATTCAAGAGCAAAAGTGCTTTCCATTTCCAGAACTCTGACAGTTCTTCTGGAATATATTTGTATGCTCTCTGTGTGTCTAGTACTCTGTCAGCAGATTGAACGTGCCAGAAACATCTACCTCTCACCTGGAAGACAAGATAAACACCATTTCTGCCTTATGGCTTTTGTTGGGAGAAGTGAGAGATGCGTGTGTATGTGATTTGTTTGATTTCACTTTTCTCCTTATTATGTTTTGGTGTTCTGTTTTAAGACTGGTTATATTCTGGTGAAGTCTGGGAGGGTGAAAGCTGAGGTTTACGTCAAGAGACATGTTGGCGTGTGGGGACTGAGCAGTAGGGCTTAAGTAAGACTTTTAGAAGCCGCTCTAATACTCAAAGAATTGTGGTAGTCCTGTCTCTCTCCCCAAATGCAATTCTAAACTAGAGAATCGTACTAAATCATAAAAGTTAAGAAATCCAACCAGTTTCTGACTTGTCCCATGATCATTACTTCAAAACTTTGTTTGAAATATCAAATACATCTTTCCATTTTCATTCCTCTCATTTTTCTTTGGCACCCCTGTTTTTGTTGGTACCAAAGATTGGTGGCCCTCAAAGTGTGAGCCCTGATTCAGAATCAGTGTCACCCGGGAACTTGCTAGAAATGCAGATTCTCAGATCACCCCTGGTGACTCAGACACACAGTGTGGGCCGCAGCCATCTGCCTGCCAGGGCATTTGAGGACCACTGCCTTACAGACTTGGGCTGCCCACTGCAGTTTCCCATTGTTGCTGCTCTTTAGAATCTCCTGGGGAACTTTCTAAAAATACCAGGGCTGGTCTAACTCCGGAGAATCTAATTTAATTGGTCGGGGTGGGGGGGGCGGTCCAGTATTCTTGGAAAGCCTCCACAGTGGCTCTAAGAAGCAAGCAGAGCTAAGCACCACGAGCAGGCTGGGACATCAGCCTTGGCCCTCAGGCCTCAGCCACGGGAGGAGGGAGCTGGAGGGCGCTGGAGGGCGGGGGATCCCGCAGTCCAGGCTGAAGAGAATGAGCAGGCCAGCAGGAAGGGTGCAGAAGAACCTGGGAGCAAGTTTGAAGTGTGACGTGGTGGCCAGTGGGTGGGTGGTGTAGTTAAGCCACAAACCTTGACGGGTGGGGATGTGGGGGGGGGTGGGCAATGGGCATTTGGGCTGACCGAAGGAAAACAAATTAGAGAAAACTCCTGAGAATCAGTTAAAACAACTAAGATAAATTAGGCTCGAAAATCCCTTCTGGGCCCGTGCTCTGCGCTAGAATGCGGCCGTGGGTCTATATTCTGAGCCTCTAAGCCCACACTCAGTTTACTTGGTTAAAAATAAAATCCTGGAAGGAGACACCTCTATTTTTTCAGTCTTTTGCTGAATGGATAGTAATTATCCTGGCATAAACACAATAGCCAACTGAAGGAAATCAGGAAGGCAATTTTTAAACTTTTAAAAAAATCATAGCCATAAACAGAAAACAAGAAATGGATTTTTTGGGGGATAAAAAGTCAATTGTTTTAAAGGATCTGATTTTCAAAATTTATTTCATTAGATACTTTTTATTTGATTTGTTCATATTTTGGGTGATGTGAGGGGCCTATAGAAACAGGTTTTGAGAAAAGTGATGACCAATAAGGAAACCAAATAGCAAAGAAGTTAGTGGCAACGAGAGGTAAAAAGAAAGAAAGAAAAAGACATGGAGGAAGGATGAAAGGGGACTGGAAGGGAAACAACATAAAAAGGGGAGGGCTTCTTGGCTGTCTCATTCCCTTCTGTATCTCTTGCGTCTACAGCAATTCCTGACACATATAGATGCTCGATAAAGCAGTGGACCCGGTGGATGGACGAATGACCTCTGAGGTACCTCCCGTTCCTGCACCAGGACACTGCGATCACTGGATGGCCGACGCATTGGTGTCCGAGATCTCAAACATTTTTTATGAACAGTTTCCCAACTGTGCTCTGATGAGTATTACAAACTTCTCCTAGTCAAGGTGTGCCCTTATTTTAACCAAAACTTCCAAAGAATGGGAGATTGGAATAGGAATGATTCTCAGAGTTTCTGGCTCTTCTTCTGCTCCTCTTCACTCCTCACAAATAAGCGCCCCATTTTCACTTCCTCAAAGCTGATCTGCCATGTAGGAATCCGCGTCCCGTGGGGTCATTGTTGACGGGGGCTCAGGTAGTAGGTGGACTGGGCCAGCCACTTCCCCAGGTGCAGCTGCCTGCGCGGAAGAATGAGGGGTGAGCTGGGCGCCCCAGAGCCCCCGCACACCCTCCAGCCACGTGGCCCAGACTGCCAGAGACCTCGGGGCCTCCGATGTCCTCACCCCGAGCATCAATGCCCCACTCGAAGCGGAAAGCATCCCAGAGGCAGGGAGAGGAGGGCGCCGCGGCTGCCTCCCGGCTGCTCCGGACCAGTCGTCGCTCCAAAAGGAAGCGAGCGGGTTTGAAGAGGAATGTTCCTGGCGTCAAGTGACTTTTGGTTTTGTGCTTCTCTCACGATGCTTTTAAACAACGGGCCATGTTTGGGTTTTAGTCATCCGTTCAGCAAATATTTACAGAGCACGAGCAGCACTGCCAGGGACCTGCTAAGCTCGGGGAAAACAGTGAGCAAACAACTCCCTGCTCTCGCAGGTCTGCGTCGGCTGCAGACAATAAACAAATATGTGAGACAAGCAACACACTGTGGCTGCAACTGCTGTGCACAGGAATAGAAGAAGAGTTCGGGGCAGGCAGTGATTAAGGCTCTAAGCCCAAACTTCTCCTCAGTGCTGTCGAAGAATATTCTAGTGCCCTTTCTCTTGCCAGGGCGGGTTGGGTGCCCTCCCAGCCGCTCGAAGCCCCCTTCTTAGCTCCCGTGTCCTCCCACCTTCTCGGGCCAGGCTTGCCCAGGGGAGCATAAGGAGCACAGAACTGAGGGGTCCCCAGGCCACTGTCAGCCCACCAGCCCGCCCTGCACCCCCTCCTCCTCGGGGCGGCCTGGAGCTGGGCCTCCGTCAGGGCCTGCTCTGAGGCACCGGGAGGGGCTCAGCAAATCCCCCAGGAGAGGACGCCAGCCCGTGCGGCCATCGCCACCGTTTCCTAATTTAATTATTTCTGAGAGAGTGAAAAGAAGAGATGATGCTGTCAGGGCCCAGCGAGAACTTGGTTGTCTCTAAAATTCCCAAGTAGTGTAAGATACAATAAAAGATAAGGAATAAAGGGCGAAAGGAGATGGCGCCAGCTGGGCTGACAGCAACTCTCTTACAAGACTCAAAACTGAGTGGAGAGACGTGAGGGAGGTGGGGCATATGGAATCCCTATCATTTTTGTGTAACATTTATGTAATCTAAGTATCTTTTTTTTTTTTTTTTCTTTTTTTTTTTGACTGGGAGGTACCGGGGATCAAACCCCGGTCTCTCCATATGGTAGACGGACACCGAACCTCTTGAGCCACATCCGTTTCCCTCTAAGTATCTTTTAAAAAACCTTTTTAAAATGTATTTTTAAAAAAACTGTATGGACTCGGTGGTGACAAAAATGCACATTGTTCTTTTCTGTGTGTGGACACGAGGGCCAGGGGCCGTGTCCCTCCCCAGCCACCGCCTCCGAGGACCCCGGCCAGTGGCCGCGGCTGGGGGAGCGGGAGCGGCCGGGGAGGCCCAGCCCGCAGACCCGCCCTCCGCCGTGGCTCAGGCCCTCCGTCTCCAGCCCGCCGCCCAGGCCGCCCTGCAGGGCCCCCCCGGTGGCCCCCGCCAGCGACCTGGGCCGTGACCCCGGAGGGTGAAGACTGAGGGGACAGCACCGCAAAGGCGCCTGGCGTTTGGCCTCCAGCGCGTTGTCAGTGAAAAAATAGCGGCAAAGGACAAGGAGCCCGGGGCCAACCCCTGCAGCCACACGGGGCAACTCAGAAACGATTTCCTATGCCAAAAAAAAGCTCAACACGCACACAGACCTAGTCCGCGTGATTCCATTTACATGCAGCTCTGGGAGAGGCAGAGGTCCAGTGCCAGCCGAGGAGTGGGGGGTTTGGAAGGAGCAGGAGAGCTTGGCGGAGGGCTGGGACGAGTCTGCCTTGAGGGGACCCTGATTTCATGGTGTCCGCAGGTGCCCAGACCATCCCACCTCTCTTTCCACGAGGGCCTGTTGTTACATTCAAATTATACCTCAAGAAAAGGTGAGGGAATGGGTTTTTTAAATGGCTGGGGTGCTGAGGAACGGGGCTTGGGAGAAACCGCGCCTCGAAGGCCTGACCGCCTTCTCTGCGCCCCCAGAGCGCTAGGCCAGGTCTGAGGCGGCTGTGGCCAGGCCTCCCGGTCCACTGCTGGGGCCCCCAATGCCTGGGTGAGGGCAGCCCCCTCCCGGGGGCCAAGCACCGCAGCCCCAGGAGCGGGAGCAGGAAGCGAGCAGGAGCCGCCTTATCTGCGTATGGGCTTCCCCCATCCAGGGCGGCCCAGGTCAGGGCGGTCTGCAGGGCTGGGGGGCGCTACCACCCCGCCTGCTTTCCGTGCCCGCCGCCCTGGGATTGCACCTCCTCGGAAAACCTCGGCCTCCAGCCAGGCCGCGGCCTCCTGCCTGCAGAACGCTTCAGCCACCCTTCAGCTTTAAGTCCCTCAGCTTTAAGTCCCTCAGCTTTATGTCCCTCAGCTTTATGTCCCTCAGCTTTAAGTCCCTCAGCTTTATGTCCCTCAGCTTTAAGTCCCTCAGCTTTATGTCCCTCAGCTTTAGGTCCCTCAGCTTTATGTCCCTCAGCTTTAGGTCCCTCAGCTTTATGTCCCTCAGCTTTAGGTCGGCTCTCCTGGAAATTCCACAGCCTCAGGAACAAACAAAATGAGGATGATTGTTTCTCTGCCTGGCTCTGGCTTACTCTTCCTCTTGCCCGGCGGTGGTGCTCTGGCCCCAGGTGCGACCAGTGCTGAGTCCACACACTTACATTTCCGCGCTCCTACTTGAAGCCGGCAGGGATAAGTTTGGACTGCCAGTTAGTGGTTCCTAACGGTGCTTCCTCTCGAGTAAACCCCTGGAGCACGGGCTCTCGGATGTTGTGGACATCTGGAAGTTGGGAAACCTTGAGATGCATGTGGGTGCAGAACAAAGAAAATGCTCCCCAGTCTTGATCACAAAGCTGTTAGGTTAGTCTGCGGATTTAGATATATATTTGGTTCATTCACAAAACCACGTTCTATCTTTCCTAAAATCTTAACCTCAGTGGGAGCGTGGGAGGGGGTTGGTGGAGAAGAGAACACGTCAAAGCCTTTTTAAGAGACTTCTTCTGGTCCAGAATGCTTTGAAAAACAATTTCTCTTTGCATTATTTCAAATGTCGACAACTTCAGTCAATTTGTACTTTTAATGACAGCCCTGGCTTCGTGGCCTACTGTTTACTAGGGTTTGTCAGCCCGTGCTCTCGGCTGCTCTCCCTCCTGGCTCGCTAATCGGCTGTGACTTGATCAACAGTAATCTGAGAGGAGACGGGTCAGGGTGACGCGTTAAATAGGACATTTCCACTCCTCTGACCACAAAACCCTTCCTTTCCTGGCCGCTTAAACACTGTTACATAATCTACACACACATGGATCCGATGTTCTCTTGCTATATACCTTGGAAAGGTCACACCTGCATATCTACCGTTCTAATGGCACAATGTTTTTTTTATTAAAGACTTATTTTTCTGGTTTATTAATCTGGCCTATCAGAGCATTTAAAAACTATTTTAAAAACATGCTCTGCCTTTGGGCACATCATCGTGAATTGATTTCTATGGAGAAAACTTTGTGTCACCTATCACATGAACAGTTTGTAATCTCTGCATTTGAAAAGTATTTCATCTGGTATCAATTCCAACAGTGAGCTAGAATGGAGCTAAGCTGTACACATGGTGTACTTAAACAGGTTTCACAAAAAGAAAAACAAAATTACATTTAAAAAATACCTTGAGTAAAAGAAATGCAGTATCAGAGACTAAATGGCAAATGTGAATGCTTCTCTTTAAATCCCAGCACTTGATTCTTTTCAAATATAAGAGAGCAGATACTGATCTGGCCAATGCACAGATCTCATTCATACAAATAAGTGTTGGCCCTTCAGAATGGGGTCATAAGCTTGCTGCGATTTTACTGCCATTACTCAAACATTTTTAGAATTCTTCTTGAGAGATTTGCCTGAAGGGTCAGGGCCACATGTTTTTCAATAGCATCATCAGTGAGAGCAAATCTTCCTCCACTGAGAGGAGATTTAATTTTTAGAAATACCCAGAAGTTATTTGAGATAAGACAAGACTTAATAACACTGTTTAGCAGGAAAAAGTTGAAGAAAGAATAAAAATAAGTGAACCAAGTAATGCTTTTTAAGAAGTAAGCTCAAGGGGGCAGGTGTAGCTCATTAGTTGAGTGCTAGCTTTCCATATACAAGGTCCCGAGTTCAATCCCTGGGACCCCCTAAAAAAAAAAAAAAAAAGTAAAATCTGAGGAAAGGAAGATTAAGGAAAGATTGAAACAGAAATTAATGAATTAGAAAAAAAAAATACTGATTGATTCCAAAGGTAACTCTTTGGGAAAAAGATTAACAGAAGAGAGAGGTCTCTAGCAAATCTATTCAGTTAAATAAAAAATCAAAATGAAAACAGGGAGACAGAAAATATATAAATAAAACTATAAAAGAAAAAAAGAATATAACAGATATGGAGGGCTTTTTTCAATTATATGAGAATACTATATATAGTTGGCTATGTGCTAATAAAAATTTTTTCTGGAAAACCATAAATCATCCAAATTGAATCAAGAAGCAGCAGAAAAATTAAGTAGATCAAAACCAGGGAAGAAATTTTAAAACGCTAGAAACTAGAGATATTATAGGCAAATCTTTGCAAAATTTGAAAGACAAAAATGTATATAAAAAGTCTATAAAATTTAATTCATTTTTATGAAGCAAGCATAATTTTAATTACAAAAACTATCTAAAATGGTGGTGAAAAACACTAAAAGAAATATAAGCACACACAAAGAACTCAATGCCAGAATCCTCCCAAAATGCCAGCAAATTAAATTCAACAAAGTATGTTATTTTTAATGTGATCAGCAGGTTTAATCCTAGAAATGCCAGGATACTTTATTATTAGGATATTTATTATTAGGAAAATAATTGATGTAACAAATAATATAAAGAAAAAAGCCCTATCATGTTGATATATATGATTAAAAATCTAACACCTACTCCTATTAAAACAAGAAAAACAACTAAATAAAAAAAACCTCTTAGTACATATGAAACCAATAGCCAACATCATATCTTCTAATTAGGTTTTATAAAAATAGTATATGCTAATGATAAGAGAGCCAAACTAGTGGAAAGTTAGAAAGTTAGTTCCACCACCTCCCATTGCCACGTCTCAGTCTCCCTCCCCAGAGGTGATCTCCATTACCAGTTTTTTTGCACATCCTTCAGAAATTTCCATGCACTTAAAAGCATAGGCGTATCCCTATTGAAAAAATGCAAATGGGATCAACTACACATACTGTTCCGCCCTTGCTTTTTTCATTCCATAACGTACCTTAGAAATCTTCCCACCTCTGCACATATAAATCTATCCAAATTTTTCGTAGCAGCTGAGTACTATCACATGAATGAACCATAATTCAATGATTCATGGACCCACTGGGGACTATTTAGACTGTCATCTAGTTTTCTGCAATTGCATGTGAAGTTACAGGGACATTCTGGAATAGCTTCAACTGTTGGTACTATGTCTACAGATATTTCCCAGTTAGCATCCTAAAAGGCTGGATTAATTTATAAACCCACTAAGTGTATGCAAAAGTGTAGGTAATTGTGGAAGCTAGGCCATGGGCACTTGGAGTTCATTTCACTATTAAATCTACTTTTGTGTATATTTAAAATTTTCCATACTTAATGGTATGGCAGTAAAGGCAATCTCATTAAAAACAGGTATTAAAATGCCCACTATCAGGAAACCATGTAGCTCAAGCAATTGGGCTCCTGTGTACCATATAGGAGGTCCAGGGTTTGATTCCCGGGGCCTCCTGGTAAAAGGCAAGCTGGCCCAAGCAGAGAGCTGGCCTGAGAGGAGAGCTGGCCCATGTGGAGTGCTGGCCCATGTGGAGTGCTGGCCTGCACAAAGAGCTGGTGCAGCAAGATGACACAACGAAAAGAGCCACAGAGGAAAGACAATAAGAGATGCAGCAGACCAGGGAGCTGAGGTGGTGCAAGAGATTGAGCATCTCTCCCACTCTGGAAGGTCCCAGGATCTGTTCCCGTGACCGCCTGAAGAAAAGATAAGGAGACACAGAAGAACACACAGAGAACAGACAACAAGCACAAGACAATGGGGGGGCAGTAGGGCGGAGTGGGGGGGTATAAATAAATAAATAAATCTTTTTAAAAAATGCTCACTATCACCATTATTTAAAATTATCTAGAAATAATTCTTCAAAAAGAAACATAAATAATAGGTAAAATTTTGGAAACAGAAGAAAATTTGCCTTTATTTTTGCATAGAAAACTCAAGAGCCCTGGTTGAAAGCTACTATAAAATAACCTATGGGGGTCGGATGTGGCTCAACTGGTTGGGCGTCCGTCTCCCATATGGAGGGACCCGGGTTCAATCCCCGGGACCTCCCGGTAAAAAAAATAAAAAATAAAAAATAACCTAAAAATCAAGAACTTTCCCAGTGATCCAGCGATAAACTACTGGGAAATATAATTTTTTTGAAGCTCATTCACATATAAATAATCTTGGCAAGAACTTGAAGGGATTGATACAAAATAAATAAAGCAAAAAGATTTGAAAATATTGAGAAATTGGATGCTCCTAGATAAATACACCTATTCCTTTAGTTGCAATTTTAACCAAAATTCCAAAGGAATTTATTTTAATTTGAAAAAAATACATTTCCCTCTGGAAGAAAAAACAGGAGGGGATAGCCTGAATACTTTTGAAATAAGAATAACAGGAGTTTCACTCTACCAGATGTTAATACATATTCTAAAGCCAAAATAGTTACAATGACTTTGAACTCCTGAGAAAAGATTGACAAATAGATTAACATTTCAGAACAGATAGTCCTGAAAGAAAATCCAATATACCAAAAATCTGAAGCATCACTAACGGAGAAGACTGGGGTTACTTAATAACCAGTATGAGAAAAACTGGGTGGAAGAAAAAATCACATTGGATGCTCAGTACATACAACACACTGAAATCCCAAATGGATTAAAGAGGCAACTGGGAAAATGAAACTCTACAAGAACTGAAAGAAAGTATAAGTGAACATTTAACTGCTTTTTGGATGGGAAAGGGCAAAATGTAAAACAGTGGAAGAAAGCATAGAGATTTGTCTGCCTAATCATGAACATCTGTACGTCAAAAAATTATACAATAAACTGGAAAGAAAAAAGATATTTGTCACAAATATGATAAAATGACAGAGTTTGCATTTGCGCCCAGGTCCTGAAAAGCTCTTTTAAAAGAAAAAAAAAAAAAAAAAAAAAAAAAAATCTCAAAACGTTTGGGACAGCCACAGCATCACTGTATTTTGGGTTTAAGTTTGGAGGGAACGTCTCTGAAGAAAAGAGTTGATTTGCAAGAACCACTTACCCCATTTTTAGCATGCTAGGATTTTGTTGCCTGTTTGAATGTTTTGTTTTGTTTGTTTCCACCTCATTTCATGTTTATAAAAAGCCTGGAAGTTTGTGTCCTCCAAAAGAGGTTCAGACACTTTATCTCAAAATGCCAGCCATTGGGTTTGGGTTACCCCCATTCTCTACCTTGGGAAGGATGGATTTTTGTGACTTTAAACACAAATAAAGGACAAACCTGAAAATCAACATATGCAAATCATGTGAAGTAAAGTCATCAGAGCAGAATCCAGGACAAGCCGCCGCTGGTTAGAAAAAGAGAGGCGACTATTAACAGTGCCTATCAAGCCTAAAGCTGCCTGCTCAGCCAGGATCTGTACCTCCCACCCCATCCTTGGCTGTCCCAGGCCAAGTGTAAGGACCATGGCCCAGCTTGCAGCAGTGCCCAAATGAGGACAGGCTGCAGAGGCCCCGGGCCGGAGAGGGAGGGAGTTGGGAGGTCTGAGCCTGGCCTCGGAGGGTGACACCTTCGGACATCTGTACTTCTGCTAGCACTTACTGGGTGCCTGGACCTGGGACTGCCCTAAGCAGGCACCTGCTTTACCTAGTGCATGAATTGTCTTGTGCAGCCATCACCAAACAATCCCATTTCCCAGATTAGGAAACTGAAGCGCAGAAAAGTTAGCCTGGGGAAGAAAATGGTGGAAGCTACACTGAGGCAGGTTAGTACAGGGAAAAGGAAGACTTGGGTCACAGCTGAAGACCTAGCAGACAACATGGCCGACAGGCGACACGGCGGTGAGACCCTGCCCAGAACCCTCCTGAGGGATCCCGCGAGCCCCTTAGCAATGAAAATCTCATTTGGAACAAGAATCTCCTTCCGGGTCAAGGGACAGGCCCAGACACCCTCAAAAGGCCTCACCATTGGTCCCTGAGAACTGACAGGTGGGACAACCAATCAGAACAGCAAGCAGCTGGGGGCCGCCCCAACATCCCGCAGGGGAGGAGGAACGGCTTTAAGAAGGCGGGACCTGGGCCCCGGCGTCTCCCCCTGCAGCGCGCCCGCATCCGGGTGTGCTGCTGTGCGCTTTTCTCCTTTTCTTGTTTCTTAATAAACTCATTACTCCCTTGCCTACCCTCTGACCTGTTTTTAAATTCTTTTTTGCAACATAAGCCAAGAACCCAGACCCCAAATCCAGAGCCTTCCACTAACAACACGGGAGCCAGGCGGTCGGGGCTGGAGTGGGCGCTCGTGGCACCCCTTCTCTGTGAGGAGGTCAGGATATCGCCTCCCTCACGTTACGCTGAGGCAGTGGGGAGCCGGGAACGAGATGTTGGAATTGCCTTTTTACTTTTAATGATGTAAAAGAAGCGACCGACCGAGCCTGGGTAGAGTGAGATAAGGCAGGACTGCAGGGAAAACAAGCCTTAAGGGCCTCCCTCGGAGAAAGAAGTACCCAAACTCCACAAGCCCCGCGGGGCGGCAGCGGGCTGAGGGGAAGGCCTAGGGTCCCGGCAGCGCAGGGGTGGGCAGCCCTTTCAGGGCCCAAGCCAGCAGCCCTGGAAGAGCTCGGGCCACCGGGAGATCAGGCGCAGCATCCCGCGCTGCTCAACTCTGCCTTCCTGGAACACCAGCTCCTCGTCCAGGCCGTTTTCTGAGAATCCTGTTTATTTCCGGGGCCTTTGTTAGCTGAGTTAACGAGGCTACAAGTTGTGTCTTTGTCAGGAGCAAGGAGCTCCCGCTGCACAATGGGATTTTCACCTAGTTTAAAAACACAACCCTGGTGAGAAGCTCACGCAAATACTTGTAGATTTTGCTTACCTAGAACAATGTCAGTTAACTTCTGAACTTGCTGCTTGCTGTTTGATCACATTATTCTCAGAACAGGCATGTTCCGAGAAACCTACTTTTTAAAATGCTTCATGCAAAATGCACTAGAACTCCATCTATCAAAAAAGAGGGAAAATTTAAAAACCTTTTTGCTATGTGGCCATCGCCCATGCGCTTATAGGATCCTTTTTTCAAGTCTGAATTGATAGGTATCTGAACGGCTGCTATACTCATTTCAAAATGTTTAGTTCTTTGGAATTTAAAATTGATATGCATCACCAACTACAAGGGAAATTCTTTGACCTTAAAGCTATAAATTACAACACTAGCGTCAAGTTTCATACACTGTTATATCAGCATCATAAGATTTATCCTAAGAACATCATCTCTTCAAGTATACACATATTCATAATCAAATTTCCATTTAAATCCTCTCTCAAATGCCATGCAATAAGCCCTCCTACGTCCCTTTCCTGCTCCAAACATGCATTCTTTCCTTCTATAATTGTCATCAAAATCCTTTGGTGACCTGCAGCAACCAAACAGGTTTCCATATTTGATCTCAAATAGTTAAAAAAATAAAAGGGGGGAATTGTTCAGACTGAAATATTTGACTATGCCTCAGGGGAAAAAAAAAAGGCACTGTCAATTCTCAGTTATAACAACATTGTTCTGATTTTCTTTTTTAATTGCCGGTGTTGGCACGAATGAATGAAATATTCATCCAATGAGAATGTGAAGGCTGGTGTAAAACTGTACAGAAAATCCAGGTAAGACGAAAGAGAAAGAGATCAGGGATCTGTGAGGAAAATACAGTCGGAAAATGAAAAGTGGGGCTCTGTGAGTGCCAGCAAACAATATGAGGTTCAAGCTCTAATATTTAGTCAGAGACATACGACACCGGGTTGGCGGCAGAGCAAGGGTGAAGAGTTTCTAAGCCGCCTGTTAAATAGATGGAGCTCACTGACGAGTGTGCCCATGTGGGATTTTAATTACTCAGACATCTGTTTCGCGAAGTGGACTACTAAATACAGGGGGGCTGGGCCTGGGTGGCTCTCATGACTCAGGAAGGAGAGCTATCGGCCAGGGGAAATCAATCCCGGCTTTCCTTCTCGCCAACAGAGAAGCAATTATTTTAGATGTGGGACTGGTTAGCATCCTAGGCCATGAGTTTAATTAAATAACCCTCGAGTGGCAGAGAACAGAACAAACCACTGTATTCAACTGACAGTGAGACGTACCACAAATAAACGGCCCCAAATCCTCCTCCTCTCCCTCCCGCTTCCCACATAGAGCTGGTGTTGTGTTTCTTAAATTCACAGCTCTCTTCCCTTTCCTCATTTAGCCTTTTCTTCCCAGGGGGCATCCAGGAAACTCATCTAGATAGATGGCAGGCTTTATGTCCAAATCCTCACAATGGGATGCTTGGGAAGAGGAGGAGAGGGGCAAGGATTAAGTGGCCATTTGCCTTCCCTCCGTGGCTTCAGGAAAAGGCTAACTATGTCCAGAAGTATCCCGGGAGGAAACACAAGAGCCCGCGGCCCTCATGCTGGCAGGCACCTGGGAAGGTGACTGGGCCAGGTGGTCGGAGC
Organism: Tolypeutes matacus; assembly: GCA_026826555.1. Classification (NCBI taxonomy): domain Eukaryota; kingdom Metazoa; phylum Chordata; class Mammalia; order Cingulata; family Chlamyphoridae; genus Tolypeutes; species Tolypeutes matacus. Next base: position 5,721,732 of record JAKSZT010000049.1, on the reverse strand, counting down.
GGGAACGCTGGGAGGGACTCAGCAACGAAGAGTGAGCAGCGAGGTGCTTTTGAAAGGAACATGTCAAACCCGCGGCCCATCCTGTTGGAAAGGCCTTTGCAGCCCACCCCGGCTCCCCGCCCAGTGCTGTCTGCCCAGGGTCCAGCAGAGAGAGCCCGGCTGCTCTAAAGGGCTTTCCTTCTGTTTGCAAAGAACAGAACCCAGCTGCAGTGAGTGAACCACGTCCAGTTTCCTGGACGGAGACTCTGGGGTCCCAGGGACCCAAGGAGGGGCCTTCCCGGGAGAGCTGGTGCCGCCCTGCTCCGAGGACTCAGAAGCTGACCTCCGCTGACCCCACCACGGGGCTGCGTTCAGCCCCCGCAGCCCTGCCCAGCCACAGCAGAAAACGCAGAATTCCTGGGAGGGGCATCTGATGGACACACCCCCGTATGGATTTGAGCTCAAGCTAATTGTTTAATATACTCTGGAAATCACCCTACAGTGGGGGCTCATTCCTTTAAACTGGCCCTGGGGCCACCATTTAGAGTCCCCAGAGGCGCGGGTGTGGCTGGCAGGAGGGCCACTGTGCCCATCACAGCCCTGGCCAAGCGTGGAATGGAGCCCGCCCTCCTGTTCCTCCTGCGGCAAGCTGCACTTTATTTATTTATTTTAAGAGCAGAGTTCTTTTGTTTTACTTTATTTTTTTTTTTAAAAAAAAAGATGCTTAGATTACATAAATGTCACACAAAAAAATAGGATTCCCATGTGCCCCACCTCCCACTCCTCCCACACCTCCCACATAAACATCCTTCATTAGTGTGGCTCATCACCTGCAATGGATATACACATCCTGGGGCTTTGCCACTGAGCATGGACCACAGTTCACATTGCAGACCCCACTCTCCCCCCCACAGTTCTGCATGGTATATGCTGGTGTAGATCTGTCATTGCAATGTCACTCAGGACAATTCTCAAGTCCCCAAAAAGCCCCTGTATTACATTGCTTTTCCCTCTTCCTGCCTCCAGAGCCTCCCATGGCCCCTGGCTCCACATCAGTGTAGTAATTTCTTCCATTGCTAGAATCACAATATGTCTATAGTAGAATACCAGTAAGTCCACTCTAGACTATAGCCCTTCCCCCATCCTGAGGAGTCTGGGATGGTGATGTCCACTCCACCTCCAAGTGAAAGAGGGCTTATATCCCATGGGGAAGATGGATGGGACTATCCTGCCTGCAGCTGCAGACTCTCTCCATTCCCTGGGACGGCCGTGGTCCATCATCATCTCCCTGCCAGTTGTCCTGGGTGAGTCCAATGAGCTGTAGAGTAGTAGTTGCAGCTCCACCGAGGTTCCGGGCCCAGATGGCACATGGACAGCCCAAAGACTCCAGTCTCTGGACATACACCTACAAACTCCAGCACCAAGTATAGGTTTAAATAGAAGGGACAGATGAGCCATGTGCAGGGAAGACATAGTTGTGTCCAACTCTGTCACTCTCGGGAGCACAAACTCCAAAGTAGGGTCCACTGTCAAGGCACCAAACTCCAGAGCTATCCGCCCTGACATAGGACCTGGGTGTCTGCAGAGCCCTCAGGAGCCCCATGATTTGCGGTGATATCCACTTTGGCAGTCTATGAGGTCCTGCTGAGGAGTGCGTAAGTGTCCTGGCTGCAGTCCCGAGGATGCCAGCGAGCAGCACGGCCGACCTTCTGCAGCCAAGGCCCCTGCCCATTCGCTCATTCCGCAGTGATCGGGTGCTAGAGGGCTGCTGGCCAGATGGCCAAGACGATGGAACGTGTTCCCGTGCCCACCTGCTTCCTCCCCAGCCCTGTGTCTCTTGTGTGAACTCGTCACTACGGCTATAAGGCTATTTTTCTTAGGAATACTGCTTCTTCAACCCCAGCCCTGGGTGCCGTCCTCTTCCTTCCTTGCCAGCGTGGCGAGGCGGTGGCCTGGTCAGTGAAGTGGCCTTTTGCTGCCTGTGTTCCGAGCCTCCCAGCCTCTATCAGCTGAGGCCCGAGGAGTCTCCGCAGTTAACCACAGCCAGGTGCCATGTGTTTTGGAAATATGAAGTTGAATTACTTTTTGAAAACCAAGGGATGTGTCCTTCCCACTCTGAACCAAACAGATAACTAAGCCCAGGTTAAATGCTTAAAACTCTTATCACCTTCCCTGACCCCAAACAAAATGCACATTCGGGAAGGTATGGGTAGGCCAAGCTGCCAGGGCAGCAGGAGCCCCTGACACCTGCCAAGGCAGGGGGTCCACCCAGGCCTCTGAGGTTGCCCGCACAAGGCATGTGGGACTTTGGTTTGGGCATAGTTCTGAGAAAATTTGACCTTCTGGTTTGGTTTGAATCCAGTTTGAGCTAGTAGCCTGAGGGTTCTTAAAATCTGGGGTTCAACGTAAGGTGTTAATTTTAATTTAGCAAATTGTTGACGCATTCTGGTTGAGGTTTATGACTTCATTCAGCTCCTATCTGGCAAGGACAGAGTCGCAGCCACGAGCCGGCGGGCGCGGCCTGCACCCAGGAAAGGAGAGCTGGCTGGCGCGGGAGCATGGGTGGGTCGGCCCCTGTGCTGCTCAGAGCCGCTGGTCTTTATTCCTGGGAAACTGCAGCCCCCATGGAGGAGGCCCCTCATCCCTGCTCTTCCAGCATTCCCCGCTTCCCGAGATGGTCTAGGTGGGCTGCCTGGTGGGTAGCCAAGAGCTCAGCCCTGGTCACCAAGCCCACTGCAGCCACGGCTTCTGGTCCAGCCAGGCGTGGGGGCCTGGTCACCCGCTCCCAGTCCCACCGCCTCCTGACCATCCTGCTGGCACGGTGACTCGTTTCCTGCTGGGCTCTTAGCATGGGAGACGGGAGTGTGACGTGACACCAGTGGGAGTCCTCCTGTGTCCACTGGTGGAAGGCTTCCCCCTCTGGGAGCCACCATCTTTTGACCCCCAGAATCTGAAGTTTGGGGAACAGGAAGCACCACCTCACGACGCACAGCCCTGGGAGTGACAGTCGGCAGGGACATCCATGCCTGTGTCTTCCTTGGTTCCTGGGCCCATGGAGTCTACCTGCTGGAGACCCAGCCCCTGTAATGGCCATTGATGCAGGATGGCCTGGGAAGTGTCCGTAAGAGGCCACACCACCATTTCATCATGCCACCGCGCAGCACGATGCCACAGGCGATGGGACCGGCGGGCCCCAAGGCCACGTGCCCATTGCCACGCCTCCTCCGCTGAAGAGTGGCTCCCTCCGTCCAAGGCAGTGTTGGTGGGCTCTTGTGTCAGTGCACCAAGCATTCGTAAGTCCTCAGATGTGAGGCTGTTTCCTAGTGGGAAGGAAAGGCAAACGTATACACAGAACACGTGACAGTCCCTGCCCCTTGCAGGGTAGAAGAGGTCTATGGAGCCAATTGATCTCCCAGGGGCTGGTTGGTCCCTTTGGGGAGTGGGGCTCTATAGGGGGACACAGCGTCAGTCTCTGGGGGATACGAGCAGCCAGCAGGAGCTGTAGCCAGCCCAGCCCTGGTGCGCCCGTGAGGTGCTCTGGGGCCTAGGCACGGCCTCCGTCCTGCCACCACGGCTGCTCCACTCCCGTCTCCATGGGGTCAGCTCTGGAGCGGCCCATGCCCAAGGCTGGCTGGGGCGCCTTGTGTACAGGTCACCTGGGGGCTTTCCAGCGAAGGCTCTTCTTGCTTTGTGTCCACACTTGTCCCTGATCTTCCACTCGTCCTCCCTGCAAGCCTGACCAAGCAGCCACACCATCCCCACTGTCCACGAGCCTGTCTGCATTCTACCTTGAGCCACGCTTTGTTCCCCATGAAGCAGACGACAGGTGCGGTGCCAAGGCTGTGCCTACCAGGAGGGCTTCCCCACCCCTCTTCAGGGTCACCTCCCAGCGCTTGTAGCCACAGCACCCACTGTGGGCTTGCACGCTCTCGCTGAGCCGACCCATCTGTGAACCAAGTGTGGCCTCTTCCTCCATCAACTGCCCACAGGGCATCCCCATCCACGTGGCATAGTTGCGAGCTGAGAGGGGGCCCCAGTGCTCCCGTGGTGGCTGGTGTCGGGATCTGGGCTGCTGGCTGGTGTGAGCTGTGACCCCTGGTCCCACGCAGGCCCAGTCTTTACCTGCACTTGCATCGTAGGCTGGGTGGCTTGCTGGGCCCACCGATTCTGACCTGGTGGTCTGGCAGATCCCAGCTCACGGTGGGTATCTCTGGCTGCACAGTCCTGGGTGCCCCGTGGTCAGACACCTCAGCTCGGCCAGGCCCAGCTGTCCACACGTGCTCCTCTGCGGCAGGGGACTCCTCTAACACCCAGGGGTCTGGGTTTGATTCTCCCTCCCACAGAGGCCCAGGACACCATGGGGTCTGCACAGACGTGGGACCCGGCTGCAGCACTGCGCCAGGACCAGCCGCAGGGCTCAGGCACCCGTGCATGGGCTGGATCAAATGCGGGAAGGCGGCCTCGCACACTGGCTGTGGGTGCACGCTCCAGCCTCATCCAGGCAGCGGCTTCCAGGTCTGCGGCTGACTTTTTCCTTGGCCAATGGAGGGCCCTCAGGGCCCCCGCCCTCCGCCCTCACGTGGTGAGTGCATGCTGCCCACTGCTGTCTTCCACCTGCCCGCGCTGTGGCGCTCCCTCCTGACAGCGTGCGCTTCCTCCCAAGAGCCGTGGGTCCTGGGTCCTTGCCGGGGAGTCATCCTGTGTCCTGTAGACCCCTCAGCACGCTGTGCCCTGTGCCTGGTCTCTGCAATTACATTGCTAGGTGTGAAAACGACCCGGGGCTTCTCTTTTGTGAGCAAAAAAAAGGTGAACAGCAACCAGAGGTGAGCTCTGGTCAGAAGAGAGGATCCCCTGTCCTATCCCCGCCCAGGCGCCTGTAGGAAGGGCCCAGCAGAGCTGCTGCGCAGGGACCACCATCCTGCAATAATGACATACTGTTAGTAAAATATTTTGGACCCAATTTTAAAAGTCAAGATTAAGAGGTTATGCAAGTTATTCCAAAATGGGCTTTGCTTGTGCAGACATAAAGCATGTCCCCTGACTTGGTCTTATGTTCAGTGTTTATAATTGCAAGAGTAATGGCTTAATATCTTTGCTGATTTAAATTGCAGGTTGTGCCATACAACGCACTTTTCTGTGGGGTAAGGGAGAGAAGCAATGAGCAGGAAGGTTTCCAGGCTTTGGAACAAAATGTGGACTCCTTGTATTGAGATTAACTGACTTTTCAAAATGAGTAAAGCCCTATTTGGAATTATCTTCCAAACCCCATTTTCAAGTGAAAATATTAGTAGCTAATACAATTTAGCGAGCTCCTAGGCCAGGAGACACCTGTTTGTTTGTTTCATGGACTCCTGTGCCAGTCAGGTGAAAAACCACAGATCCCTTACTAAGTCTACACTATACTGTGTATTATTATTTAATAAATATGTCACACCCACACCAACATGTCCCCACAAGAATATTTCTTGAATTTAAATTCACGCTCACGCACCCCTTGTTAAGAGCCCTGGCCCTAGGCACAGTTGTGCAGGTTGTGTACTCTACAAGGCACCGCCATGTCCAAGGTGGTCCCCCACTCATATTTCCGCTCACATCATGGATTTGCATATTTAGTAAGAGAAATTTCCAGCAGATGGCAGTAAAGCGTCTTGCTCTAAAAAAATCAGAATAGTACAACAAATTCCGCCAGCTGGACGAGAAGTATCTTGAGGCCTGGGCGCCTTTTTCTACGGTCAGGGAGAGGACAGGGAGAGGACACTGGGACAGAGTGACGCTGCTGGCCACGCATCCTCATTTAATCTGCAGGGTCCTACCAAGCGGGTGCTATTACGATGGCTTTGTCAACGTCAAGGAAGGGTTTTTTGGTTTCCCGTGTTTTTAGTTTTTTATAGTTTAAGTAACTTGGCCAAGGTTACCATGCCGGAGTGTAGCAGCTTTGGGGGCCTAAGGTTAGTTTCTTGAACCCCAGAGCCTGGCACCTAGCTCTAATGTTTCAGGAAACCAAGGCCTCAGGGCTTGTAGAGACTCGACCCCAGCCTGAGTCGGCCACGGCACTGGGGGGCTGGGGACCCAGGAGGCAGAGCGCAGGGCACCCAGAAATGGAAAATTGAGAACATCCTCTTTGGTGCTTTAAATGTGTATGATTTAAACTCTACATGGTACAGCAATTCAAAATAGGTAACAATCCTTCTCAAAGGGTGGGACTAAAGAAGTCCCAAAATACTCTGAATAAACATTTGTCATCAATAATGTGTTTGAAACAGTAGAAATTTTACCAGGACTGAATTAGGACCAATTCTACATACCTGGGGAAAATTAGAGACTTTGTTGATTATCTACACATTAAGCAATGTTTAATGGCGAGCCACAGACAGCACCCAGTTTACCAGCTACTGTGGCAATCATTGCTAAAAGGTGCTGCTTTCTGAACATTTCATATTGATTCTTAAATTACCACCAAGGAACCCTTGATATACTTTTCCCTAAACCTACTGAAATAAACAATAGAAAAAAATGAAAAGTCCACCTACTGTGAAACAAGCAAACAGCTATAACTTTTAAGAAATTTTTAAATAGCATAGGAACACACTTTTCCAAAATTGTTTCTGTCTGTACAAAGGCAGCTGTTTTCTAGATAGTGAGATTTGAAATGATGCTTGTTTCTTCATCCTTTACATACTGTCCAAATTATTTAAAAGATTATTTACTGGGAAGCGGCTGTAGCTCAATCAGTGGGGCTCCCGTTTACCATATGGGAGGCCCCGGGTTCGGTTCCCGGGGCCTCCTGGTGAAGGCAAGCCCGCCTGCACGGCGTGGTTAGCTGACCCAGCGAGCACAAGCAGCAAGGGGGGGATAAATGAATAAATAAATAAAATCTTTAAAAAAAAAAAAAAAAGATTATTTACTGATATTTACAAAAACAATAAAACTGCCATTCTTTAAAGCGTTATCACTGAATATGTGTCTAATTTTATGGGCAAGACCTCTTAAAAACCAAACAATGTAAGTACTCATGTTACTAGAAAAGTTAACTGCATGGACAAATCTATTTTTAACAGTCCGAAGTTCCTTAACTAATTGGTTAAGTGCAATGACTATAGTTAAGACCGTCATTTAACCCTTTTCTGAAACAAACAGAATAGCTACAAATCAGTATTTTCTAAACAATGACTTTTGCGGCAGAATAGGCCAGTTTATAAACCTTGTTTGCCAGCACCTACATTAAAGGGTTGGCTATTTGAAAACACGCCAAAAAATGCTTCCTTCTTTCAAGGTTTTTTTTTTCTTTTTCTTTTTTTTTTTTTTTTTAATATTTTATTTATTTATTCATTTATCCCCCCCTTGCTGCTTGTGCTCGCTGGGTCAGCCAACCACGCCGTGCGGGCGGGCCTGCCCTCACCAGGAGGCCCGGGAACCGAACCCGGGACTTCCCATATGGTAAACGGGAGCCCTACTGATTGAGCCACAGCCGCCTCCCTCAAGGTTAGATCCTAAACTTGACATGTAGGATTGGTGATGGCTTCAGCCAGAAATTTAAGGTCAGGGTTTGCCAGTAAGCAGGACTTCAAACCAAGGTGAAAATCAAGCAAAGCTGTAATCCTTTCTTTAAGGGGAAAGGGTGAAAGGGTTGTCTTTTCTATTCACATGCTAAATTAAATATGCCAGCTTTATTTTCAGGGGCTTCTGCCTCCCCTCCCTCATCCCTCCCCACCTTGGGTATGGGCCCTTGTTTATATTAGAAAACTCCAGGAGGGCAGGAAGGGTAGCTTGTCTTTGCCATAAATTACCTGGTTTAAACTCCACTTGTCTCCAAGTAGGGGGGCCTGGGTCTGGGGGCATAGGACACCCACTGGTGGAAATGCATCACTGTCATCAGAGCTGCACCGCATCAAGGACGGGGGGCCGGGAAGGCCCCGCAGGCCTCATCCCAGGGAAGCGCGGCTCACCCGCAGGCGGCTTCCCTAAGCACCCGTGGGGAAGCTGGCGTGTATTATCCCCTCTCTCTAACAGCAGTGGCGAGAACCCTGCTTGTCAGCACCTCTTTGCAAACACCGCTGGGTTCACCTACTCCCACGACAGGTGGCCCAATTCGTTTGGTCTGCAGAGAACTGGAACTGACAAAATTCCTACCAGGAGTGAAAATATCAGCAAACACCATAAGTGAGTGAACACATTTTTGCTCTAGAACAAAAAGAAAAGATTTGAGCTGTTTGACAATTTTTAAAATTCTCACAGTAGACTTTTCAAAGGGTAAAGAAAGCTTTTAAGTGTTTTATGTCAAGAAACAGTTCAACTTATAAATTTTCCAAATGGCATATGATGAAATGACAGCACCCATCCTAACACTATTAAATCTATGATTACTTTCTTTGGTTACCTATGTGTTAACTACAAAACGATGGATGAAGTGAGAAACTTCAAGTACAATGGCAAGAAAGACATAAAGGGAAACCCACCACCCCACAAAGCTGTGGTTTTTACCCAGACAGTCTGTCGTTACCAACTCAGTCATCCAAGGAAAATGGTCTTGGCGAAGAAAGATGAAAACTGCCTCCATTTTCTCAAAGTGTTAAAAGATTCTTAAGTCAAGCTGGGCAGGCAGGAAGGAGAGCTGGAAGGAGAAATGCTACAAAACTGGGAATGAAAATTACATTTTCCTATGCAATGGGTCAAAGAAATTACTGCAAAGAAACAAAATAGGCCCAAGGAAGTAATAAAAAGTCAAATCACAAGTAATTCTAGACTGATAAAAGACAAAAAGAAATGGGACAATCTTAGGCATGGTGAGGTTTAAAAAGATGCAACAAATGATGGCAGGGATAAATCAAGAAAATGCCAAACCTAAATGGGTAGGTTCCTTTGGAGGAAAAAGAAAGTCCAAGAAAAGCTTGTGGAAACAGGGCCAATTTGGAAACTGTGTGGCCTCCACCCTCTCTTCAGGCCTGGGGTGGGGTGGGGGTGGGGTGGCTGGCAGGAATGTCCCTTTAGATAAGACTCCACCACCTAGTCAAGACTCAAAGTCTATCACAGATTCCCCAAAGCCAGACACACAGGAGACAGGAAGAATGAAAAGGACATTTGTAATGCTTTTTAAATTGTATTGAAATTTTATTGAAATTCTACCCTAGCCTCTTAGGTGAAACAGTGTGAAGTTGGAGCCTGCAGGCATTCTTTCCAAATGACTCCTTCAGTTCCTGACAACGTGACTTCGGAGAGTGGCAGAGTGAAGCTGGGGAGACAGGGCTACCCAGGACCCCCTCACCTAATGGCTCTGTGCTAGCCTGACACCTTTCCAGGCACATGGGAAGCCCGTGTGCAGGGGGGTGAGGATAGAGCAGGCAAACCAGAGGCCCTCAGGGGAGCCCAGCTGGCTCCTGGGGTCTGTGCCTCAGGCTAAGGCTCGCACTGAACCTGTCAGATTCTCCTTTCAACTACTCGCTGTGTCCCACTGTGGAATCCACAAGGCCAGTTCTCCTATGCCTGTAAGGATTGGCCAGTCACCAAGGGTTTCTGAACCCCCCTCACCTACATCTAGTTGAGGAGTGTTTTTCACACAGCAATAACAAATGCCTTAAAACCCTTTAATGTCTGTTTTTAAATCTACCTTTAGAACAAATCCTATGCATGCAAACAACCATGACTAGTTCCTCATATAACCAAGCTACTAACTTTTTAAGCATTACATAAATTTAGAAAATGGTATTTTCAATGTAGTGCACACTGAATAAATCTAGAGTGCACCTGGTTCAAATATTTAGAAAAAGCTTTAACAACTGTTATTCATAAATACTCTACTGTGAATTCGAGTATAAAAATTTAACTTCGCTTCATTAGGTAAGTGGTTGATAGCTGTCCACTCTCTGCAGAAGTGTATCTGAATATCCAGGGGAATAATACCTAAAAAAGAAAATTTTCTATTAGATACTTAAGAAAATTTCCACACAGCAGACACAAAAGATTCAATAAGAGGTATTTATCTCACATAATCCTGTAAGTCAGATCTCAAATATCTCCAGGGTCACTTTGACCCTGGAGCACTTTGTGCACAAGGTGAAACTGTCCTAGGTAAGTGGTGAAACATTTAAGACATGTAATCCTGACCGCAAAGAAGATATTTTCACAGCAAGATACTTCAGCCTGGTAACAATATTCTATTACAGACCCTTTACTTTTATTATACCAAGTGACTGCTGGTTTAATCATCACAGCTAAGAGATTTTTCCTATAAGTTAGACAGCACAGTCTATCATTACTAATTAACTTCTGCATTTTGATTGTCTTAGAGGTTTTTCTCAGTGTCTCTTTTAATCATATTTGGCCACCCATAAAAACAAAAATTTCTGGGAGTATAATTCACATTAAAAAATTATTTAATGTGGTTTACAAATTTTCCATCATATAAACCTAGAAAATTAATCATTTTCATTAGTTCTCAGGCATCTATAGTGTAAGTTTATATTTACAAATTGAACACTTTGTAAAAGATTTACTATAAAATAACTAAATATATTTACTAATGCCATAGAAAGATTTTCACGCATATAAAAGTATGCCAAATAAAATTTGTCAGACATTCTAGAATATAATAAATGGACCAAAAAATCTAAGGAAGGCCCTTTGAAATTTTCTAAAACCCTCAAAATACTGAAGTCTCCCTGAGGAATTTTCTCCAGATAAAACTTAGAGAAGACTTTGCATTATCCTTGGTTAGTTGTCGTCACCTATTCTCAATACTTGACTTAGAAACTCACGTAATTTGTATTACACTATTTCTCTCTCCCACAATTTGTCAAGTTAAGGCGTATATAGCCCAGCTATATTCTTCCCGACAGTGTGCTGACAGGCAGTCACCGACAGACACACTCACTCTCACACACACACTCACCACCAGGAGCCACCTCGGAAGAACACTTCTCCTCCAAGGCTTCCTACCCTCCCGCAGAAGGGAAGGCCTCTGAAGAATTCCTACCCTGAGGTAGAATTCTTAACTGGTCACCAATTTTAGAGCAGGCCTCACCTTCCTAGGCTTTGTGTATGCATATGCTGGACACAAGGCAGGTACTTTCTAAATAAATGGCGAGAGGTAGATTTTTTAAAAACCTTTAAAAACTGTGTTGTTTTCCTATGGGAGCCACTAGCCACGTAGGCTACGAAGCACTGGAAATAAGGCTCTTGAGACTGATTTTTTTCTTTTATTTCATTTTAATTAACTTAAATTTAAATAAAAAAAACTGATAATCCAGCCATTGGAAAACTTTTAGGTATGTTTGGAACAACCTGTAAATCCAGTCTTTCAACTATAAATGTTAAGAAATCTAAACACAGTTCAAGTATTCCGGAATAAAATTTAGCATCTGAATTGAGGTGTGCTGGGAGTGACAAAGCACACAGCGGATTTCAAAGTCTTAGTATAAAAAACGTGAAATAGCTCATTATTAACTTTTACATTGATTACAAGCTGAAATTCTAATATCTTGGTTATATTGGTTTAAAAAATATATAGTATCAAAATTTATTTCACTTGCTCTATCTTCTTAACATGTGGCTACTGGAATCATTTTAAATTACCTACGTGGCCCACATTATATTTCCATTGGAGAGTGTTGCTTTAAAATAAGTAGGTCAACAGGACCTCCCGGAAATTCCTGAGGCTCCACCTGGCAGGATACCCAGGAGGAAGAGATGTGCTCGGAGGCTTAGTCCCCAGCCCTAGAGGCAGAGGGTGCACTCAGCTCCGGAAATGCACCCAGACCACGGTGTACCTCAGAGTACAGTCCCAAAAATCCATACAAGGTTGTCCATTAACTCTCAGAAAGCCCCACTCCAGAAACAGTCCCTCCGAGGCGAAGGAACTCTCAAGTAGCTTCTCCTCAGGAAAGCGTTTGGAACCCCACACGACCAACGCAGAGTTTGAATCCAACCAGAACAATCTTCACTTACATTTATATTTGCAAAAATGAAACCATAATTTGCTTGATATACATTTATCATCAAAAACAAAGAGGTGAAAAACACTAAGTGGCCAAGTGCTGCAAGGCAGCTTCCCCGGGATTATCATGCCGTGTGATTTCACCTCCTGAACGTGTTGCTCAATCTCAGGAGAAAAGGGAATAAGAGGGTGCCTAACAGGATAGTGGCCAATATTAACTGAAGGGAATTCTTCCTGTGTGCTGGTGAAAGTCTAACGTGACAGAGTTTACTTCCCCTGGCGCTCACCTAAAGTGCTCCTAGAAAGGAGGAAAAGAACATGCCTTACATTGGTTGTTTCTAAACAGTCACTCCATTTCAGGGACCCTGGAGTTTGCTTTATATCTGTTTTCCACAATTTGGTTGTGGAAAATTGCATTGAAAGTTCTTTTAAATTTATAAAAAATAGCATTCTTCTTGAAGGGAGAGATATATATATTCCATGCAAAATTTCTTTTCTTTTCTTTTTTTTTTTTTTTTTTTTCTCTCAAAGATTTTATTTATTTATTCACCCAATCCCCCCCCCCCCCGCTGCTTGCGCTCCCCGGGCCTGCCCCCACCAGGAGACCCCGGGAACCGAACCCGGGGCCTCCCACATGGCAAACGGGAGCCCCACCGACCGAGCCACAGCCGCCCCCCCAAAATTTCTTTTCTTGATAAAAGATTTTCATAATTCATTTAGTGGTTTTATATATACTTTATAAGCTACACCAACTTCTTTGGTATGTTTTTATATTTGAATATCATAGGTATTTATAGTAAATATTAATTTAATGTAATATACATATATTAAACACACATTAGATACATTAGATACACATATATTATTATACATTACATTACATTGTGTTATATCTGTATGTATAATAATGTGCAGGTTATGACACACCTACTCTTTGTCATATAAATTTTTTCAAAGCTCACTTACTGAAACCCTTTTGGTCAAGGACTTCTCATAAACCCCCCAAAAGCATATAAACTTGTACCTCCAAAAATAATTTACTGCCTGAATATACATGAATTACTTTCGTCCTTTTGAAATCAGTGTTACCACATGCAGTAAAAACCAGTGATATAAAAAAGGAGGAATGAACAGATTTAACATACAAGTTATAACGCAAGTTAAAAAATTAGAATTTATATTCTCTAAGAAACAAGGGTAGGATTAGAAAAATAGATAAATATGGTCTTTTATTCTGCATATTTTGTAGGCACTTTTCAAAATTCTGGTGTTTAAATCATTCCACCTTGTCTTGGTAACTTGACTTTCATTTATTTTGGGTTTCAGTGCTATAGTTTTCCTTTAGGATTATAAGGATGAGGTGTGGGTTTTATGCTCTGCAAATCAACCTCATTTTTAAAATACATTAATCTTGAAAATAGTTTCCTGTTACATCACTCTGGGCACCTGCATATAGTAGACAGCATCATTTAGTTTTCTAGCATTTAGATGTTATTTTCTCTTCACCGCTCAACATCTCTTTCCTACTTGTAACACTCCCATCATTAATGTAAATGTGGGCTTAAGGAAGAAAAATAATATACAGGCAACTATGGAAACAGACCGAGGCTCCACGAGCCCTTCCTAAATCAGGTATTCGCCATTTCAAGATGGAGGAAGTCAAACGGGCTCTACGCTTTTAACTGAGGTTGAACTCTACATTTGGGTGCTACTGTGAAAGCATGTACTGAAGTAGCACAGCAATGCCTCACGAGGCACCCTGGTTCCTCCTGGAAAGGTGCGGGCCCGTGGGAACAGCATGTGGCACCGCCCAAATGTGGACACAGCACCCCACCTCCCGGCTTGCACGCCTTCAAGGCCCTGGTGCCCACCTGACGATCTCCTCAGGGTAGCAGTTGTTGATGCTGTTGATGTATTCTTGAAGGAGAGACCCAGGCTCCGCTTTTATCTCCTGGACCTTCTTGAGGCCCCCACTTGTCACGAACAGCCGCCGCGCCTTACTGTCATGTGGCAGCACCTGGGAAGGGGAGCGCGAGGAAAGGTCAGCTTTTCTTTTCCACATTAGTCTTACTGCTGAGATGCAATACTATATCCAAGAACGTGTAAAAGGGGATTCATGTCCAATACATCTGTAAACATAATGAGATAAACAGGCTGAGAACTGGAAGTAAAATTTGAAGCGCATTAACAGTTTGCCAAGGAGGTGGATATGGGCAAAGAGCATGCACGGGACCGACGCACGTGAGGTATGGTGTACGTAGGGGCCTCCACATCCTCCCATGCGCCAGCAGAGGCTGGCCTCCTCCTCAGCTCCCAGGGGCCTGCCAGCCTCCTTTCTTGGCAATCCCTCTCCTAAACGCCGCTCCAGGAACCTCCTCGTGTGCCCTCCCATGACCATGCACCGCGCCACTCTTAGCCTTCAGGACTGCTCAGGGGTCGCCTCCTTCAAGAAGCCCTCTCTGGGGTGCCCCTGTTCCAGCCCATGAAATCAGGAGCTTCCTTTGGCCACGCCGTTAAACCCACTCCCACTCCGCGTCGGGTGGCGATGACCCACACATAAATGTCATCCCCGGCCAGTGCTTAACAGATGCTCAGTAACCACTCACCAACTGGATAAGCGCTCCACGGAGAGAGGGAAGCCAGAGAAGGAGATTTTACAGAGATGGAGAACAAGCCCGAAAGAGGGGAATTAAACCAGGAGAACTGAAAGAGCCCAGACGAGGCAAGGAGGAGGGTGCTGAGTGTTAGGCTGTAGGCAGGTAATCGAGGAAGTCGGGTGAGAAAGTGAAGTCAAACCTCAAAGTTTCACGAAGAGAAAGGAGAAGGCAGTCGGCTGGGAGCAGAGCTGGGATTTTCATTCTCAGGATGGGGAGACATGAGTGTGTCTGTGTGCTGAGAGAAAGGAGCCGGAGGGGACGAGGACATGCCATGTGCCAGGCAGTCATGTGGGGTCCTGGCCCTTCCCTGGCCATTGCCAGCTCCCCTGACAGAGGCCCCCTGCTTTCCCTCCCTTCTAAGCATGGCCGCTTGCTCTTCCTCCATGGACACCATCCCTGGTTCATGGACTCTAGAGGAAAACCAGGAACTGCACACGAAGAACAGGACGCTGAAGGGGTGCTGCGGTGTCAGGGTGCTGCGGTGTGGGGTGCTGCAGTGAAGGATGCTGCGGTGTTAGGGTGCTGCAATGTCGGGGTGCTAGGGGTGTGGTGGTGTTGGGGCGAGCCTGGGGACTGGTGGCTCTTGGGAGTCGTCGTTCAGAGGAATGCCTAACACCAGCCCCATTAGCTGGAGGCCTTGGTTTAAAAGTCATCACAGGGAAGCGGCTGTGGCTCAATCAGTAGGGCTCCCGTTTACCATATGGGAGGCCCGGGGTTCGGTTCCCGGGGCCTCCTGGTGAGGGCAGGCCCGCCAGCACGGCGTGGTTAGCTGACCCAGCGAGCACAAGCAGCAAGGGGGGGGGTAAATGAATAAATAAATAAAATCTTTAAAAAAAAAAAAAAAAAGTCATCACAATACAGAGCTTCTGTAGACTTTGCGCAGCTTTATAACCAACCCATTCGTTCCTCATTTAAATGCCTGTCGGCACCAGTGTCTCACGTCCAGGCTCTATTTCTTAATAAAGCTGGGCGCTCACACTGCCCCTGGCACTGTGCTAAGTCCTCTGCACGCACTCTGCCATTTAACCTTCATAGCGACCCAAGGTACTCTCGTGACCCCCATTTTATGGGGACAGAACTAAGGCTTTGCTGGGAAGCGGGAGACCGAGGCCTGAGCTCTTGGCCCCGGGGATCCCAGAGTCCCAGGCTCACTGTCCTGAAGCCGAGGACACCAAGGACAACGTAGGCAGCCCTGGGCGGCGCGGGGTCACAGCGACCCCTGTCCTCTCCTTTCCATCAGCCGATCCCGTGCCCAGGGCCTGCCCTCTCCACCTCCGCTTCAATCGGCAGTGACTTGAGAAATCTGCCGCCTACATGTGTGCAAACCGCTCACGAAGGCAGTCAAGGAGCCCCCGTGGCTGCCTCGGTGGCTCGGAGACCTCTTTCCTTTCTTGTAAGGCCTCTGCAGTGTTCCCAGGTGAGCGAGTCGAGCGGACGCCGGGGAGATCACTCCGGGGCACTTGTCCGCATGCACTGCGCTACGAGGTTTTGAGGTTTTTATGTGCTGACACCCATCGACTCCCTGAGAACCAAAGCGTAGAGAGGCTCAGGGGGAAACGTGAGGAGGAGGAAGTGCTGCAGTTAAGTGAGAATCTCCTGAGCCCCGTCGGCTTGCCTGTCACGCCGCGCAGTGAGACGGCAGCGGCGGCAGGAAACGCGGCCCGTGGCCGCTCTGCCCCCCGGGGGAGGCCGAGCGCCCTCACCTTACTGAACTGCCCGACCACGTGCTTCAGAATGTTGGGGGGCGCGTCATACAGGAAGGGCTCGAGGGCCGGCAGGTAGGTGCACTTTTGTAGGATGTTTTTTATTGCTTTTTTGCTCTGTTGAAAGACAAAACAAGACGCAGACCGAAGTTAGTCAACAAAGAAAATCTGACACGAATTCATGTTTCATATTCTGGGAAATGGCAATGAAATCAATTTTCTGGTCTCAACGGCAGTTGTTTCATTTTTTAAAACAGTTGTCAGAAAGGCTCCTTTCCTCTCTGATTGGTTTTACCACCGACTACCCTGCCATCTGCCTCCTTGCTCAGATAGACAGCTCTTAAAAGACTATGAGGAAATTAGAGTTGAAATTAAATATGAAATCATACACTGAAAACGAGTACGTGTATTTTGATAGTGTAAAAATGTCCACCGAGGAACATGCGTTCGCGGTGTGCTCTGAGTTTGCTCTGAGGCGTGCTGAAGCGTGTCTGAGTTTGCTCTGAGGTGTGCTGAGGCGTGTGAGGTGTACGCTGAGGCGTGCTGAGGCGTGCACTGAGGCGTGTGTGAGGTGTGCTCTGAGGTGTGCGCTGAGGCATGCTGAGGCGTGTGCGAGGTGTGCTCTGAGTTTGCTCTGAGGCGTGCTGAGGCATGTTTGACGTGTGCTCTGAGGTGTGCTGAGTTTGCTCTGAGGCGTGCTGAGGCGTGTGAGGTGTGCTCTGAGGCGTGCTGAGGCATGTGTG
>JAKSZT010000049.1:5669177-5701658 GCA_026826555.1 Tolypeutes matacus | reverse complement strand
CCCTGGGTTCGGTTCCCGGGGCCTCCTGGTGAAGGCAAGCCCGCCCGTGCGGCGTGGTTGGCTGACCCAGTGAGCACAAGCAGCAGGGGGGGGGATAAATGAATAAATAAATAAAATCTTAAAAAAAAAAAAAAAAAAAAGAGCTCCTTATAGATTCTGGATACAAGTCCTTTCTCAGATATATCATTTGCAAATATTTTCTCCCAGTCTGTGGTTTGATATTTCATTTCCTTAATGATGTCTTTTGAAGCGTAAGTTTTAGTTTTCGTGAAATCCAATTTATCACTTTTTAAATTACTTCTGCTTTTGGTGTCACATCTAAGAAATCTTTGCCTAACCTAGAGTCATTTATCTCTATGTTTTCTTCCAAGAGTTTTACAGTTTTAGCTCTTACATTTAGTTCAATTTCAGTGTACTTCATCTTTTTGCATATGTATATAACAATCTTCCCAACACCGTTTGTTGAAAAGACTATCCTTTCCATATTGAATTGCCTTGGCACTTTTGTAAAAAATCAAATGACCATAAATGTAAGGATTTATTTCTAGATTCTCAAGTCAATTCCATTCAGATATATATATACACATCTTTCCTTAAGCAAGTACCACACTGTCGTGAATACTGTATTTTGTATTAAGTTTTGAAATTGGGCAATATAAGCCCTTTTTCTTTTTCAAGATTGTTTTGGCTAGTCTGGAACCTTTGCATTTTCATATGAATTTTAGGATCTGCTTCTCAATTTCTGAAAAAAAGAAAAATAGCTGGGGTTTTCATAGGGACTATACTGAATGTGAAGATCAATTTGGGGAGTACTGCCATCTTAATACTGAGTTTACTAACCCATGAACATGGGATGTTGCTACATTTACTCAAATCTTCTTTAATTTTTTTCAGCAATATTTTGTAGTTTTCAGTGCACAAGTCTTATACATCTATTGTTAAATTTATTTCTAAGTAGTTTACTCACTTTGATGCTATTGTGAATGAAACCATTTTCTTAATTTCATATTTGGATTGTTCATCACCAGCATATAGAAACACACTTGATTTCTGTACTTTGATCTCATATCGTATGACCTTGTTAAACTCATTAGTTGTAGGTATTTGTATGTGCAAATGTTCGGACTCCATAGGATTTTCGACATACAAGATCAAGTTATCTGTCAGGTTTAAGATTTGTTAGCCTATAGAAAATGTGCCTTATATTTAGTTGTTTATGGCTGTGAGAAAAATAAAATAATTCTTACAATTTTATACTGCAAATTACATAGAATTTATATGGGTTCTGCACATCCTTTTATTTACTTAAGGATATAAGTCAAGGAATATCTTACTTTGAAATAATGAATAACAGATTATGAATTTTGCTATTTGTTACCACATTTATTAGCTAATGTTTATCCTTGGGCGTAATATATGATGATATCAAGGAAGGAGCCAGGGGCTACCTCTTTAGGGCAACTTGGGTTTGAGCCTGGGTCCTCTATGAACTAGCATAGTATCTACAGCTCTACATTCATTCATTTTTCTGGCATTTCTAAACTCTAACCCTGTCTATAATGATTAGGGCTGTTGGTGTAAAAATGTATGGTAACTTAAGCTGGACAATTTTAAAGACTCAGAATAAGTTGAACCAAAAATCAAAGAAGAGCTGTGGGGAAAAAAAATAAAATAAAATAAAATTAGGCAAGAGAGAGAAACTGAACATCAGAGTAAATTCACAAAATATTCAGATGCCTAGACATCAGCAAAAAAATTAGAAGCCATACTAGGAAACAGGAAGAGATGGCCCAGCCAAAAGAACAAACGAAACATGCTGACAAGATACAGGATTCAAGACAACTAATTAATGATAATCACACAAATCTCCTGAATCAATTCAAAGAACTGTGGGAAAATATGACGAAAGAGATAAAGAATATTAAGAAGACACCGGGTAAGCATAAAGAACAATTTGAAAGCCTACAGAGAAAAGTAACA
Organism: Tolypeutes matacus; assembly: GCA_026826555.1. Lineage (NCBI taxonomy): Eukaryota > Metazoa > Chordata > Mammalia > Cingulata > Chlamyphoridae > Tolypeutes > Tolypeutes matacus. The sequence continues at coordinate 5,699,678 of JAKSZT010000049.1, read as the reverse complement.
GAGCTTATGGGAATAAAAGACATGATAGATGAGGTTAAATACATTAGGGGGAAGCGGATGTGGCTCAAGTAACTGGGCTTCTGTCTACCATATGGGAGGACTCATATTCGATCCCCGGGACCCCCTGGTAAAGGTGTGCAGGCAAGCCAGGCCCATGCGAAGAGCCAGGCAGAAGATGATTATGCAACAAAAGAGACGCAGGGGATAGTCAAGACAAGATGCGCCAGAAACAAGGACCTGAGGTGGTGCAAGTGACAGGATGCCTCTCTCCCACATTGGAGGTCCCTAGGATTGAATTCTGGTGAAGCCTGAGGGAGAAAAATGAGAAGAGAAGGCAAAACAAAACAAAACAAAACAAAAAAAACCCAGACACAGAAGATCACCCAGCGAATGGGCACAGACAGCAAGTGGGGGGAGGGCGTACATTAGAGGGAGTGGATGTGGCTCAAGTGGTTGAGCACCTGCTTCCCACATGGGAGGTCCTGGGTTTGGTTCCCAGTGCCTCCTAAAAACAAAAACAGCAAACAAATGATAAAACCAACTCAGGGGAGCTGATGTGGCCAGCTTCCCAAATACGAGGTCCGGGTTCATGCCCCGGTCCCGGAAGCATTAAAAAAAATACAGTAGAGGAACATAACAGCATATTTGAACTGCTCGAAGACAGAAATAGTGATTTCGAGGACAGAACATCTAAACTGGAAAAGACAGGAGAACAGTGTAGCAGCTTGGTAGTTTGATATAGTCATGATTTCCTAAAATAGATATTGGATTATGCTCGTAAACTGGTCTGTTCATCTGGGCATGATTAAGTTATGATTAGGGATTTGATTGGGCCATGTCAGTAGGGTGTTGAGCCCCACCCCTTGGTGGGTGGGGTCTCAAAAATAAAAGACATGGCAAAGGACATAGTTGGAGTAGTTTTTTGAGTTGAAGTTCTGATGTGGAGTTTTAATGCTGGAGCCTGGGGAAGTAAGCACACAGAGGAGCTTGGTCGTGAGGAAGGAGAGAAGGCCCCAGGATAGAGACAAGCCGTTCACCTGATAGTCTACAGCTGGCCTTGTGGAGAGAGGCAAAGCCTAGAGAGCCTCATAGTCTACAGCTGACCTTGTGGAGGAAACAGAGGCGCTGAGCCGGGAGAGAAATGCAGCCCCAGGAAGAGAGGAACCCAAGACACCTGAACCCTGGCAAACGTCGGCAGCTGTCTTGCTCCAACACATGGCAACAGACTTTGCTGAAGGAAGAAACTTATGCTTTATGGCCTGGAACTGCAAGCTTCTATCCCAAATAAATACCCTTTATAAAGACCAACAGATTTCTGGTATTTTGCATCAGCACCCCTTTTGCTGACTAAAACAAACAGAAAGAGAAAAGAATGGAAAACATGGAACAGGTCTCAGGAAATTGAATGGCAATGTGAAATGTGCAAACCTATGCATTATCAGTGTCCTGGAAAGTGAAGAGAATTGAAAAGGGGCAGAAAGAATATCTGAGGAAATAATGACTGAAAACTTCCCAGCCCTCAAGAAAGACATAATATCAATATCCAAGGACAACACAACCCAAACAGAATAAATCTCAATAGACCCACTCCAAGACACCTACTATTCAGAATGACAAATGTCAGAGATAGAGGATTCTGAAAGCAGCAAGAGAAAAGCAAAACACCACATACAAGGGAACCTCAATAAGATTAAGTGCCAACCTCTCATCAGAAACCATGGAGGCAAGAAGACAGTGGTATGATATATTTAAGGTATTAAAAGAAAAAATGCCAGTCAAGAATTCTGTATCTGGTAAAAATTTCCTTCAAAAATGAGGGTGATTATTCACCATTGCCAAAAGTTGGAAACAATCCAGGTGTCCATCAACAGAGGAATGGATAAACAAACTGTGGTCTATTCACACGATGGAATATTATGCAGCTGTAAGACGAAATGAAGTCATAAAACATACGGCAGGGGAAGCGGCTGTGGCTCAATCAGTAGGGCTCCCGTTTACCATATGGGAGGCCCCGGGTTCGGTTCCCAGGGCCTCCTGGTGAAGGCAAGCCCGCCCACACGGCGTGGTTAGCTGACCCAGCGAGCACAAGCAGCAAGGGGGGGGATTAATGAATAAATAAATAAAATATTTAAAAAACAAAAAACATATGGCAACATGGATGAAACCTGGAGGACATTATGTTGAATGAAGCAAGCCAGACACAAAAGGACAAATACTGTATGAATGCATTACTATGAACCAAATATATTGTGTAATATATTGTTTGATTCACAAAAAACAAAAACAAAAAAACAAAACACAAAACAACAAAAAAATTTACATGTATCCGTTACATTTAATTGAGAAATGTATATATTTATTCATCTGTGTTTACTTTTTAGTTTTTAATTGCTTATGTTTTCTATTAAATGTACAAAATAAAGTTAAAAAAAAAAAAAAAATGAGGGTGAGCTTAAAGTCTTCACAGACAAACAAAAACTGAGAGCATGTTACCAAAAGACCAGAATTACAAAGGATAGTAAAGGGAGTGCTGCAGCCTTAAAGGAAAAAACAAGGGCAAGAGACCTGGAAAAGAGTACAGAAATGAAGATTTTTTTTTTTTAACTTTATTTTGTACATTTAATAATTGAAAATAAAAGCAATTAAAAACTAAAAAGTAAACACAGATGAATAAATATACACATTAGAAATGAAGGTTATTATGCAGGGTAAATTAAAGGGTAAAAAGACAGACACTAGTTAAATAAGACAACGGAAAGTCAAAGGATAAAATGGACAAAGTAACTAATGCCTTTAAAGTAATAACACTGGGAAGCGGCTGTGGCTCAATCAGTAGGGCTCCCGTTTACCATATGGGAGGCCCCAGGTTCGGTTCCCGGGGCCTCCTGGTGAAGGCAAGCCCGCCTGCACAGCGTGGTTAGCTGACCCAGCGAGCACAAGCAGCGAGGGGGGGATAAATGAATAAATAAATAAAATCTTTTAAAAAATAAATAAATAAATAAATAAATAAATAAAGTAATAACACTGAATGTCAATGGCTTGAATTCGCCAATCAAAAGACATAGACTGATAGAATGGATCAAAAAAGTATGAGCCATCAATATGCTATCTACAAGAGAATCACCTCAGACGTAAGGACACAAACAGGTTGAAAGTGAAAGGCTGGAAATAGATATTCCACGCAAATAGAAACCAAAAAAGTACTAGAGTAGCAAGACTAATATTGGACAAAATAGATTTTTAAATGCAAAACTGTTATAAAGGATGAAGAAGGTCATTATATATTAATAAAAGGGGCAATTCACCAAGAAGAAATAACTACACTAAATAAATACTAACCTGGGTGCCCCAAGAAACATGAGGCACACACTGGCAAAGCTGAAGGGAGAAAAAGATGTCTCTACAATAATAGCTGGAGACTTCAATAGACTCTCAGTATTGGGTAGAACTTCTGGACAGAGGATAAACAAAGAAACAGAGAGCTTGAAAAATATGATAAAGGAACTATCCTAAGGCATTTATAGCGCATTACACCCCAAAACAGCAGGATATACATTCTTTTCAAGTGCTCATGGATCCTTCTCCAGGATAGAACATATGCTGGTCACAAGACAGGTCTCAATAAATTTTAAAAGACTGAAATTATACAAAACACTTTCACTGATCACAACGGAATGAAGCTGGAAATCAGTAATGGATGGGAAAAGGGAAAATTCATAAATATATGGAGATTAAACAACACACTCTAAATAATCAGTGGGTCAAAGGAGAAATTGCAAGAATTCAGTAAATATCTTGAGATAAATGAAAATGAGAAGACAGTATATCAAAACCAATGGGACACCGCAAAGGCAGTGTTGAGAGGGAAATTTATAGCCCTCAATGTTTACACTAAAGTAGAACAAAGAGCTAAGAGTGAAGATCTAACTGCATACCCGCAGGAACTAGAAAAAGAACAGCAAACTAATCCCAAAGCAAGCCAAAGGAAGGAAATAGTAAAGGTCAGAGCAGAAATAAATGAAATCAAGAACAAAAAACAATAGTCAACAAAATCAACAAACCCTTAGCTAGACTGACAAAGAAAAAAAAAAAAAAAAAAAGGGAGAAGATGCAAATAAATAAAATCAGAAATGAGAGTGGGTACATTACCACTGACCAGGCAGAAAGAGAGATTATAAAAGAATACTATGAACAACTGTATGCCAAAAAACTAGACAATGTAGATGAGATGGACAAATTCCTAGAAATACACAAACAACCTACACTGACCGTAGAAGAAATAGAAGACCTCAACACACCAATCACAAGAGATTGAAACAGTCATCAAAAACCTCCCAAAGATGAAAAGCCCAGGACCAGATGGCTTCACAGGTGAATTCAAAGATGATTTAATACCAATCTTGCTCAAGCTCTCCCAAAAAACTGAACAGGAAAGAGCGCTACCACACTCATTCTATGAAGCCAACATCACCCTAATACCAAAACAAGATAAAGATGATACAAGAAAAGAAAACTACAGACCAATTTCTTTAATGAAGATAGATGCAAAAAATCCTCAACAAAATACTTGCAAACCGAATCCAAAAGAACATTGAAAGAATTATACAACACGATCAAGTGGGTTTTATCACAGGTATGCAAGGGTGGTACAACACAAGAAAAATCAATTAATGTAATAAACCGCATTAATAAACTGAAGAAGAAAAATCACATGATCCTCTCAACTGATGTAGAAAAGGCATTTGACAAAATACAGCATCCTCTCTTGATTTAAAAAACAAAACAAAAACAAAAAAACACTCCAAAAGACAGGTATAGATGGAAGCTTTCTCAATATGGTAAAGTGCATATATGAAAAACATATAACTAATATTGTACTCATGGTGAAAGATGGAAAGCTTTCCTGCTGAGGTCAGGAACAAGGCAAGGAAGCCCACTATCAACAATGTTATTCAATATTGTGCTAGAAGCTCTAGCTAGAGCAATTAGGTTAGACAAAGGAATAAAAGGCACCTGAACAGGAAAGGAAGAAATAAAACTTGCACTATTCGCTGATATGATCCTATATCTAGAAAATCCTGGAAAATCCACAACAAAGCCAGTAGAACTAATTGGCGAGTTCAGCAAAGTGGTGGGATACAAGACTAATATGCAAAAATCAATAGCATTTCTAAACACTACTGATGAGCAATCTGAGGACGGAATCAGAAAAAAAATTCCACTTATAATAATGACTAAAAGAATCAAATATTTAGTAATAAACTTAACCAAGGACAGAAAGGACCTGATTCAGGAAATTACAAAACATTGCTTAAAAAAAACAAAAAAGACAAATAAATGAGAACATTCCATGTTCATAGATTGGAAGACTAAATATCATTAAAATGTCAATTCTACCCAAACTGATTTACAATGCAATCCCAATAAAAATCCTAACAGCCTCTTTTGCAGAAATGGAAAAGCCAATTATCAAATTTATTTGGAAGGGTAAGAGGCCCAGAATAGCCAAAAATGACTTAAAAAAGAGGAATGAAGTTGGGGAACTCTCAACTTCTGACTTTAAAGCATATTACTTAGGTACAGTGGTAAAAACAGCATGGTACTGACATAAAGACAGATTGACCAATGGAACCTAATTGAGAACTCAGAAATAGACCCTCACACATCTATGGTCTAGTGATTTTTGACAAGGCTTTCAAGCCCTCCCAACTGGGCCAGAACAATCTACTCAACAAATGATGCTGGGAGAACTGGTTAGCCATATCCAAAAAGAAAGAAAGAGGACCCCTATCTCACACTTATACAGAAATTAACTCAAAATGGATCAAGGACCTAACTATAAAAGCTACAACCATAAACCTCCTAGAAGCAAACGTAGGAAAACACCTTCAAGATCTTATGGTAGGCGGTAGTTTCTTAAACCTTACATCCAAAGCACAAGTGACAGAAGGAAAAAGAAATTTTATTTATTTATTAAACACTTTTGCACTGCAGAGGACTTTGTCAACAGGGTGAAAAGGCAGACAACTCAATGGGGAAAAATATTTGAAAATCACATATCTGATAAGAGTTTAATAACCATGATATATAATGAGATACTACAACTCAACAATAAAAAGACAAGCTACCCAATTAAAAAATGGGCAAAAGACTTAAATAGAGATTTGTCCAAATGGCCCAAGGGAAAAAAAAAGCACATGAAAAAATGTTCAACATCACTAGCAATTAGGGAAATGCAAATCAAAACTACAATGAGATATCATTTCATACCTATTAGAATGGCCACTATTAAACAAACTATTGTTTGTCATCTGTTTTTTGTTTATTATTATTAGAATAATGAAAAAGCTCTATTAATGATTGAAATGATGAATGCACAACTATGTGATTATACCAAATACCAATGATTGCACATTTTGGGTGGATGAAAATGTGCTAAAATTGGACTATGGTGACTATACTAAAACCCATTTGTAGCAGTTTGATATTGTTTATGAATTCCAAAAATAGATATTGGATTGTGTTTGTAAATTGGTCTGTTCCTCTGGGTATATTAGATTGGATTGGATTCAGAGGTTTCACTCTTACTTGATTAAATTATGATTAAGGCTTTGATTAGGCCATGTCAGTAGGATGGCTGAGTCATCGTCGCCCCCCCCAGACCCCGCCCCGCCTTGGTAGGCAGGAACTCACGGAGACAACGACTAGGCATTTGAGTTAGTTGGAGTTTTTAAGCTGTAGGCCCAGGAAGTTAACACTCAGAGAAGCAGATACATGAGGAAAGAGAGAAGGCTCCATTAGACATGGCAGAGGCCCTGGGAGAAAGACGAGCTGTTCACCTGACAGTCTACAGCTGGCCTTGTGGAGAGAACAGAGCAGGTGAGCCCAGAGAGAAATGAGCCCTGGGAGAGAGAGAAACTTGTCCCAGCCTACAGCTGATACTGGAAGAAGCTGGGACCACGGAGTCAAGAGAGGAAGCCTGGACCCTTGCGACATCAGCAGTCATCTTGCTCCAACACGTGGCAATAGACTTTGGTGAGGGAAGTAACTTATGCTTTATGGCTTGGAAACTGTAAGCTTCTGCCCCAAATACCCTTTATAAAAGCCAAGAGACTTCGGTACTTTGCATCAGCACGCCTTTGGCTGAGAATACAGCATTCAGATGTACATTCCAATGGGTGAATTGTACAGTATGTGAAATATACCTCAATGCAGCTGCTAAAAATTAAGGGGAACAATCGTGACTACAAAAACATAATGATTAACTCAAATAATTATCTTAGAAATCGTTTTATAACTAAAGTAATGAAATGAACTGATTCAAATGTCAAACTAAGATGGAACAATTCTTTTTTTTTTTTTTTTAAAGGTACCAGGGCCAAGTATTGAAACCCCGGATCTTTCATGAGGGAAGCCAGTGCTCAACCACTGAGCCACCATCAGCTCCCCTGAGTTGGTTTATTCATTTGTTTGCTTGTTGTTTGTTTTTAGGAGGCACTGGGAACCAAACCCAGGACTTCCCATGTGGGAAGCAGGCGCTCAATCGCTTGAGCCACATCCACTCCCAGGACACTTCAGTTTGATGTCCCCTAAATCAGAACAATTAAAAATGCAGTTGCTTGAAAAGTTTCAAAATATTTGTAGGTATGATGACCAGATAAACTTTTTTTTTTCAGTTTTTATGAAGGTTTTTGGAATAATATAGATGCAAACATATAGTAAGGCTATGTGAAAGCATGCAAGAAATTCCAAGGCTGCTCACTGGATTAGAACGAATTACAGAATGCCAAAGGAAGCTGACATGCCTTTGGGACAAAGCGAACTTCAGCAAGGCCCTACGATTTGAAGGATGCCACAGAGCAACAAATGAGAAATACCACTAGCCAGCCCACAATGCTCTTGGGTATACTCTTCCCTACTGAGATAGCGTCCAATCAAATAGACGTGAATAGACTTCATTCGAAATCCTTTAAAAACAACAGCTGATAGAAACCAAGAGACCTTGCGGGGAAGGGGGCAGGAAGACGATCAAGTCCTCACAGAAAGAAAATATCTGAATGCACTTAAAGCCTTGGGAAGACCGCTCGCAGCGCAACGATCAAGGACCACGTTGACGTTTCTATTTTACTTAAGGCCAAGTGCATTTCCTGAAAGTAAATACTGCACCAAATACAGGCAAAAGGAACCTTAACTTCTATAATAAACCTAAGGATTTGCATAAAACAGCTTCTATTAAACTAAAACACAACAAAAGTTATCCTATTTCAAAGCGAAATTTTCAAACTTATTTTACTCCAGTAATGTTATTACCTCATAATAACTCATAATAATTCCTTAAAAACCATTATATAAACTTGGTAGTATATAAAAAGGTACTAGAGTGTACCCTTGGGGAACTATCTGCAAGGGATTTTTAGCTATAACTCCTATTGACTCCAAATATTAATTATTCTTGTTCTAACTCATGTATTCCTTTATTTCAGTTCCAAAACTTGAAGGAGAAAAATCGTCAAATGCCAGAACCTGGAAGAGATAGAGAAGGCTTTTTCCATATGAATATACACCTGCTGACAGTCTAGAAGCTGCACGTAATCACTGCTGCAGCGCGGGCACAGTTTGTGCCACGAAGCCCGTGTAGAAGGACCGTGGGGGGGCAAGCAAGGATGGTGATGGGTTAACCGAACAGGAAGCCAAAAGAAGGCCATGCATGAAGGTTGACATTACGTACATGTAAACTAGCTGTACTTGGGCAACTCAGAACTGGAAATGGGGTTGTGGCCGCCAACCAGAAAGTCATCGAATCCCAGAGCTGCCAAGCCAGAAAGCCCTTCGAGCAAGCCAGGCCACCTGCCTCTCTCCACCAGGCACTGCCCGGGGGTCTACGACAGCACGACTCTGACCCAGAAAGTCTTTAAAATGGAAGAAATGTTAATGCTAGAAATCAAATTCCCTCTCAGTGAATGTGTAGAGAATGTAATTCGCTTTTATAAAATTTATAAATCAAATAAATGATTGACTATATAGAGCTTTCAGAGCTCCTCAGCTATATATATATACATATATTCTCAGTAAACTTCCTGCCTCATTAGACCATCGAAAATTATTTTTCAGCAAATGTCTTCTTATTCATTAATTTACTGTTTTAATCAAAATTTCAATGTAATTCAATTTACTGTTCATTTTATTGTGAATTACTGTATCTGGTGCGCAATTCTCTCAATGCAAGTCAAGTCTGAAAGTTGCCTTCAAAGTGTTACAGGTTTTCCTAGTAGGAAACTATACTTTTTCCTTGAAGTTATAAAATTATTAAACAACCCACCCTACTTTATATTCATGGTTTGTGAATCCTTTTAATAACTAAATTCTTCTTTCAGAAAGCCTGCTTTTTAAAAACCGTACCATTTAAAAATATTTAATGTAGTGAATCTTAATGGACAAACTTTTTTTTCCAGAGGAACAAATACAGAGCTTACCACTAAAGGATGGCAGGACCTGGAGTTCGCAGAGGGAGCCTCTGGCTGCAGCAGTGCCCTCCAGCTTGTTTTACTGGACCTCTGGAAAGCACCCTGAGTTCTTTCGGACTAGATTTTTTCATGTAAAATGTACTAAAGTTCTCTCCAGCCAATTCCAACTCCAAAATTCTAGTATGCTTCAATTCCTCCTTCATTAGAGAAGGCAGCAAGAATGCAGAATGCAATATCCAGACATTCATTTCACAAATTAATCTGCACCTATAGGGAACTTTCTTTAAATGTATCTGGTTCTTAGAGACAAGGGTAGCCCATTTTCAGGGAAGAGTTCCCTCCACCCTTCTGATACATTTGTATTTCTTGACTCACCCAAATGATACCATTCAGAGAGAAAATCAAAATACTTTAAAGTACATGTTTTTAAGAATGAATCAGAGGGAGCAGATGTGGCTCAAGCAGTTGAGCTCCCGCCTCCCACATGGGGGAAAAACAAAACAGACAAAAAAACCAACTCAGGGAAGCCGATGTGGCTCAGTGGTTGAGTGCTGGCTTGCCACATACGAGGTCCCGGGGTCAATCCCCATTCCCCAGTAATCACCCCACCCTCCCCCCGAAAAAACAGAATCCAGCAAATCTGCAACCAACATAAGAACTAAGCACTTGCTTTTACTTGCAGGTCCTCCGAGCTCTCCGATGACATGTACAAGGACAGCAGGACGGGCAGCGTGTTGGTGACTGCCACCGCCCTGGCGTGCTCGGGGGTGTGCCTCCCGATCTGTCCCAGGGCCCACGCTGCGGCGGCCTTGATGTGATCCTCCGGCTCCTCCGACAAGCAGACAGACAGCTGGGGCACGCCCTGCAGCGGTGATCAAAAGAACAAGTGCTGGAGGCGCGAGCCGGCTTAAAGGCTCTCCTGTGTCTATCCAGCATTAGAAGACCGCACTCTGGTCTTGATCCTTTCTTCCTAAATGGCTCAATAAATGAGCACATCACAGGGGCTGTCATTTTTCAAGTCAATAAAAAGACTACAACCAATTTACCTTAATTATCTGTCCAATCCAACTAAACAAAGAAGGTCTCTGCTAGCTTTTACCCCCCAGATAGAGAGGCATTTACCAAACAACAGATGCCACAGATCAGGGGATAGTAAAACGGGAGTCCCCTATGACAAGCAAGATAAATGCTTAGGATTTAAAACGCTTTCTTTTCCTTTGTTAAACAAGTTCATTTAGAATCCTTAAAAGAAATTGCCTTTCTCACCAAGTAAAATATGTCTGAGAACAAAGTAACTACTACAGAGCTAGGAGCAAATGAATACTATGAGCTAGAATCCTATTTAAGGACCTTTTAGATGAAATACATTCACTAGACTAGTACCTTTACTGAAATGATTAATACAAATTTTCCATTAATTCTGGTCAACTCTTAAGTGCAGTTTTGCCCATCCTAACCTGACTGAACGTCAAAGTGGAAGCAATTACTCCTGTTTCCCAGATGACATGTACTTAACGTTTTGTAGTTAGGGTTCATTTTGATCTAACTAATCAAAGCAGAAAACCAAATAAATGCATCGCAGTTTGGTTGCTTGAATAACTCAAAGGAGACTCAAATAACCAAATCAAATTATAATTCTAGATTCTGCATCTGCATAATAGTCTAACCAATTTGAGAGAATAATAATTATCATCTTAAATTTAGTATCACAAAAAAACAGTATCACATGATCATGCTACCACTGCAAAGGCCAAATTACCAGTCACCTTTATTCCCCTCCACCTTTTTTTTTTTTTTTTTATCGGGAGGTCCCGGGGATTGAACCTGGGTCCCTCCATATGGGAAACGTACGCCCAACCATTTGAGCCACATCCGTCCCCCTTCCCCTCCACCTTTTAATTTGATTTTTAAGACCAATTTCCTGAAGAGACCTGCCATATTTATTTGCTGGTTTCTTTCCTACAGCTAAAAATCATGTGTCTGCCAGCACCAAAGGTCAGACCTGTCTGCAGAATGAGCAACTTTTCAGGAAGCCCCTACTTCAGGGACACACCAAGGTTGAAGAAGCAGAAGGAGGAGACAGGCCCCTCCCCACTCCACCCCACCCCACCCCCAGCTGTTGTCAACAGCCAATAATGTCCTTTGAAAATCACGAAGGATGACTTAACGGTGTGGTGACTGACGAGTCCTGGAGCCCAGTGTGGCCCTGGCCCTGGCTGGAGAGCCTCCAATGGCCGCCCCCTAGACTGTCAACTTCCTGAAGGCAAAAGAGGCGGGAGTGGCCAGCAGACCTTGACCAAAGAAGGGGAGAGTGCCCCGCCTAGCTGGAGGTGAGATGCAGGAGGCCACAGCAAGTGCAGCTGCTCTCCTCGCTCTCCCTGTGTGTAAGCTTTCCAACTGCCCACAGAAGAACCAGCAACAAGCCTGCCCTGTCCTCTGAGCCCCAAGGGAGCACCACGGCCGCTCAGTTAGCTGGTGGCCTCTGGTCACAGAACAACAGAAGGAAAGGAGCAGAGATAAAAAGGGGATGAAGCAACGAATGACCGTGGACTAGGCAGAAAATAAAGACCCAAGGCTCCTTTTTACTGAGGGTTTGCAAGGGATCGAAAACCATCCACATTTCTTTCGGCGCTGCAGCAGATTCCTTGCTGAGAAACCCACCCCCAGGGGCCTTGGGCACACATAAGCCCTCCAAGCAGTCTTCAGGAGAGCAACATTTATTAACTCAATAAATGCTTTCTGAGCACCTACTATGTGCTAGGGCTACTCTACTGGGGTTGGTTCAGAGTTGTGAGCTGAGATAAGGCAAACTCCCTACAGCAGCTATCGGGCCTGTGTTCCTGGTTAATGAGAACTGAGGGAGGGAAGATGGACAACAAAAAGGTGTCCCAGCGTTGTCCTCTCCTACCCAAGTGACAGGAAAGGGGGTGCTTTAGAGACCTCTGAGAACATTCTCACTGAAGGATGCTGTAGACATGGACTGCCACTCCTTCAAGGTACAAATGCACTTAACATTTAAATACAGGCAATACTGGCACTCAAAGGAGCTAACATTAAACAGTAAAACTTTAAACTTCCTGTGAAGTAAACTGTACTTCACACATTGCTTTGGGAAACCTCCTAACAAGCATCAAGAAAAGTCCAAAGCTTTCCAGGTGATTCATTTCCCACAGCCAGGTATATACAGTTTGTATTCCACAGGAGAGGGGCTCTACCTTCGAGTATAACACCTCATGACAACAACGAGAGGAAGAGGAGGCAGGAACAGACCTTGGAAATGATCACGGCCATCGCCAGGTTCTCCGAGTGCGCGGCGACGTAGCCGAGCATCATGACACCAGGCAGCCTTATGTTCCCCTTGCAGGACCCGATACAATCGATCACGGCGGCGACCCCTCCTGCGTTGACGATCAGCTGTGAAAGCTATGAGGAAGGAAGCAGCGCCAGACAACCGTCACCATGAAGCAGATGGCAGTCTCTAAGTTCAACTCCTCATTCGTTCCAGGCACAGCTCTTATCCCAGTCCTAATGGATGTCAGAACTCCTCACCTGGGGCGCTAGGCCCACGGCTCATCCATCATTAGCTAACTGCTGAAACCCCCGAGCGCAACGCGTGCGTCACAGGCAGAAGAGCCACCGAATGCCAAAAGCCAATGTCAGACTTGAACCTGTCTAATCCAACTGGCCCCCTTGCTAGTGATGACTACTAGCTGACTGCACCTTAACCCTGAAAAAGCTTAGCCAAATGAAGATGCTGGGTGCAATAAAGAATGAAGACTTTAACGGAATGAAAAGGCATTCGTCGGAGAAAGACCCTCCGGCCTCACACGGGCCTGCTTTGTCTCTATGAGCTTCCCATCTAAGAAACTTGGAGCAGGACGTGGCTGAGGGAGAGGTGCTCCTGGGGGCTGCACTGGGCTGGGGGCTCTGCCCCGCTATGACATCATTTCTCATGACAATAAAAAAGGATGACAAAGGCCCACAGCCCCCACAATCCGGGGAAGGAAAGCTGGACGTGATTAAAAACTCAGGTTTCAGAGGCAAGCTCTGCTGATCCAGCCCGCTGGTTCCAACGGGGACCAGCCTTGCCCCAGGAAACACCTGGTAGCGTCTGGAGACATATTTGGTTGTCAAGACTCGGGGAAAGGGGGCCCACTGGCGGGCAGCAGGCGGCAGGCAGCAGGCGGCAGGCAGGGGTGCTGCCCAGCGTCCTGCGCTGTGCTGGAAGGCCGCCACAGAGAACGACCGGTGTCAAGTGTCAACCCCGACAAGAGGCAGAACGCGTGGCGTGACCCCCAGCCCTGTGAACAAGCTCATGTTTTAGTTAAAAATCAAAACTAATGTTGTATTTTGAAGTCTTCCTTTTTACCTCAGGTGTGTGTTTCGCAATCTCTCTAATTAAAGTAGAAGCATTTTTCTTCACATATTCATCTTTGTCCTTCAGACAGGTAAGCACTACTGGAAAAATCTCTGCCTCAACCACCATTTCGGCCAGATCCACAGAATGCTTTGCTATCTGACTGAGAGCGGAGAGGACCTGACGCTGTGAAGCGGAAAACAAGAGTTACGCAGAGTTCCCTGAAGAGACCAAATGTACTTCGAACATGTTCAAATCCCCTCATAAAAAGGAAAAAGCAATTACATAGCTCACATAATTTCTGGGTCACGATCTTTTCACATCCAAACCTTATACCAAAATACTGTATTTCTAAAATTTCTTGATTTCAAAAATTAAATGGCTTTGCTTTCTATCGACTATGTAAAACTCTCCTGAAGACCAAAGAACTGAAATTGTTCATTTATGATACATATGGTAATTTAGTACAATAATGATCAAGCAAAATTAACACTTTATTTTGGCATGATGGCACCATTTCAAAGAACTTTCCATTGCTTAGTTAACATTAACCATTTAAAAACGATATGGAATTTAACTATTAGAATGGACAAGTGTAATTGGTAAACTAGTAACTTAAAATCAGATTTTAGCTAGAAAAACAGATAAATAGGGATGTTCATCACCATCTTAAATATTACAGTGGCGGGACCAGCAGACCCTGAGAGTCTCTGCTTCTGTGGATTCCTTGTTCTCACTGTGGAGCTGCTGCTGCCGCCACTTCTAGTTTTCATCAGGGCACAGAATCTTCCCAGCCCCACCTCCACTCTCTGTTTTCACATGTGGAGAGATCAAATCACCCTCTGTTCACACCTGTTTTCTCTCTCCCTGTGAGCTGGGAGCCCCAGTACCTTCAGTTTAGCATCGGGGTTGAGGATCATCTGGGCCAAGTGGGCGATGGCCCCTGCGTCCACCACCGTCTGCGCCAACTCTGGAGAATGCTTCGAGATGTCGCTGAGCGCCGAAGCTGCAATCCTTTTCAGGGCCACTTCCGGCTCCTGGATACAGAGGACTAGGAGAGGAACGGCGCCCGCGTCCACCACGGCCTGGGACAGTTCTGTGGGTCCAAGGAAGCCCTTCAGCACGTGCGGGTGGCTGGCCCGGGGCAGGCCATTCCTCACCCTGACAGGCACAGCCCAGGACAAAGTGGAGGGCGCCTCCCGGGCCGCCATCTGCACTTCCAATCAGCCTGCCCGCTTCTCCCCCACGCCCACCACCCGAGCTGGAGGGAACACGGCCACAGCGGGGCCTCCGTGCACATCAGCACGTCCGAGTGGGTGAGGCCGGGGGAGCACGCAGATGTCGGGAGACACGCCTTTTATGCACGGTTTACAATCAGAGAAAAGTGCCCAGAATTTATCAGCCGCACTAAGCAGACAGCGTTTTCTCCTGTTCTGTGAGTAAACATTAACACAAAGTTCCTGCCAATAATCGTGGCTTTCAGATTCCTTTCATTTGATAGTACTTTTAAGATTTTTACTTCATACAAAAAATAAATATACATTTTCACTGTACACCTAAAAGCACTTTCCAAAACAAGATTTATAATTGGACAACCTACTTCAATACATATCTATATAAATAATAGTCCTCGGATTGGGGTATAAATTTATCTTAACCATTTGTCATGTCAGAAATCAAAGTAAACATTTTTTGGATAGACATATTGATTTCTCGTGCGTCCAAGAGTAACAGCTATAAAAATAAAACATTTTAAATGACAGACAATGAGGCACAGGCTGCCAGACCCACAGAATATCAATGTAAAATGTCTTTCGAGAACCACAAAGCCCCACGCATGGAATCTGAGTCCACCGCCGACTTATCTGTGGCCTTAGGGAAGCACGCCCACTTACTTCTGTCACCTCTTCCTTTCCAATCATGTGCCTTGGCAATTTATAAATATGTCTTAAGAGGCAAGCTAATGGGGAGCAGATGTAGCTCAGTGGCTTGAGCACCTGCATGTATGAGATCCCGGGTTCAATCCCTGGTACTTCCTTAAAAAAAAAAAAAAGAGTCAAGCTAAGATATCTATTCAGCATACCACTTAGTCTTTAATTTGAAGAAAATATGGTGTTCAATTGTTCAAAAACTTGGTACTTTCACATTTTCTAAAAGAAAACAATGTTAGAAAATGCAGGATAGTGTCTAGTATTTCTCTTAAATTATGGTCTTATTTTGGACGTTTCAATATAGTATAAAGGTTCGCTCTTTCTTTCACTGAACAAGCACTAGAGGCAGCTGTCATGTCAGAACCAGCCCACGCTGGCGTGGAGGACACTGGTCTACGCATTAGAGCTACACAATGGCCACACGTGCATCGCAATTAAAAAAGCTACAAGGAAATATGGTGTACAACAGAAAGTTTTATTCAGACTTCAGGACCAGAGGCAGATAAGAGAAAAGCAAGAGAGGCAGACACAGAGAGAGGGAGAGAAACAGAGAAGCGGGGAGGGGGACGGGGAAAGGGGTGACCGCAGCAAAAGACTGGGCAGCCTAGGCATGGCTCTGACCACACCGCAGGCTCCTGGCAGCCTCAGGCCCTGCTGCAGCCTGTGCAGCAGCGGCCGGAGACCAGCAAAACAGCAGGTGATCGAGCGGTCGCTGCCCCCACCCCAGCCTCTCCCTGGGAAATGGGAAGAAAGTAGAAGGTGTGACATTATGTTACGCGGTTTTGAGAGGTAATTTTCATATTTTCTGTTAACACTTTACTTAAGAATGCAATCCAAAGCATACTGGTGCTGGGTAGTTAAACATGTTTTCACTGGCCATACCAAGTTTCCAGGTACCTATTCACACACCTAGAATGTACACAACAAGCTGAACTTTGTTTCAAGAGTGCACACAGTGAAGGAGATGTGACTCAAATGACTGAGCTCCTGCCTACGACAAGGGGGGTCCCGGGTTCGGTTCCCGGTGCCTCCTAAAGATGATGAGCAAGACAGCAAGCTGATGCGACAGGTAGGTGCAACGAGCTGACGCAACAAGAGACACAAAGAAGAAAACATAACAAGAGACACAACAAAGCAGGGAGCAGAGGTGGCTCAAGTGATTAGGCACTTCCCTCCCACATGGGAGGTACCGGGTTTGGTTCCCAAGCACGCAAAGAATGAGCGCACAACAGATAGCAGAAGCAAACAACGAGGGGGTAGGGAGAAATAAATAAAATAAATCTTAAAAAAAAAAAAAAAGTGCACACATAAGATGAGTTCACTACCCCCGCACTTCCACTTGTACACACCGCTCCTAAGAGAAGAGAACAAGTAGCAAACTTCCACTTCCTTTAAAACCACGTCACTCTCTACCTTTATAATCCCACACGTCTGAGCCTTGTCGCGTAGCTGTCGCAGTGCTGAAGCCCTTTCCCTAAAGACCATGGCCTGAGTCAAGCAAATGTGCTGCCTGGCTCACCACCCAAGCCCCTGAACTGCTTCCTGCCCCTCCAGGGAGAATGGCAGCTGCAGAGGAGGCCGGCCACGGTGCCACAGCACGGCGTGGAGGGGGCCGGCCACGGTGCCACAGCACGGCGTGGAGGGGGCCGGCCACGGTGCCACAGCATGACGTGGAGTAGGCTGGCCACGGCACCACAGGACGGCGTGGAGAAAGGGAGCAAAGCCGCCAAGGCCCTGCACTGGGCCCGGACATTTTGCACCTGCCATGTGATGTCCTTTTTCTTACAGAGCATCCCCAGACAGGCCTGGTCTCACTGCCCGGCCTCTGCCCCAGGGTAGCCCACACAGCCCTGTCGCATGTGAGCCCAGGGCTGTCCATGGCACTGCCCACACCTCTGCCTCCCATGCTGCTTCCTTGGGCATCGCCCTACCGTTCACTCCTGGTGTCCACCCAATGCCCCTGCCCCCGTCCGGCTCTTTTCCTTGCGACAGAGCCTGCCTCCTGCTGTGGAGGCAGCAGGAGAGGCCAGACCCCTCACCTGGCCAGCCCCCGGGGGGTGGACCTGGGAACCGATCCTGGCCAGGGAACCCGAGCTGGATGGACAGACACCCAGGACACACCGCCTCCTCCCTGTTGGCCCCACAACTCTTACATCCCTCTTGTGTGTAGAGGGGGAGAACTCATCAACATGCCAAGATGGGCCCCCGGCGACTCGGCCCTGAGCTCCAGGCACGTGAAATGAAAACACGTGGACCCCCCACTCACGGAGTTCTGTCCTGCCCATGCTGGGCGAGGCAAGATTCCCTCGCTTCCTTCACTCGCTAAGGGCCCACAAAGAGCTGTGTGCGAGACGGGGCGGGGCTTGGGGAGGCCGAGGGGGGGCAACAGGTACTATCAAGGACTCACCAGCAGAAGCAGGTGAGCAAGGAGCAGGGCACAACCATGCAAACCCCTCCCTTCGCCTTTTCCCCCTTCCCTTTTCCTGTACTTGCCTAAACAAGCAGTAGTAGCCAAAGCACTTACAAAATGCTGGTACCTTTCAAACTTACTTGCCTCGGCAAAATCTCACTGCATTCACTTTTAAGCTCTCATTTGGAAATGAGTGTTTATTATCATACCCATAAAATCACACATGGATACATACAGGCACTGATGCTCACAAAAGGCTGGGCAGAAAAGCAGCAGTGAGCCGAGAAATTTATCTTCAGTGCCTGACGCTGTCTTTGCCTCATTTTAAATTATAAATAAATCCTCAAAATTAATTTTTAAAAAAATATGCCTTCTGTTATGCAATAGCATGAGACATAATGTAGACTGTTGGATAACAGGATTAGAAACTGGTTATAACTGTGCTTAAAAATGCAAAGAAAAAAAGATGGCACATCTTGCATGCACTAACAGGGCTCGGAATGGGTCCATGGTACTACTGATGATAAAATACACGTTCTTCCTCGCCATTTGCTAAACTTTTTTCAATGTGGTAAAGACGTAAAGAAATAAAATAACTATAAACATCTTCTGTCTGTACATTTAGCTATGGCTGGGACTATACTAAATTTACATTATAAAGGAAAAACAGTGTTTAGCTTACTCCTCAATGTAGCTGAAAGTTCCTTATGGAAATAAAAATGGTGGGAACGTGTCTCCTTTAACGACAACATTGGGAAAGAGAGTCCAATTCTTTTTCTAATCATGTTACAAATCCGTCCTAACATCTCGTCCATTTACTTCCTCACACCTTCCCTGCTGCCCCAATCTGGGCCCTCACTAGGTTTAAGGTATCTGTCCCCGCGGCACCGTGCTATCAGAAGCCGCTGCTAAGGCTGCTGTGGCAGGTGTGGAGACCACCCAGGGCACAGGCCACACGGGGGCCTCGGCTGCTGCCAGGGAAGGAGCGAGTCCTCTGCGCCCTCCTGGGCAGCTCCCAGCTCCTCTCTGTTGTACCATTGTTCCAAGTCTCAGCTTTTTCTTTTTTTTTTTTTTTCTTTTTTTTTAAAAATTTTTTTTTTTTATTCATTTATCCCCCCCTTGCTGCTTGTGCTCGCTGGGTCAGCTAACCACGCCATGCGGGCGGGCCTGCCCTCACCAGGAGGCCCCGGGAACCGAACCCGGGGCCTCCCATATGGTAAACGGGAGCCCTACTGATTGAGCCACAGCCGCTTCCCTCAGCTTTTTCTTAACAATTTCACTCTGTGCTGTTCTTGGAACTTGGGTTGTTTTCGTATCCCCTCCTAACAAAATAAAGGTTGAATCTGGATTTCTTTCTAACAGATATAAAGTGTGAGGATTTAAAATGCATCCAACTCTTCAAATCAGAAAAATGGAAAAAGCTCAGTACAACTTGGAGCTGAGTTTTGACAAACACAAGACCCCGGGTAGAAGGGAGGGCTTCCAGGGTGCACCCCACTCAGAAATTAGCACCGGCTACAGCCGGGGAGGGAGCTGGCCGCCGCGGGGGGCGAGGGCAGACGCGACAACGGCAGGAGTGGCTGCTGGTGGCTGCGAGCCCGGGGCCCCGCGGCCTGCCTGCAGACAGGCAGGGGAGCGGGTGTGGGGACCGCGTGCGGGGGCCAAGGGCGCACATCTGCGCACCAGCCCGGGGCTGCCATGTCAGAATGGAATCCCATCTTCTGGTTTTCCCAGAGAAGCCAGGAATCCGAGATCTGGTTCTAAATGTTGGCTTTTTTTTTTCAATGAACAATATGTGCGTCAGCATCATGCGGGCCAAATAAAACCCGCCGTCTGTGGGCCACTTGCAGCTGCAGCCAGCTGACACCTGCGGCTCCCTGGGCTCTGATTCCTGGAGCCGTGTTGTGGGGTCACTGGGAACAACCACTAAGGGTTATGCGAGAATTCACAGGGGAATCCCAAGAAACTGATGAAAACCTGAATATCAGCCTGCAAAAAAAGGGATGAATCTAAACAGGTATCATAATACCCAACTAATTTTCCTGCTTCTAATGGAGAAGTCAGGAGACAGGAGTTTGAGCAAAGTTAAAATAAATAAACCATCAAGAGACCTCATAAATGGACACAAAATGAAGAGGCTCTCCAAAAAGAAAAAAAAAATGGAGAAAAAAATCTTTATGTATGTCTCTACCACACATGAAAAATAATTAGCCAATGCAAACTCCTGGCACTCCAACTTCTTTTACCTTTGTTGCTTTTTAATTGATCTTCACGAACACTGCTTTTAACTCATGATTTCTAAGCCCTACAAAAGTTACATTCCATTTGTTTCATTAAGAAAGAAAAGAAAGCCATGAATCTATCATTTCTTTGCTCCTAGGTGGTCCTATCTGTCAGTTTAAAGATAGGCTACATTTTGCATCCAGCCCTAAAAATATATAACTGAATCACTTCAAAATCTTTGTGTAATAAAGCAGGTTAAAAACATCCATTTAAAATTTGACTACCACTCAGAATATTAATCTTACTCTAATAGTAATGTCATCCCACTCAACCAAATTTTCCACAAGTGGGTGAAATTATTAAAAAAAAAAAAAAAAATCATGGCACTGCAGCTGCCCAAGCTGGTACTGCCTGACCATACTGCAGCATGGTTTTAGGTAATGTCACTTCCAAAAGAGAAAGCATGTGCTGGGCTTTTGGTCTAAGCTGGCTGTTCACAACTAGGTTAGTTACCAACTGCTGTGTAACAAAACACTCCACACAACAATCGGGATCTCATCGTCCTGAGGCTCAGCTGGGTGGAGTGGGGTCACTAGCCAGGTCACCTGGGCTCACGCATGAGCCTGTTGGAGGGGGGACCCGGCCCCAGCCAGGCAGCCTTCTCCAAGGCTGCTCAGGAGTGATCCCAAAGGAGAGCCCGAGAGAAAGCTGCAGGTCTTTATCACCTAACCCAGAGGGACGAATGGCTGCTCCTGCTACATTTCATTGGTGTCAGCCCCCAAGGTCCTCACTGTAGCCTAAGGGTGAGGGATGACAGCTCCAGGGCAGGTGGGGGTGCAGAAAGGACAGGCGTGCGTGCAGAAAGGACAGGCGTGCGTGCAGAAAGGACAGGCGTGCGGGCTGTGCTCTTTCTCTTGAACGGGGCTCTAGGGTGCCTTTCCTTCTCCTGGCCTCCACCTCATCACTCCCACCCACTCTGGGGCCTTCACCTAACCCTAAGAGCCGAGGTAAATGTGAGCGTGAAGGGCTAGCCCGCATACCTGCATTGCGCTTTAAGGGCTAAATGATCGTGGCCCCTTGAGAGGGTCCAGTGAGTTAAATAAGCCATGATCTGGTAAGAAATTACCATCAGCTGGGGTGAGCTGAATGCTCTAACTTGGCCCAAGAACAGACAGCAGCTGTGAAACATGCTCAGGCAACGTCAGGAAGTACAGACCAGAGAAAGAGAAGGTGGGAAAAGACAAGAGAACAGGTTGAAAAAAGTTAAAAGTAATTTTTAAGGGTAAGGAAAGGATTTTGTAGACATTTTATTTTAAGTAACTGAATATGAATTTACCTTTTTAGTAGCACAAGAAAAAAAGTGTACAGGAAGTATTTCTCTATTGTCATTTCAAAACAAACACAAAAACCTAGGCACAGAGATTGGAAATGTAACGTTTAACTTTGGGGTGCAACTAAAGGCAATTTTTTCCCCTTCTTGCTGTTTTCACTCTATCTCTCAGATTTTCTCTTATTGAGCATTATTTTGATGTTTGAAATTTTTTTTAATTTAAAAACAATCCTGTTACTAAACAAGTTAAATAAATCATAAAATTTGTTGAGAATTTTTTTTAAAGTAATTTTTAAAAGTCCCACCAATTTAGGCATTTGACTTTTAACTACTTAACAGCTGAGAATAAAGAGAATAACCCAAAGCTATAGAGAGGGTCCAGAGTGCCCTTGCAAATAATGATTTTAAAAATATAAATGATTTAGAATCTGACCTTCACAAAATACAGCTTCTGTCTCCAGAGGTTTCCATTTCCTTCCACTTGCTCTGTGCTATTGCAGCCATAGCCGTGGCTCCAAGCTACCTACAATCTTGCATGTGCTTTCTGGAAAACCTACCCCGGGAAGTGCGCATTTTTAAACTCAGGCTCCACTGACACTCTTTGCTCCAGGGCAGTTCTAGGAGGGGAGCCCCTGCCTACAGGGAGCTCAGTCTAACTCATCAAGAGGCGGATGGTGCGGGGCTCGGCAGCTCTGATGGGATTCTGTCCACCAGCACCCAATGGGGCTGGGAAAGGGGAAAGGAGAGGAGAACAAAACATCGGCAACTAGGAAGGCCACGTGGTGTTTTATAAAAGGGGTCTTGAGGCAGCAGTCCAGAGTATGGCTCCAAATGGTTCCTCGAAGCCCCTTCTGGGCACCCGCTGTCCACTTCCACTCCTGAGAATGGACCTGGCCCAACACCCTCAATCATCTCATAGTGCCCCGCAGAGCAGATGTGCTGCAGTTAATTTAAGCACGCTCCCACTTCAGTACCTGTTTTGGTTTTTTTGCTATGATAATGCATACTATAATGAACCTCTTTGAGCATTAAGAGTATGTATTAGTTATCTATTGCTATGTAAAATGACCCTAAAACACAGCAGCTTAACATTTATGCTGTTCCAGATCAAGATGGCAAAGTGTGACGCTTGAGGGCTCCATCCTCCCACAGAAGCCAGCTAGAACTGGCAGAAATACCTTTCTCAAAGCTCCGGAAAACAGTTAAAGGACTGCAGGAACCGGAGGAGCGCTGAATCAAGACAAAGGCCATTTAAAAGCAGGGGACCTTGTGGCACCCTGGATGGCCCCTTCGCCATCCCCAGCCAGTCCCCCGTGTGGACCCCTGAGCTCGGTTGCAGAGATGGCAGAGTGGACCTCGTGCACACACTGGAAGCAGGGCCGTCTAGCGCAGTCTGTCTGCTGGTACCTGAGGGACTCGTCCCAGCATCTGCCCGGCATGGAGGAGGCAGCTCTCGGAACTCTCTGCAGAACACTGGGGGAGGGACGCAAAGTTGTGCTCGCTGGGACAAGAGCTCGCTGGCTGCAGGACACTGGAAACAGTGGAAATAGAGGTTCCTAGAGCCACACGTGCATGCCCAAGACAAGCCATAAGCTCAGAAAAGACCAGTGAGACCCCTGTTTTGGCCCGAAGCTATTCTCTAAACTCTTTGGATGGATAAACCCGGAAAGAGAGTACAGACACAAGCCAATCTGCAAAGGCTGGAAAATGTGTTTTCTGTTGTTGCTGTTAGATCCTGGCATTCAGAGAGAGCCTGATAAACCAAGAGCTGGTTACAAGCCTAAGGAACAGACAGCTCAGTGTCTAAATTCCACATTCAAGTATCAAAATATCCAGGTTTCGCCAAAGATGACATACAAAGAAACAGAAAGTGACGGCCAGGCAAAGGAGAAGGTTAAAACATTAGAAATGATCAGTGGGCAGGATCAGACCTGGGACGTGCTAGACAAAGATTTCTTTTTTTAATGGTCCTAAATATGCTCAAAGAGCTATAGGAAGATATGCACAAGGGACTAAAGGAAATCAGAAAACAAGAGACAAACACAAAGAGAACATCAACTGAGAGACTGAAATGACAAAAAGGAACCAAACAGAGCTGAAGACCACAATAACAGAGATTGAAGATTTCCTCGAGGGGTTCAACAGTAGACTGGAGCTGGTACAGGAATGAATCTGGGACCTGAAGACAGATCAGTTTGAGAAGGAGAAAGAAACAGAGCCGGAGGAACTGGTGGGATGCCATCAAGTGAAGCAATAAACACATCATGGGAGTCCAACAAGGAGAAGAAAGAAAGGGCCCAAGAGAATATTCAAAGAAATAATGGCTGACAACTTCCCAAATTTAATAAAAGACAAATATACACATCCAGGATGCTCAACAAACTCCACACAGGATAAACCCACACTGCACAATGTTATAATCAATCTGTTGAATGACAAAAGATAGAGTATTCTGAAAGCCTCAAGAGGGAGGCAGCGTGTCATGTACAAGAGAGCTTCAGGAAGATTAAGTGCCAATTTCTCATCAGAAACCATGGAGGCAAGATGGCAGTGGGATGATACAGTCCACAACTGTAAACAGGAGAGCCCCATCCATCTGCCCCACGGGATCAAAGCCTGCTCTCAATTAGAGGGGGAGTGAGCATCACCATCTCAGAATCCTCAGGATTGAGGAATGAACTATGGACTAAAGTAGACTTACTGGTATTCTACTATAGATTTATTGTGATTCTAGCAATGGAAAAAAATTTATCGTTCATGTGGAGGCAGTGGCCACTAGAGGTTCTGAGGGCAGGGAAAGGGAAATACAGGTGAAATATGGGGGCATTTTGGGGACTTGGGAATCTTCCTGAATGACATTATAATGACAGATACGGGCCGTTATATATCTTGGCATAACCTACAAAATTGTGCAGAAGAGAGTGTAAACTACAATGTAAACTATAATCCATGCTTAGTGGCAATGCTCTAAAATGTTTCCATCAATTGTAATCAATGTACCACACTAGTGAAAGACGTTTTTAATGTGGGAAAATGTGGAAGGTGTATGAAGCGGGGGATATGGGAATCCCCTATATTTTTATGTAACATTTATGCAATCTAAATACCTTTTTTTTTGGGGGGGGGCGGATGTGGCTCAGGTGGTTGGGTGTCCGTCTCCCACATGGAGGAACCTGGGTTCAATTCCCAGGACCTCCCGGTAAAAGAAAAAAAACAAAAAACAAAATACAGAAGGTGTGCAGGGCCACCAGGCCCCACACACGGGTGCACCGCCAGGCCAGGCCCTGCGAGCAGGTGAGGCCCCAGGACCCCATACATGGGCGTGCCAGGCCCCACCGAGCCACACAGCAAAATGATGATGTTACAGGAGAGTGACACAAGGGAGAGCCAAGACAAGGCACACCGAAAAACCACGAACTGAGGCGGCGCAGGTGGTAGGACGCCTCTCTCCCATATCAGAAGTTCCCAGGATCAAATCCCGGTGAAGACAGGAGGAAAGGATGAGAAGAGAGGGCAGGAAACAGACACAGAGAATTGCCCAGCGAGTGAACACAAAACAGCAAAAACGGGGGGGGGGGGGAGTAAAATGGACAAAAGTTAAATAAATATATCAAATAAATAAATACTTTTTTAAAAAATAAAAAATATATTTTAAAAAAATACAGGACAGAGTAAGACATTCCCAGATAAACAAAAGTGAAGGGAATTCATCACCACTAGACCAGTCCTGCAAGAGATGATAAAGGAAGTTCTGCAGGTTGAAAGAAAAGGACGCTAAGGACACTAAACAGCAGATAAAGCTACATGAAGAAATAAAGGTCTTCAATGAGGCTAACAATGGGGGTAAATATAAATGCCAAGACTACTGTATTTTTAGTTTGTAACTCTACTTTGTAATTCCTACGGGATCTAAAAGGCAAATGCAAAAAATGTAATGATAAGTCGGTGGTTTTCGACTCATAATATATAAACACAATTTGTGACAAAAACTACATAAAGGTGGGGGGACAGAGAGGTATAGGAACATAATTTGTTTATACCATTGAAATTAGTTGATATCGCATGTTAAATTTAAGTCCCACCGTAACTACAAAGAAAACATCAGAAAATAACCAAGCAAATAGAGACAGAAAGTAGAGTACTGGTTGCCAGGAAAATGGGGAGTTACTGTAAAATGGGTATAGTTTCTCTTTGGGGTAATGGGAAAGTTTTGTAATGGAAGGTGATGAGGGTACTGCAACACAGTGAATGTGATTAATCCTACTGAATGGTATGCTTCGGAGAAGTTGAGATGGGAAAGTTTACATTGTATGTATGGTCCCACAATAAATTTTTTTTTAAAAAAAGCAACTAACAATGACAATTATAGACAATATATGACCCTGGACAGGATCTAACAAGGGAGAAGAGAAGGTGCAAAAGCACATTATGGGGACATATGGAGGGAAAATGCAATATAGACTGTAAGCTTTAGATCAATGTTAAAATTTGCTGAACTTGATAACTGCACTTTATGTGGATACATAAGTGAACATCCTTGTTCTTAGGAAATGTACATGGCACTGTTAAGGGGTTCAAGGACCATGATGCATACAACCTCCACTCAAATGTTCAGAAAATAGATTGAAAGACAGAGAGACACACATACAGATGGAAAGAGAGCCACACGGATAGAAAGAATGATATGGCAAATGGGGCAAACTGTTAAAAGTAGTGGATCTGGGTATCTGGGGGAAAGGGGTATGTGGGAGTTCCCCAAAGGTATTTACACTAAATGAAAACAAACCTTAGACAAGGAACCTCAGGTGCCATCTGGTAGAGGAGGGCTTTCCTTCCTCCTAAACCCACCATCAGTGCCACTTCCTCCTTAGCTTTCTAAGCCCAAGGTCTGTTCAGTGATTATCGGGTTGTAACAAAGCTCTTAAAAAGAAAATGATGGGAAGCGGCTGTGGCTCAATCAGTGGGGCTCCCGTTTACCATATGGGAGGCCCCGGGTTCGGTTCCCGGGGCCTCCTGGTGAGGGCAGGCCCGCCCGCACGGCGTGGTTAGCTGACCCAGCGAGCGCAAGCAGCAAGGGGGGGATAAATGAATAAATAAATAAATAAATCTTTTTAAAATAAATAAATAAATAAATAAAAGGGAAAAAAAAAAAAAGAAAGAAAATGATGACCCCCTTTCTGCCACTGCACAAAATCCACAGTCCATGATTTATCTTCCACTCAGTCCAATGGATGGCCAGCTGCTGGGTTAGACATGGTCTTCCTGTTACTCCACGGAGCTTCCAGCCAGTTTGCCCGGAAGTCTGGAGGACCTTTATGCCCGCCTGGGCAATTTTCTATTTGAGATTGTAAAGTCCTGGAGGTTAGATCTTAGCCAACTTACTTGACTTTGTACACTAAGAAAGACATGGTAATATATACCTAAGTGCCACATATGCTTTTTGATAATTACAATGATGATAATGTGATAAAGAGGACTGACTCAGGAATGTGAGATATGATTTTACTTTGTTGTTCTATATTCTGAATTCTAAAAAATTCTTAAAAAATGCAAAAAAAAATTTTAACAGATGTCACAGTTTCTAACTAAAAAAATCACAAGAAATAAAAACCCTGAGGCATTTTCAACATATTTTTACCAGCACATAAACTGAAACTTGAAAATGACCAAAAATTAGATAACTAAGTAAAATAGTTATAATTTAAAATGTTACTTTGTTCAACACACTTGGCCCCTTACCCAATTAACACAGAAGAGATCACTTATTTTCACTTTTTTATCCTTTCTCACCCACACCTTAATAAATAGAAAGGTATTTGTGGAAATAAGCATTAGAACCACAACAAGTGTGACATGTAATATAAAGAATCCCGCATGAGAAATGGATGTGGCTCAAGTGACTGGGCTCCCATCTACCATATGGGAGGTCCAGTCTAAGGTTCTATTCCTGGGGCCTCCTGGTGAAAAGCAAGCTGGCCCACACAGGGAGCTGGCCTGAGTAGACAGCTGGCCCATGTGGAGAGCTGGCCCACACAGAGAGCTGGCACAGCAAGATGACACAACAAAAAGAGACACAGAGGACAGACAATAAGAGACACAGCAGACCAGGGAGCTGAGGTGGTGCAAGAGATTGAGAACCTCTCTTCCACTCTGGAAAGTCCCAGGATCAGTTCCCGTAAAGAGAAGAAAAGCAGACACAGAAGACACAGAAGAACACACAGAGAGCAGACAGCGAGCGCAAAAACGGGGGGGGGGGGGGCGAGAAATAAATAAATCAATAAATCTTTTAAAAAAAGAATCCCATACACATCAGTTGCCCCTAAGCTTACATGTTACTCAGCTCCTCCCAAATAAAAGAAGATATAAAGAGAAAAATAAAGAAGCTCAGAAAAGAGGCTTTTAAAATGTTTGCAGAGAAAGTGGAACTCTAGCATATTGCTGGTGGGAATGTAAAATGGTGCAGCTGCTGTGGAAAGCAGCACGGAGGCTCCTCCAAAAGTTAAATCTAGAATTACCCTATGACCCAGCAAGTCTACTCCTAGGTATACACCCAAAGAAAACAAACACGGGGTCTCCAACAGTTACTTATACCTCAACCTTTGTAGCAGCATTATTCACAATAGCCAGAAGCAGAAACAACCCAAGTGTCCCTCCAGAGAGGAATGGATAAACAAAACATGGTCCACACATCCAACGGATTATCTGGCCATAAGAAAGAATGACGTTCTGAGACCTGCCACAACAAGGAAGAACCTCAAAAATATGCTCAGTAAATAGATAGACCCATGAAGATAAACATTGTATGATGTCACTTTTAAAAGATGACTAGAAATAGCAAATTCACAGAAAGTACAATAGATATGTTGAGCGAAGCAAGCCAGACACAAAAGGACAAATACTGTATGAATGCGTTACTATGACCCAAATATATTGTGTAACATATTGTTTGATTCAAAAAAAAAATGTTTATGTGTATCCAGTACATTTAATTGAGAAATGTATATATTTACTCATCTGTGTTTACTTTTTAGTTTTTAATTGTTTATATTTTCAATTATTAAATGTACAAAATTAAGTCAAAAAAATAAATAAATAAAAAGAATAGAGGTTACCAGGGGTATGGGAGAAGGGGGAGGGGAAGAGTATGTTTGGTGGATACGGAGCGTGTGTAACTAAAAAGCTAAATAAAAGTAATAATGTTGATTACCAGGCCTCATCCCCTTCTCTCAGACCATTCCCACTCGAAGAAGTCCCAGCTCTTACCTCAGATACTCATCACTAAGATTTTAGTTTTAAAAAGTCAACTACTTCTTCCTAACTGTCCTACACCATGTAAGCTGTTGGTATTTGCCTATGGTTGGTATGAAAAGAATATCTACAAAAATTCAGCATTTTGAAATCATTTCCTCCTTTTATCACTTAATTATTCTCTACAAGAGAGAAAAGCGTCAGGCCAGCTGGTTCTGTCCTGATCCCTTCCTTGAGGGGGTCTTCTTGGTTCAAAGGGGACACAACCTCTGCTCCGGCAGTGTCCACATCAGCAGCCCCTGTCCGCGCCCACCTGCAGGACTATCATTTCCCAGCGGCTCCTGAGCTGGAACAGGAGTCTCCCACTTGGTCTGGGTCCTGAGGACACAAATCACCTGCGAGCGTGGCCCCAGCCATGTGGATTCCCAGCAGGCCCCTCCGCAGGGCTGTCAGCGACCACCAGGGGCTCGGAAGGGAGAGCAGCGGGGTCCCACGTGCGTTCCTTCCACACCGTGGGAAGGGAGAGCTTCTGAAGTTGTGAGTGATCACCAAGCAGTTCCGCCACAGCTGGCTGTGCGGCCCAGAACAAATCCTTTAGCCTCTCTCCTTCAGTTTCCTCATCTAGAAGGGCGATTACATCAGTGATTTTTTAAAGTTTTAGATGGCCTAAACAAATGTACTCCTCTTTGCCAGGCTTAAGAAGAGACAGCATTTTTCAGCTAAAGCTCCCAAGTAAATGCTTTTGAGCCCAGCTGTGGAAGCACATTCCCCCGAAACCCTGATGGGTTCCCTATGTCGTTCCTTGCTCTCCCACCTGCCCCTGCTCCTGCCTCATCCCAAGGACTCTACCTGGTTCCCTACAGATGCCTGTCCACTCAGCTGCTGCTGTGACAAGGTAGCAGACATGCCAGGCCAGGGCAGCGTGCCTGGGCCACGAAGTACACCTCCTAGCCATGTCCCAGGGCCACAGCCCCGGCCTGGGGCCTCCACTGCACTCTCTCCTTCCCTCAGCCCCTAGCCCGGCAGCCTTCTCGCCATCACTTTAGGTCCAAAAGCAAGGCTATTCCTTGGGAATCATAAAAGAGTTGACATGCACTAGGTAGCTAAGTATCTGCTAGGATAATCCCACAGAGTGGGAGTGGGCAGCAAGACAGCACAAGAGAGAAAACCCATCTGAGAAGAATTCTGCCACGGCCTTTATGAAGCAGCAGGAAAAAGTTTTACAGAAATGGCTCATCTGCCATCAAACTAAGAGGTAAATATTATATATATTCAATAACTGTCAACCCTGTTCCCCTTTGGTTATTTGAAAACTGCTTTGAAATCTACAAACAGAAGTAACTTCTAGGAATTGTATTTTTCAAATAAGGAAAAATCAGATAATGTCTATTGGTTTATCTCTTTTATTTAGTGATGTTTGTTTAGTTTTTGTTTCCAAGATACAAAACTTTTTCCTTCTCTTTCACTTAAA
Organism: Tolypeutes matacus; assembly: GCA_026826555.1. Lineage (NCBI taxonomy): Eukaryota > Metazoa > Chordata > Mammalia > Cingulata > Chlamyphoridae > Tolypeutes > Tolypeutes matacus. The sequence continues at coordinate 5,669,244 of JAKSZT010000049.1, read as the reverse complement.
GGTATGCTTTCTTTCTTTTGCATCTCCCTTTAAAGTTTATACTTTTTAAACATCTAATCAAGTTTTT
>JAKSZT010000049.1:5648698-5669167 GCA_026826555.1 Tolypeutes matacus | reverse complement strand
AAAAAAAAACAAGTACCAACAGGGAAGCGGATGTGGCTCAGCTGACTGAGCTCCCGCCTACCACATGGGAGGCCTGTGGTTCAGTTCCCGGTGCCTCCTAAAGAAGACAGTGAGCTGGCGTGACAAGCAGGCATGGCAAGCCAACACGACAAGATGATGCAACAAGAGACACAAGAAGAAAAACATAATGAGGGACACAAGAAAAAGCAGGGAGCAGAGGCTCCCATTGCCTCCTTAAGAAAATGAGCAAGGCAGTGAGCTGGCGTAATGGGCAGACGCGGCAAGCTGATGTAACAAGATGACTCAACAAAAGACCCAAGAAGAAAAACATAATGAGAGACACAACAAAGCAGGGAATGGAGGTGGCTCAAGCAATTAGGCACCTCCCTCCCACACTGGAGGTCCCAGGTTCATTTCCCAGTGCCTCCTAAAGGCATAGCACACAGCAAGTACAAACAACAAAGGGGTGAGGAGAAATCAATAAATAAAATAAATCTTAAAAAAAAAAAAAAAAAGTGCCAACAGATAGTCCTAAGGTGCACCTGGTCAAGTTGGGAAACCCAAATCCTGATATCAAGGAAATAATTTTAATATATTAATTTTGAGCCATTCTAAGCATGGCAACAGTTTCCTTTCTCCCCTGACACTTATATTGTTTTTATTTCTTTTTTGTCTCTGATAGTGTTGACATCTTAAGAACTAAATTAAAGGCAAGCCTGGGAGCGTTTCTTGCTGTTTCTGTGTTTAGTTTTTCCTTCAATACTCTTTCAGAAGAACATTTAGTGAAGCTAAATGATACAAGTCTACGTTAACGTGGGCTTGGAGTCACCGATTTCAACTCGAATTCTGGTTTCCCCTTCACATAACTACAGGCATCCTCCCCAGGTGCCTCTTCCTCCCTCGAGGACAGCGGGGAGAGTGAGGCTTCCGGAAGGGGAGGTGGCTGTCCAGAAAGTGAGCAGTGCCTGAAGCCCACAGCACGGGGCTGGGCATGCAGTGACGGCCAGTAAACTGCAGCTATTTTACACACACATCAAAAAACCTGGGAAACAAAGAAAAACTACCCTTACACTGTTACTTACGACTACATTGTGTTTCTCTGTAATTTATGTCTACATATAAACTTATTTTTCCATCATTATAATATGCAATTTCGCCTTTTTAAATATTACAATTTCCAGGTTACCGTGTAGGGGTTCAGAATTACCGTTTTAATCTGTCAAATGACAAATTACAGTATCTACCATAATTCAGCACTAAACTCCTGTCAAGTATTTGAAGCTTTCCATACAGCACCACAGTAACATTTTCATGACTACAGCTCTTTCCTTCTCTGGGCTTCTCTCCTCAGGATGAATTTCCCAAAGCGGGCTTTTGGGAACGGCATGAACTCCCTCATGACTCGGTCACGCTCACAGCACCTGCAGCGGCTCCACCGGGCCTCGGCAGCAGGGCCGACGCCTCGTGCAGGCCACGCGCGGGGCCCGCGGCCCTGGTGTTAGCTCACAGGCCTCGTGACAGGTCTCCCAAGCGGCTGCTCTTCATCACCCTTTGCGCTGATGAGCAAGTCAAGGCTTAGGACGTTTAGAAGAAACGCACAAGACGAGCTCAGACTCAAACCCCAAGCCTGTCTAATGCTGCAGTGCTTTCTCTTCCAAATAAAAATATGGGGGACAAGATATTTTCACTGGTGTCTTTGTAAGCAGCTCTTTGATTACTAGCTAAGCTGATCACTTTTATATATATCTGTTTTAAAAAATGTGTTTTCGTCTCTTGTCATATTATGGAGCAACTGCTGGAAAGTGGCAGGGGCGACTCTGCACCATGTGGCTCTTACTCCTGGGAGGTGGGTGGACCCACACAGCCCTAGCAGAGACCAGGCCCCTTCTGGAAGACTCCGCTGGGCTGCCACGTTACGTGGGAGGGTGCCCTCCTTTGCCCTCCCCTTATGCCCAACAGGGCTGAGTACAAATAAACATGTTCTAGACAATCACCTCGGACCTAAGGTTTCCACGACACTTATGCACATGGTGTGGGTCCGACTGGTGCAGACCCCCTACCGTGGGTGAGGGGAGCCCCGTGACCCTGAGGGCTCACCGGCAAATAACCTGGTTAGCAGAGCTCGTTTACCGAGGACTTAGGAAATCTTTCTCCTCTCTTCAACATTCTTTTGCCCGCTAAGATAAAGGCCAGAGTGTAGATAGACCTAACAGTCTACACTCCAACAACCATGCACCGGAACAGGTGTCCTGACCTGCATTGTGCCTGGCGATATAGCCGAGGGCCCAGGCCGCAGCCTCCTTGACCCCGGGGTCGAAGTCCTCCAAGCAGATGACCAGCGTGTCCAGCGCGCCGCAGTCCACGATGGCCTGAGCCAGCTGGGGTGAGTGCTTGCCCACTGCCCGCAGCACAAAGGCCGCTGCCTTCTTGTAGAAACGCTGTGAGAGAAGCAGACAAGAGCAGAGCGCCTTGAGCAGGTACATAAACGTAAGAAAGCGCAAACCCGACGGAGTTTAAGTGCAGAGAGATGAAAACATCCTGCAAAATCATCTTGCTCATTTGATGTTCCCTCACTGTTTCTGGTCCGGAACCAAACCGGGGACCACCTAAGTTTTAAATTACATTTCAAAGGTTTCACTCTGAAATATGCATGTGGAAATTGCACAAAACAATCTACAAGTGTTTCGCTTTCCACAAATTCATAAAGATAACGAGGTCGTTCAATGTCTGCACAGGGAGGGGACTCTCAGAGGGCTAGCCAGGGCCACCCAACAGACCGCTGCCCTCGCGTGCTGGCCTCCACCCCTGCCACGGCAGGCCTCCGCGGCCCCGCACGCTACCCTGCACACTACCCCGAGAAGGCAGCCACACTCCACTCACCAGGTGTCAAATGAACACAAGGGCAAAACAACCAAGATACATTTCTAAATTTTTCCTGGCAAATCAACCAAACAACGGGACAGGAGTTATTAACTACCCTGTCACTTGTCTTTTTAAAAAGTTAAAAGCATATCACTTACTGCTATGTAAATTTCAAATACTGCTTCATATTTTTAACATTTTCTTTACCTATACATTTTCTTGGATGAAGAATGATAAAAACTGAAACTGAAGCACGAGATCAGCCTGCTTCTCCCTCCCTCTGAAGTCAAGTACACAGGCAAGAGCTGGCACTAACACTCCCTGCCATTCGCTGTGGGCAAGCATGGTGGCGCCAGATGAGCCTTCACGGCCTCCCAGCTCTTCCTTTTGAACACACACAAAAAATCTCAAGAATCTCAAGAAATGGTAATTTAAGAAATATGCCTTCCGAATCGTCTCGCTGTCCTGATTTTGTGATAATCTGGGTAAGCCAAACATTCGCTATAGTAGAAACCATGCATGTGTCCCCAGACCTAGTTTTTCTCCCTAGGTCTGGTTTTTGGAATGCTGGTGATAAACTAAGCCTGATTTATTATATGGCCATCCTGTGTGGGAAAAGACTGTAACTTTGGGTATCTTTGGTCAACCTTAACAGATATAGCAGGGGGATGGATGCGGCTCGGGTGGCTGGTCGTCCAACTCCCATATGGAGAGACCCAGGTTTGACCGCTGGGACCTCCTGGTAAAAATGAAAAAAAAAAAAAAGAAAATATAGAAGGCGCGTGGGCCCTGTGCGCAGGTGAGCCATCAGGCCCCATGCACAGGTGCGCTGCCAGGCCCCGCAAGCCGTGCAGCAAGATGATGAGGTAACAGGAGAGTGACACAAGGCAGAGCCAAGATGAGACACACCGAAAAACCAGGAACTAAGGTGGCACAGGTGGTAGGACGCATCTCTCCCACATCGGAGGTTCCGAGGCTTGAATCCCAGGGAAGACAGGAGGAGAAGGATGAGAAGAGAGGGCAGGAAATGGACACAGAGAGTTACCCAGCGAATGGACACAGAAACAGCAAAAATAGGGTGGGGTGTAAAATGGATAAAAGTAAATAAATCCTTAAAAAAAATGTATAGGGGAGGAGGATACGGACTCTGGTTAGTAGTAATACTTTGACGATGGTCTTTCATGATTTGCTAACAAACGTTGCACAGCAATGCAGGGTGTTTGTGGGGGGTGATGTGTGGGAGCCCTGCATGATGTTATGCATGTTTGTTTTGTAAGATCACAGTGTTTACTGAACACTTACAGTTTATTTATGTTCATGTATGAATGCTTCAATAAATTGTTTAAAAAGAAAAAGAAATATGCCATGTTAGTATTGATATTTTGATTCAATGTATTTTCTTTAGTTGCTTAAATGTTCCAGAGATATTAAAATATTTCCTATAAAGTTTAATTTTACATGCTAGTAAGCAAATTCCTACTAATTTATTGTAAAAATTAGGATAGAATATTAAAGTAGCTTTCCATAGATTATTTCCTTACATAAACTGTGGAAAAATAATGGTGATACATTTGTTGTCATCTTAAGCTAATGCTTAAGATTAATACCAATGATTTAAGAAAATTCTTATACTGCAGAATTTTCAAATTCACAATTTACTTGGTATAAATGATCACTACTCTTGATATGGCACTTATGATTCATGCTCTTTGACCTCATTCCCCTTTTCTCCCAATTTTTTCCACTTCCCTAAATTCCTAACTCTCCTTTCCTATTTTTCACCAAAAGAATTGCCTTAAAAAAACAATAATGCAAAAGCAAACCCAGGAAGCAGATGTAGCTCAGTGGTTGAGCACCTGCTTACCATGTACAAGGTCCCGGGTTCAACTCTTGGTACCTACTTTAAAAAATAAAAAAGCAAACCCAGAGGGCTTTGTGCTTCACGAAGAGGTTCAGGTCTTTCATGGGAAACGACCTAAGAAGTCCTGGGCAGTGAAAGTCGCAGACGCCCGCAGCTAACTCCACGTTCTCGCTTCCTCCGCACTTTTCTCCCCTAGGACTTTTTTTGTCCCTTTTCAACTAAAGGATGTTCATTCACTGAGAAAACTTCTATCAAGAACCTTCCATGCAGGGATATCGAAACACAAGCTCTGCCCTCAAAGGAAGAAAGAGGAAGAAAGTCTAACAGTATTTGAGGACAGAAAGAACACACACATGAAAAATCAGCAGTCATTTATAAAGTGGTCAAACACACTCTGCCTAACACCACTCTACCGTTTTAAAGTGGCCAATTCCGTGGCGTTTGGTCCCTTCACAAGCTGTGCATCCATCCCCACTGTCGTGCCCGCAACATCCTCCTCATGCCACAGGAAGCTCTGCCCCACAAGCACACACTCCCGTCCCGCTGTGCCGCGCCCGCCCCCAGCAACCGCTCATCTGCTCTCTCTATGGATTTACCTGTTTGTAACACGTTATCTAAACACAGTACATGGCCCTTTGCAGCTGGCTTCCTGCTCAGCGTGTTCTCAGGGTGCATGTGTCGGGGCACGTCTCAGCTCTTCAGCTCCTAATGGGCGAGCGATACCCCAGGCTGAGGTGCACCACCGCTGCCCCACTCCCGGGCTAATGGACATTGGAGTTGTGCCCACTTTTTGGCTACTGTGAATAATGCTGCTATGAACACCGGGGCACGGCCCTGCTTTCAGTTTTGGGGTATATACCTAGGAGAAGAATTTCTGGGTCATGTGGCAATGCTATACTTAACTTTTGAGGAACCACCAAACTATTTGGCTACACCATTTTACAATCCCACCAGCAATGTATCAGGACCCCAGATTCTCCCCATCTTTGCCAACACTTGTTATTTTCCCCTTTTTGTTCATGGCCAGCCTATGGGTGTGAAGTGGTATCTCAATGTGGCTTTGATTTGCATTTCCCTAATAACTAATGACACTGAGCAACTTTTCATGTGCTTGTTGAACATTCGTCTATCTTCCTTGGAAGAGAGATCTATTCAAGTCCTTTGCCCATTTTTTAATTGGAATGTTTAATCTTTTTGTTACACAAATAGGAATTTAATCTTAAAGTTACATCAAGGAAAATCGAGCCCTAGGTTATAATAAACTAGCAGAATAGAATGAATAGCCCAAGACCCTACCTTTAGGAGGTCCTTAACTATTGTGGAAAGCAAATGGTGGTGGTGTACAGAAACAGAGTGGCACTAGATCAGGTGGAAATAACTGGGACACTCTTATATGATCCTAAATGGAGCACGTGTGCCTATACGCTTGGCAGAAAAATGCTTTATCAAGCCTTCCATTATGCAATCCTCCCCTTCCTTTTGATTGCTTCTCTCCCCATTCCTTCAGGGCTGTCTCTTGGCTGTTTCCATGAAGCAGATTTTGCCTGTATATAAGGACTGCTAAAAGCAATTTTTTATTGGCCCTAAGATGAGCCTATCACTTTGTTTAAAACTCTGAAACACAGAAATTCTGATTTCTGTGTAACTCCCTACAAAAACTTAAATGTTTTCTCCTTATATTAACAGTAATGGAAAGCTGCATTTTAGTCCCTAAAGATATTATTATAAATAGTTCAGGAAAATGAAGTTTGTGCCAACACCTCATAATTCTAAACTGCAAGCTTGCAACGGTACCCAAACTAAAGATTTTTTTAAAAATCTAAAACAAATAAAAAATAGGCAGTTGTTTGGAAAGCCTTACGTTCTGTTCTGCCAGTGAATAAACAAGCTGTGGGAGGATGTCACCCTTCACCACCGCCTCTGCCAGGTCGTCGTTGTAATTCGCCAGTCGCCCCAGAGCCAGTGCGGCAGTCTGCTGGATCGTGGGGACCACGTCCAGAAGAAGCGGTCGCAGAAGGGACATCACACCTGAGTGGGAAGCAACAAAACACAAGTGGGGGGGGGGTTGAGGGAGAAATAAATAAAAATAAAAAAATAAACACAAGTTAAAAGGCAAACATGCAAGTCAGCATACACGCAAACAAGAAAATTAAGGGGAAGAAGTCATTAAAGAGAAAAAAAAGATCAACCAAAAACGGGTGGCATAGCCTGTGACTGTCAAAGCACAGGACGGCCTGGGCGGAGCGAGGCCCCCAGGCCGTGGGGGAAGCCGACTCAGCAGGCTGCCTCCAGCGCGCCCTGTAGGGTGAGGCCTAGCACAAGGCTGGCGCTCAAAACTCCAGTCTCTTAAGGCTGGGTTCGGGTTCTTGCTCCTCGGTGAAGTCTTCCCCAGTAACTTCAGCCGGGTCTTTTCTCTGATCCCAATTGCACTTAAGAGTTTATCACAGAAAATTTTAGCAGGGCCTACCTGAGAGCGGGGGTGGGAGCAGGGAGGGCCACTGGGCTGTGGCTTCCCATTCATGAAGGGCTGCACATTTAGATTTCTGATGGCATCCCCAAATAAATAAATTCCTTGAGAGAAGGACGTATATCTTATCCCTAGCTCTCACAATATTTGCCCCAGGAGTGACTCTACAGTAAATTCATCACCATCATCATCACCACAATAAAAAAAAAAAAAAAAAAGGGCTTATATTTGTCAAATCCTTATACAAGCCAAACATTGTTCCAAGGATTTTTTTTTCTATATTAATTCATTTAATCTTCATGACAAACCTCTGAAATAGGCCCTATTTTTACCTCTATTCTACAGATGAGGAAATTGAGGCTGAGAAAATTTGAGTAAATTGTCACACGCAGAAATGATGAAGCCAGGTTAGAAATTCAGATATTCCTTATTGATAATTGCTAAATAAATAGTATGTATTGAAACGCTGGGGAGATAGGAACACGGAGAAAAATAATAACTGCATTTTGGTTATTTCACTGGATACTCCAACTATAGTATAGGCTTTGACTTACTGTAAAATCAGCAAGATAGTTGACTGCTATTTCTGCTTAAACCACGGTATCTTGGGCCAAGGTTATGAGAAAGGTTATAACAGCATTCAAACTGTAACTAAGTTGACTTTCTACACTTAATTTACACCAGGCTGTTCAACTTGTTATTACACCTTTTCTTTAAAAACAAACCTCAGTGATACATAAGCACAAATATTACCAATATTCTTTTATAATGACATATAAGAAACGTTTAAAATAGAAAACATTTATAACATTTAGGATGAGACCAAAATAAGATGAAATAAACAGAGCCACCGAAGGAAGGGCGCGGGCCAGGCACAGAGGCGACCTGGGCGAGGCTCCGCCTGCTCTGCCCCCTCCCCGCACCAGGGCTCTACGGCACCTTGGCTGGACCACCTGATACAAGGCCAAGCTGCAGCGCTGCACCCCGGGGGCTGGTGGCCTTGGCCCATGGCAGGCAGGCTGGTGTGCCTGTGGTCAGCACGGCCACTTACGTTTCTGCTGTGCTTTTTATAGAGATGACTTCTGAAATATCTCACAAGAAGTTTAAACCACAGAATAGGGTATTAGAGTAACAGCTGCCAAATGTCCTAGCGGTTATTTCTGCAAAGTTGGATCTAAAACAATTTGCTGATCTCTTCTTTGTAGTTTGTATTATTTGATGTTTTTGAGAATGAATATGTACCATTTTAAATAAAACAAGTCACTACTCTAAAAAAGAAAAGCTAAATTTGTTAACATATATTTAAAATATAATATATGCATTGAGGCCAAAAATTTGAATATAAATATGCTTAGAATAATTTAAAGAGAATCACAATTATGTGCCGTGTTATTTTTTCCTGATGACTATTACCTTTTCCTCACTGGATGAATTGTGACGTGTTGGTGTTAGCATCCTCAGCCTAGACGTGGCACAATGAGAACGTGAACAACTAAAAGCTCTCTAAGCCTATAAAAGTAAAAACTAAAGTCTCAGTTTAATAACCTATTAACTTATTGTTTGAATAAGTTCATTTTTTATAGGAGAAGAAAATAAATTCTCATAACTCTGCACCAAATTTCCAGTCCTGGCATCACCACTTAGCACTTCATTTTCATCAGTCCTGGGCTTTTCTCAATGGGGAATGTGACCTCCCAGCTTAGGCCTGGAGACGGCTATGCTAACTACAGGTTTGTCCTAAAAGGACAGAAAAAAGATGCAAAAGGAACTGAAAAGGAGGAGGAGCAGGAAGAGAGAAAAGCAGAAGAAAAGGAAAAGCATATGTAACACATAAAAAGAAAAAAATATTCCTTACCTGCCTGTCCATTAAGAATCCACGGCAAGTGAATGCATGAAAGTTTAGAGTACATAAATTTAGAGTCTGTAAATTATAGCAGTCTGAATAGCTGCTAGAAAATCTGATAAACAAGGCCTCTAGGAAGAAGCTAATGGCCTCACTGAGGTCTCCATGGAAGAACCCAACATGTACTATCTAATATTATATCCAATATTTAAAGTACTAATGCATATATTGTACTCTAATAGCCATTAAACAATTAACTGTCTACTCCATAAAAACCAATGATAGGTATGAAAATACTTCTGAAATTTAACTTCGAGGATAACTCTTCATAGTCTCCCTGCCCCACAACTTAGAGCTCTGAGTGCTTCTGTTTCTCTTGCCCCAGTGCCATCCTGGAGAGACACTGCTTCTAACACCTACAATGCAAAGAAACCCGCTCGCTGGCCCAGCCCACAGTCACTCCTTCAAAAAGCAGATCAGGGCTTCCAAGTGACAAGCAGGGAAGACCCAGACGGATGAAGGCAGCTCCTACTCTAAGGAATTAACCAGGGAGTGGAAGGGATTACAAAATAGCCTCCAAATAATTACAACTCTGTCCTCTAATTCCTTATCACACAATGGAGGCCAAATTACTTTTTGTATGCCAACAGCATATATAAATCATCAGGGAAGAAATGTGAAACATTTCCAATAACAAAAAATCTTCATTCTCATATCACATATATAAAACTTATATACGTATGACCTCTATCTGTTGTGCTTTAGAGAGAGACGTAACATTTTAACTCTGTTCCTTTAAAAACAAGTATCTGCAAACTGGGACTTTGGGTCCATTTGAGTCATAGTAAAGATTTCTGGTTGCCATGATTACCTTTTAGCTTCTTTGTTTTTTCTGTTTTTTTTTAACTTTAAAATGAAGTGACTTCTAACATATGTTTTAGGATTACTATGAAATGAATCATTCATTCACCATTAATTCAAGAAACATCTATTAGGAATATACAAGGGGTTGAAAACACAATTGCCCTTGACCTCAAGGAACTCATCAAGAGTTGTGAGATAACCATTGCAATGCATGTCCCTCTGGATAAGTAGAAGTTGCTCGCAGGCCTGAGGGGCCAGGCAAGAGGTAGCCCAGGGAGAGGGGCAACACAGGTGCTGTTCAAGTGGATGGCTGAAGGCTCTCGGGCCTTCACCTGCTGAGAAACAAGGAAGAGGTAGAGAGGAAAAGGACTGGAGAGGATTCCAAACAGAAGAACAGCCGAAATGATGCCCAGAAGCAAGAAGAGCTTCACTTGATGAGATAGAATGCAGTATGACTAGAGTGCAAAAGGGGATAGGGCAGGGTAGAGAGAGAAGGCTAAGAGAGACCAAGGTCATGAAGGTCCAACCGATGACCTCGGGGTGGATGTTAACGCGGTGGGCACTACAGAGAAAGGGTGAGAGGGACGACATGGGAGATGGGGAGCCCGCGCAGGAGCACGGTCAGAACCAAGGCCAGAGAGAAAGACGCACAAGAGTGAGGGAGGAGAAGGAGAAATGCGGGAACTAACTGATGACTGGGAAGAGGGGGGAACAATCACTGATCTTTCCAGGTTTCTGGTTGTCGCAGTCCATTCTGCTGAAGAAACTGTGATAAATTCATACTGGCCTCAGGTGTAAAGTGGGAGAGGAGGGGCAAGATAACTGCAGAGGTTGTTGGAGCTCAATCAAACTTGACTGTTGGCCAAACTAAGAAGTTTTCTTTTATTCTAAGTGGAATGAGGAGCTTTATTATTTCTACCATTTACTCTTAGGGAAGTGAATAAATGAAAACAAAGTCTTCGGGAAGCAGATGTGGCTCAAGTGATTGAGCTCCCGCCTCCCATATGGGAGGACCCGGGTTCGGTTCCCGGTGCCTCCTGGAGAGGATAAGTAAGACAGTAAGCCAGTGCAACAGGCTGGCACGGCATGCTGACACAACAAGAGACACTAAGAAGAGACACAATGAGAGACACAACAAATCTGGGAGAGGAGGTGGTTCAAGCAATTGAGTGCCTCTCTCCCACAAGAGAGATGCCAGGCTCGGTTCCTGGTGCCCCCTAAAAAGAAGACAAGCAGACACACAGAGCACCCAGAGAATGGAGAGAGAGCAGACAGCGAGCGCAAACGAGACAGCAGGGGATAAATAAAATAAATCTTTAAAAAAAAAAAAAGAAAGAAAGAAAATGAAGTCTTTGAAGAACTACCAGGGCCATCAGGCACAGCTGGGGAGGCTGTGCACTGCACAAATTCAGGCGATGCCCTTCTCACAGACCGTGATGCAAATGGCACCCCTGAAGCCGTGCAGAGCACTGCAGCCATCCTAGCCAGAGCATGCTATGATTTTCTAATTTGTTTTATATAAAAATACGTCTTATCTCCTCAGTAAAAGAATAAACATCTCCAGAACAGAGCTTGTTTTAAATTTCTTTTCTATTCCTCAAATTACCTGGCTCAGTTCTGAATATACAGTTGGCAATCATTTCAACTTTTGTGGTCCTGGCTCCAGAGACCACTTCCTACTTCTTTTTACTGCCCTAAGCACCACATATTCTGCAATCACACTGTAATGCTGTAATTACACCTATCAACCTCTCTGCAAGCAATTTTTATTTCCATAATAAATTATTACATTTACTGAAGAACATTTCACAGCATTGATTTTCCTTCACTGGTCTTTTTTTTTTTTTAAGTGTTCCTCCCTTGCCTTTTTTATAATAAAATTTTTCAGCCTTTGACTTGGATTCTTCCACTTCTATTATATACCTCCGGCCACAATTCCTGCATTTCAGAAGTCAAAAATATTGGTATCGCATATCCATTTGCCTTGTTTTACATGAAATACTTTTACACTGTCATAATTATAAAGACTACTATGATTTTTAGAAATTACACCCCTTATAACACACAAAGAACCTTGTATTTACTTAGCAAAAAGGTCAGAATGAATCTCAAAAAGCAGGAAGAGAGGTTGTGCCGAGCCCTGGTTCTCGTTGCATGGCCACAGCATGCCATTCGTGGATAGAGTGGGGGTACAGAAAGAAGAGGGTGACGGCAGACTCACTCTTCTGTCTGGGAAAGCTAAGCGCCAGCAACTCAAAGGAGCATTTTTAGATACCAGGGGCTGGAGCTCAGGAGGGAGACCGTAGCTGGAAATAAAGGTTTGGATATGTGGAATGTATATGTGCACTTGGAAACTGTCTATGTCAAAGTCCATTTTCTATTTGCTCATGCGGTTCAAAACATGTAAGCCCCAATCATTTTATCTAGAGCACAGCACAAGCTGAGCCTGCCAGAACTTTCCTGCTCTGCATTCTCACGCTGTTCTGTTCAAGTCTCACACAGGGATGGCAGTGGCTGCTGGACCTGCTCAGCAGGACCCGGGAACAGTGAACGGGGTTTGGGTTCAACACGGGAACCACTGAAGATGATGGCAGTCACGTGCGTGGCAGGGCACACCCTTTGCTGTGCTCAGGCCGGCTCCCTTGGCAGACACCTGGCCTTCCTGATTGAAACCCCCTCCAATCTACTGAAAACAACCTTTCTAACAGACAAAGTGGATCCCAGCACCCATCAGGTTTTCCATCACTTTCAGCCTTCTGATTAAGCCTATTTGCCTCCCAGCCACGACCACCCAGCTCCAGCCATAACTCCACATTTTCCCTTTCTAGGAAGGACCGCCTTCCCCCTGCCTTTACGCCTTCACACATCAGGTTCCCTGGACAGGAGTACATCTGGCTAACTCCTAGCAAACTCAGCAACTTGACACCTCCTCCCAGAAGTCTTCCATGTTAGCTACCCTTCCACAAGCTCCATATGCCTATACATCAGGCCCTTACCAAGCAGTCCTTTATTTATGTATACATTTCTCCATGAGCAAATAAGGGCAGAGACAGCACCTTCGATTTCTGCCTGATCAGCATCTAGGCAACATCTGGCAGTCAGACACGCAATATTTGTTGAATGATGGACAAACTGAATATTTGTGCACAAGTTTCTCATTCTCCAGATAATTTTTAGTTAAAAAATAAAAAGGATAAATTTATGCTCATAGTTCTTTTTAGGTGCATGAGGTATGTGTGTCACTGCCTATTACCATACATTCATAAAGCTTAAGGAACTCAGATGGGTAATTTAAACCGGTCCCTCACCTAAAATTACCCCATTTAGATATCACCCTCTTGTGACCTGAGAGTCTTCTTGGAAGCCGCACATTTTGAATTCGCTATGTCTTCTTTTGCTAATGTGTTTTCCCTTTCATAGCTTACTGCCAAGAGACTGCAATGTCCAGAGTGAGCAGCAGAGAGAGTGAAGGAGTACTGAAGGGGTTATCTGCTCCAAGAGGCTTCTTGAGTAATATCTGAAGAAGAAGCATTTGGAAGGCAATAATCCAAACATCTATCTTCAGATGGAATTACATTTTTTTGTATTCATACTCCACTTTCTCAAAAAGTAACTGGAGTAAGTTTACTCTAAAAGATATATATACAAAGATAAACAAAGATAATGTAGTGGGGGAGATGCCGATAATATTAACAGAAACCTAGGTTAAGGATAGTTGTTGCAAATGAGTTCCGAATAGAGCAGAGTTTCCTGGCAGCAAAAGAAAAAAAGGAAAGCACTGTGAAATAAAAGGAAGCAGGAACAAATTTCTTCCTGAAATTTCATACCTTGTACCTAGCTTGACACAAAATAGTTAATAAATACTTGTTGAACAAAAGAATATATCTTTATATGAAAAACAGTTAACAAAATAGACAATGTCTTCAATGATATACTTAAAGACGTTAAGGAAAAAGCTATTTTTTTAAATAAGCCCTCATTTGTTTAAAAGAAGGATGCATATTATTAAACCAATTCTACAATGACAATTCTATGGAAAACTAAAGCAATCTACTTTATGTACATAAAGTTAAACGTGCTTCTAACTTAATACAGGGAGAGGGAATACATAGGAAAGTGGATAGAGGTCATTTCCTTTAAATACACACACACAAGTATCGCTTGTTTTAACAGAACCTGAATAAACTATTTTCAATAGAGCCACCCTCATGAGATAGCAAACATGGCATATTTCGTTTTGAAAACTAGGTTAGTCTGATTTGTGTTGAGGTGGGGCATCCCACCCACTACAAGGTAAGGCCAAAACGGTTCCCAAGATGCAGCCTGGGCTTCTCCTAGGGCCGGAGCGGGTGCTCCACTGGAACCCCACAGTTCTGCTCCCCAGGAACATGGAAGAAAAGCCCTTCACACAGAGGATTAAGCAAACAGCAAAGGGAAGAAGTGTTACCCACACCCTCACCTCCACTAACCAGCAAACACCAAGTGCCTCTGCCTTCCCATGGCCCCGTCCCACCTGTGCAGCCAGGAAGCCACTAAATTGGTTCTGAACTTCCAGGGCACTACAGACTTTGCCTGGGTGCTCTCAAAGAACTCCTGGTTTGAGAACACTCTTCTAAGAAGCCAGAGGAAGCCTAAAGGTCCTCTGGAGCTCTGAGACCAGCTCAAGGCCAAACTACTTCTCCCGCTCCCTTGAACCACTTTGTCAATTAAAGTCAGCCCCCGGCACCTGCCTCCCCAGACGCCCACGATGGCCCTGCAGGAGACCTCGGAAGCCACCGGTCCCACAGTGATATGCCGACCACTGGAGCCCAGTTAGCAGCCGGGTCATTAGGAACTCCTAGAACCATCTAGAAATGGTGGACCCACACCTACTCTCCTCTGCAAGGCAGGAAGCAATTAAGAAACTTGGGTTCTAGTCACAGTGGGGCCTTAACTCACTGAGATGAGGGCAAATACCCTAATCCTTTGGGCCTAGGAATCTACACTGAGGAACATATCAACTCTACCTACCTGAGCTGCAGCAAGAATCTAATTTTTAAGAACTGTGAAGACACTTATAAAAATATTTAGTCCGTCCTTCATTCCATTTAAGCATTTGAACGTCTATTATATGCTAAGCATTTCCGCTAGGAGTGTAATTGACAGTTTTTGGGGGGCCCTAAACAATTACTAAGAATTGAGGAAAGTACTGTGAGACAGACAGACAAGGGGTAAGGAAAGCCCCAATCACCATCTAAACAGAGCCGTGGATAATGAGTAGAAATTAGTCAGGCAAAGAAGTGTCTGACAAGGTTCCGGGCAGATGTGCAAAGGCCTGAAACCGCATTCAAATGTAAGGTGGAATTATGAACTACTTAAACAAAATCCAACTCTTCACAAACATTTGTAACACAAATTTAACTCACAAAATTTGCCCTTTTTAAGCGCTGTTCTCTCATGGGTTCATCTACAGCTGCGTTGTGTGTGCGTGTGCGTGTGCGTGTGCGTGGTACCGGGACAGGGGATTGAACCCTGGGCCTCTTATGTGGGAAGCCAGGGCTCAACCACTGAGCCACATCGGTTCCGGAACTGGTTATTTCGTTTGTTTGCTTGTTTGTGTGTTTTGTTTCCCTTCCAGGGAACCCGGGACCTCCCATGTGGGAAGCAGGCGCCCAACCGCTTGAGCCAGTTTTTTTTTTAAATGTCCAGTTACACAATGAGACCCGAGCTCTCACTCTATAATTTTCTACTTATGTACCAATACATAACAGCATGCACATCAATAATAACAGAACAGATCAATGTCCAGGTAGTAAAATGGTTAGGGGCAGAGAATAAAATTCTCAATAATCTTTTGTCTTTAAAACATATCTTTAGGTGCATACAAATTCAGAACTTTCAAGTTCCCTGATATATCTTCCACTTAAACATATGCAACAAACTTCTCTATTCCTATTTACAACAATCACTGCTTGTGTTAATTATCTTTTAAATTCACAACTCCTTTTATATTGACATAATACGTCAAGTTTCAAGAGCATGATTTGTCAAAGTTTGGGAAGTTGCTCTGCTAATTTTCAGGTTCAAAATCCTGTGGAAGAGCAGTTTTTGTAAGAGAATCATGGTACATACTAGGATATGTTTTAAATATATTAATGCTTATTAGGGGCTTTTCCTTCTTATAGCATATTGGGGTCCTAGATAGAAGATATTCACTCTGTTCTCGACATACATAATTTAAAATCATTTTATGTCAAGAAAAGATGTTACTTTTCTTGAATCCTGAACCCATTATATTGCTTCAAACTGCAAGTTAGTATCAGACAGATGTATATTCAAAGGATTATGAAAATTTCTATTCCTGCTCTTCTGAAAACGTGCATAACTACTACTAATTTGCTATGTTTTACTGTTTTACTACGGAGTATATGTAAAACATTCACAGAGTATTATTTTAAACTTTACCCCCACTTTTCTTATACAATTAGCTAAAAATAGCACAATTACTTTCTGCAGCTAGGCAGCTCAAGAATCCCTTCCTCGGACCTTTTATTAGCTTATTTTAGAAGGCCTACTGAACCAACAGGGCCTGGGGTCCCAAAGGCACAGAACACGTCCAAGTGCAGAAATTTGACAACTGCTACCAGTAACAATGGATTCTCTCTACCACTACAGGGATGCCTCAACATTTATTTTTAGACAGCTACAGAGGTAAGGGTTCACACACACTGGGACTGAGAGTACGTAAGAGATCTCTATAGCAAACTAACTTTTTAAAGTTTTTATTTATGTTCTTTTGATTTGGAAGGAATAAAACCTCTTCTTAAAGAGAAAACAAAATAGTTCAAGGTTATAGACACATTGTACACAGTTCATTCTAATAACAATCTTGATTAGAAAGAAATCAACAGCCTCATTCTTGTCCAAATGCTAGGAAGAGATTTCCTAGCATTTTAAGGTTGTTTTGGTAATTACTTAATAAGGCAAATTCTCTTATCACATCAAAAATGGAATGAAACAGATCAAAAAGTTAAAAAATGAAATAAAGCTCCACTGAGTATTTTCACTGTTATTGTTTCTTTCACATAGAATGAATTTTAAAAATTTTAACAAGTGTACTGCTGGTTTGATCATGATGCCTATGCGGAAAATGTTTTTCACTCTATCTTGGATCTGTGATACATATTGTACTTACTCAGCTTATTGGTGGGGAAAAGGCAAGAAAAACAAAACCAAACAAAATTTCCCAGATATGTAGGTCGCAGTAAGGTGTAAAACGTGTTGGTATCTAAGACACCATCCCACTTAGCTCACCTAATTTTGCCCCTGCTCACTCTGGCCCAGCCCTGCTAACCTTGCTGCTCCTCCAGTTCTTCATGAACTCTCCCTTCCCTCTGCCAGTATATCCCCATGCTGGACTTCCTCACCTCCTTCAGCCCTCTCTGTAAGGCTTATCCTTAGCACTCTATTCTAAAGTATAACTTCTCCCCTTCACCTACAACTGGCAATCCCCCTTAGCCTGTGGTATTTTGTTCATAACATGCAGTTTCTAACATACTAATAATTTCATTCATCTAGTCAACAAATAATTGTGCAAGGCATTGGTTTAAGCATTTGGGATAGATCAGTGAAATAAACAGATAAAAATCCCTGGTCTCAAACAGCTTATAGTCTAATGGGTAGGATAGTAAATTAACAATAACTATAATTAAAAATTATTTGTTGAATAAATAAATGAATATTTCTTTGGGCACTTGTCCAAGTACTTCTGTAGAACAAATTCATAAAAATGCAATTGTTAGGTCAAAGAACATGCACATTTCAAGTTTTTACACAAAACGGCCAAATTGTTAATCAAACACAAAACAGGAAAAATTAGTACATATACATACAGATGCATATATGCATAATATAGTCAAAAATAAATATTTGTCATTTGAACACAAACTGTCCTTTCTGGGTCTGGCCTGTAACTTAATCTAAGAACATGTTTTTTTTTTGTTTTTACATTTTGTGAAATGATGGTGAGAGTAAATGGGGGTAACTTTTTCGTTAACGTTCTTACTGGGTAAATAATATTTGTAAGTTTTTCAGTGGCGGAGGGGAATGGGAAATGGTATTGGCTTTTGAAATCACAAAGTCTAAGAACCACTGACTTAGAATATTTGGTATTTTTATGTTTCTCTTTCATAATTAAGATGTATTTTAACATTTAAGACTATTTAACCCAATCAAGAAAACTGGTGCTTTTAATCAATAAATTTATATACTCAGAAGACTTTCAAAATCAGAATAGCTTACATCAAAGTATTAGACATTTGTGAAAAACAGGCCAAAAATAAAAGCAAGCATATAGCATTAGTCAAATATATATCCTGGACAGGATAATAAGATTGTAAAATAAAAAATATTTAACACATAGTTGAATAACTTTTCTAATGAAAATTAAGTGAAAAATAATTATACTAAAATGTATTGACATTTTAAGCTAAAAAAATGAAGGTACTTGACTGAAAAAAATTTGATCAAAATATAATATGCATATATTGTGGCTCATTTGAAAACATTTTTAAAGTGATGGTGATTTTTATTTTTTTAACAAACAAACTATTTGAATGGTTAATGACAATTAAGAAGTTTTCAAAGCAAACATTACAGGTTTTTTAATTAAAAGAATAAGTATACTAATACTCATTATCTGTCTCTACTTAAAATTACTAAAGGAACACTCAAATTGAATCTAGATAACATGAAATGTTAAAATAAATTCCTCATTTTTGAAAAAAGGAAAATCTTAGTGTGTCTTCAGGATATTAGTCAGTAGCAGATAATTTTAAAACATTAAGCCCTATTCTTTTTCTATTCCATTCCTTTATAGGCCAAACTAGAGGTGGAAATAGCTGGCTATTTAAGAATGTCCTATCTAAGTCACTTATATTCTGGTGAGCACCAGACTGACAGTACAGATTGATAATATTCCACAATATATTTTACATTGTACATTTATGTCTAAATTTTACCTATACTTCAATGCGCTAGATTTTTAAATAATATTGATCATCTTCCCTGCTAATCATCGGCCTTTTTAAAAAACATGATTCAAGTATATACATGTTTTCCAGAAATTAAATTTTTGTCGATAAATAATAAGTGTCCATTCACAAAGACCACTGGGTAAGAGGGAAAAAAATCTTTAATAATAATTGCATTCAAGTAATAATTCAAATAATGCTCCTATAAATTTAGTCAGTACATATGAAATACAGACAGAGAACAAAGAAAATTAACTCACATGAAACCTACAACATCTGAGAAATGGAGTAGACTGTGGTTAGGGGAGGTGGGTGGGGTTAAAAAAGGACAATCTGAACCGGATGCTGAATGGTTTTCAATATCAATATCCTGATTGTGATAACGGCATTCCTTTGCAAGATGGGGAAACTAAATAAAGGGTACACAGGACCAGTCTCCGTTCTTAAAGTGATAAAAAAAATTACCATACAAATGCAGTAATTCCCCTCAAAGAAACCCAGGTGAAACACTAGGGCTCGACATTCTCGCCCAGTCAGTGAGTTCTTAATTATCTCTTTTTTTTTTTTTTTTTTAAGATTTTTTTTTCCTGGATTTATTTTTTTTAATCTTCAAGTAATTTGGAAACATTTGCCTATTTGTTCATTCCCTAGTTAGCTCTTAACTCCGCTCATTTAAAAGCGTTTTGAAGATGACATCCTTAAGGGAAAGCTTTCTCGCTGCAGGGCAGGGCTAAAACGCGTGGTGCGGTCGACCTGATCACACCCGCAGACGCCCATCCCGCGCCCAGGCAGCGCAGGGGGCGTCGGCTCCCCCCGGCTTTCTCGCAGCCTGCTCGCCGCCAGCTTCGGGTCTCCGGACCGCGCTCGCGCTGCCATCCCACCGCGCCCGCCTCTGGAGTCCCTCTGCCCCCACCGCAGGCAGGCGGCAGGCCCCTGCACGCACGGGTCCCCGGGCACGGAAGGTGGCCCCCGGCCCGGCACGTGCCTGGTTGCAGCAGGGATGAAAACCGGGCTCGGGGCCCCTCTCCGCCTCGGCCGGGGACCCACGGATGAGACCCGGCGCTCCCGCAGCCTTCGCGATGGGTCGGCGGAGCGTCCTGCCCACCTCACTGCATCCTACCGCGCCACCCCAGCCTGCGGGTGCCGGGGCGACATGGGGCACCGAGAGTGCGGGGCGGGGAATGACAAGTGGTGAGGAGTGCGGGCCAGGGGTACGGGGAGGGAGGGGACACCGGGGACAGGGAGTGCAGGGCGGGGAATGTGAGGCGGGGGTCGACAAGGGGGCAGGAACGCGGGGCAAGGGGAGACGAGGGGTGCGGGAGCCGGGGTTCGGGGTTCCAGCTCACCCGCGTTCTGCAGCGTCTCTATGTTTTGGGGTCTGGTTGCCAGCTCCGCCACCATCTGCACGAACTGGGTCCGCGCTTTCTGGTACTGCTCGAACACTGCGGGTGCAGACGCGGTGGAGCGGCCGCCCCGCCCCGCCCCCCCCAGGCTGGCGCGCCGCTGGGTCAGCGCTCCCGCCCCGCCCCCTCCCGTCTGCGCCCCTCTCCCCCCTCCCGCC
>JAKSZT010000049.1:5635789-5648688 GCA_026826555.1 Tolypeutes matacus | reverse complement strand
CTCCCCCCTCCCGCCCCGCCCCCTCCCGTCTGCGCCCCTCTCCCCCCCTCCCGCCCCGCCTTCTCCAGTTGGGCGCCCCCACCCCACCCCACCCCACCCCACCCCACCCCGGCCCTACCTTGAAGCACCTGCCTCTGACTCATGGCGCCCGCAGCCGCGCTCTACCCTCGAGAAAGCCGGCAGCGCCCGCCACCCATCCAGCCGGCGGACGGAGCGACCGCGGCGGGAAGGCGGCCGGGGACGGACGCGCCACTGTGTAGCCGCGTCTCCCGGGCAACCGACCGGAACCGGAACGCGGCCGCCATCTCGCGGCAACGGCCGCCGGCGTGACGTCAGGGCGCGGGGCCCACGGCGCCGGCGCGCAGGGACAACCCCCTCCCCTCTCGCGCGGGCCGGGCGGGGGCGGGCGCGCGGCGGGGGCGGCCGAGGCCGCGGGGGCGGGGGGGGGCGCGTGTGGCGGGTCCCCACGCGCGGAGGGCCGTGTGGGCGTGCGCACGGCGAGGCGGCGGCGCGGGGCCGACTCGGCCTCGACGGCCCCGAGAAACCGCGCACGTGCCGTGGCGTCCCGGGCCGAGTGCGTTGTTGTCCACGCGACCCTGCAGCCGAGGGTTTCCTTTACGGCAGCCTTTATGCACCTGGGGTTTCTGGTTTCACGGTTCCTGGGGGGACAGGACAATCATGCCCGTGCCCTTAATTATCCTGTTTCGAGAGCATTCGAGAAGCGCTCCTAGAGCCCAGGAGAAAAGCAGAGGAGGAAACAATAGGGCGCGTGCCCAGCGCGCCGTGGCTGTCCCTGGTGACGACTAACCTGGCTGTTGATGTGATTCCTAAACTTTTTACCTTCATCTCTTTAATTTAGGTTTCATTTTACTTGTTGGCTTTTCCAAAAGAAAAGGAGAGTCAAATTGTTTTGGCCAGACTTCCCTAGCTTATATAAATTTACTCAGTTTCTTTTAACAAAATGAGCTACTTAGTCTATCACTGCTTTCTAGCTTGTCTTTGAAAACTATATACCAAATATTTCAATGACAGGTGTCATTTTGAAATGTTTTCCTATTAGAAGCTACAATTTCATCAGGTGTCAAGTGCATAGGTAGCCACAGCTGCTGCTGAATAGCGCCAAGACCGGGAACCTCTTGGCGTGTCTCTAGAGGAGACATTCAAACTTAGCTGATACTCCTATTTGGAGTGAGTCCTCTAAAACAGTCTTTGAGCTCTTTCCCTGGCTTGAGCTCTCTGATGAAGTCCTGACATTTTGTGGAGCTCCCAAAGAATTGGGAAATGGACCAACAATCAGAAGAAGGAGTAAGTGTGTGCAGTCGGGTCCCTGTCACCCCCAGAGCAGGTGTGCCTTTTGCTTCCGCAGTTCAGAAGCCAGTGATACACACAATTCCTGTACTTAACTCCCAGGCATAATAAGCTTTACAGTGGTCTCTCCATTTCCCTAAAGGAACAGGTCCTTTAAAATTAGAGTTGTTGAGTGTTCCCATTTAGAGATGTAAGGGGAAACTGTTTGGGTAAATAATTAAGATTACAAAGAAACCTTCATTGTAATTTTATTTTCAGTTCCTTGTTGCATTATGAAAAAAAGTCCCCTTAGAACCAAAAGGTTCCTTATTTGGTTTCAGTCCTTAAACAAACAACTCAAACTCCTAAGCTACTACAACTGCCATTTTTAGTAATTGCTTTACTATGTATTTTCTATTTTTAAAGTGCTGAAATAAGAGCTCAATAGTGGGGGTAAAAAGGGTCTCAACCTTAAAGCATAACACAGAACACCATCTCCTTATGTGATGCTACAAAATTGGAAAACTTAAATTCAGATGATATGTAAATTATTTTTAAGTATAGAGTCTGAATATCTGGAATAGCAGATGTCTATGGATTAAATTGTGTTTTGTTTTTTTTGTTTTTTTTTTTTTTTTACCGGGAGGTCCCAGGGATCGAACCCGGGTCCCTCCATATGGGAGACGGATGCCCAACCAGTTGAGCCACATCCAACCCCCTAAATTGTGTTCTTGATAAAACACAATATAGGATGCCTACTTCATATCTGAAATTTGGACATATTAGAGAAGTTAGATCTTTGATTTTTTAAGTTTTTTTAAATTAAATGGAAGATGTAACATAGAATGACCATATTATGCATATAAATAAAATTGTTAGAAATTCAAATATAAAATATGGCAAACAAATCGCCCTTACTAAAAGAAAGCCAATCTATATGTTCTGACCCACTTTTCAATTTTCTAACTTGAAAATACAATGCCATTCTGTTTTTAAAAGCTAAATGGATGCCTCTTGATCACATACCTCCAAACAGTTAAGCAGTTAGAAAGAAACTTACTCAAACTGGTACTTCAGTTTAAAAAAAAAAAAAAAGTGTAATTAAACTAAGATTGCAGTTCTTAAAGTACCAGCTGACTTTAAATATCTATATACAGGGTATTGACACATTAAACAATACATTGATTGAGAATGAAACAATGACATATTCTCTGAATAACTTGGAAAAGTGTTTCCATGAGAGATTTGTTTGGGAGCTTTTGGCTAATCATAGTATTTTACTTCAAAAACATTTTTACATTTAATGCCTTCTTTATTTATAAAAAGAAGACTGCAGAAGACACCATTATAAAACCAGTTTTAAAATCCTGTTCTGTTTCTCTTGAAAAATCTGCTTTGGGAATACAGAATACTTCATTATGAAGGGAATATATTCTGCACATACCTAAATGAAGCTTTACTAAATATTGCCATACAGGTATATTTTTTCTTCAGTTGAATTTCAAAAGTTAGGCATGATATGTGCTAATTAGATATTAACATCCACATTATAAGTACTGCAGCTGAGGTGAAGCAAGTGTGTATGTACTCCTCCATCACGTCAAACATGGATTTAATATCAATGTGTGCCAGACACTTTGCTGGTAACAGAATGTGCCTGTTTTCCAAGACAAAGTCCAGTGGGAGGTTGACATATAAACAAATTGTTAATTAATTCAACAAGCATTTATAGAATGCCTGCCAGTGTGTTAAGGGCTGTAATTGCTCTAGCCCTGTGAGTGCTTTGGGGGCAAAGGCTCAGGTAACCTGGGGGAAAGGTGAGATATCCAAAGCATCACTTAACTCCTAAAAGGCTCCTTTTTTAAAGAAAATTCACTGTTTTATCTAGATATTGAAATCTTCCCTCCAAAAAGAATTAAAATGTCATGTATTTTAAAAAGTCATTCAATTTGCTATTGCATGTAATTTTCCAGGTTATGAGAATACAGTAATTGCTTTGCCAACACCAAGTCGAAAGTTATTGAAATAATTAAGTATCAACATACTTGAATGAAAAATAAAGGCATTGTGTATCCACAACCAAGTTTGTGGACCCAAAATATCTATGGTGATGAATGCAAATGCATGACTATCTTAAATATTGCATTGCCCCTCTTTGGGGAAATAATGTCAGGATATTGCATTTAGGTCGGAGTATTCCGTCCAGTTATCCATCAAGTTGTGCCAGCAGAACAGG
The DNA here is from genome assembly GCA_026826555.1 of Tolypeutes matacus. Classification (NCBI taxonomy): domain Eukaryota; kingdom Metazoa; phylum Chordata; class Mammalia; order Cingulata; family Chlamyphoridae; genus Tolypeutes; species Tolypeutes matacus. The sequence goes on along the minus strand of JAKSZT010000049.1, from coordinate 5,645,165 downwards.
AGACACTGGGACACTTCCATGGAGAAGGGAAAGATTAACGCCCTATGCATGCACTGTGATTAGGTCCTTATTTCCTATTCTTTTTAGCGTTAAGGCCAATAAAATGTTAAGATGCCCGAGAAGTGATTTAGTGGGTCCCAGAGTTCTAAAGATATACCCGTACAAGTTTTTCCCTTTCCAGCAATTCAGGAGATGCGGCGATTGAACTCTTCTCCACCCCAAAAGCAAGCGTGATTAGGTTGATACTACACACGAATAGTTTTGCCTTCTAAAGGCACGATATAGCACAAAGTGAGTGACACTAAACATTGATGTGCTTGCTGTAGAAATCTGAAATATTTCTGAAATACAGCATAATATTTTCTAAGGCGATGACATACATAAAATCCAAATTATTGCAGCTTGGGCTGTGTGTGTGTGTTATGTGACTCTCTTTTTAAAGACTTAAGTGATTTTCTGACTAAGCAATTAAAAATTGTACCGAAACCTGCATCACTGGATAGAAAACCCGAAGAGCCGGGCACCACAGGCCCGCCAGCCACTCCACTCGGAACCCGCGCCCCAGCCCGCGCGCACGGCCTTTGGAAGGGATGCTGCCGGGCAGTTTGGCTTTACACTCCTGGCGCTGTGAGCTCGGGTCGGAGAAGCTCTACCCCTCTCCCAGCCCGCGACCCAAGAGCCAAAGATGCAAAGTGCCGGGTTCAAAGTGCGGACCCCCAGGGCCCACCTTCCCCCAGATGCGGGTTCTGCAAAAGCTGCGCGGGCCCCTTCGCGGGGTGGGCTTGGGGTCCCGCTGGACGGCGCTGGCGCCGCGGGCACCGGGTTCAGGGGCGAGGGGGTGACGGCCCGAGGGGAGGGGGGAGGGGGCAGGCCCGCGAGGTCGCCCCCGGCCGCGGCGGGCAGCTTCGCGCTCACGCCGCCGAGTTTCTGTCCCCGAGCGGCGCCGGGAGTCGTTCGGGCTGAGACGCCCGCGAGGCTCGGCAGGAGGCGAGGGCCGGGCCTCGGCTCCCCTGGGCTCGCCCGGGCGCCGGCGTGGCGGGGGCGCGGGGCGCGGGGCGCGGCGGAGCAGGCCTCTCTCCGTCCTTTCGCTTTGGCGCCGGCGCAGGCCTCCAGCCCCCGGCCGCCCGCCGGCAGGATCTCGGGGAGGGGTCCCGGCCGGGCCCCCGGCGGCGCTGACCCGGCTCCCTGGAGGGTGCGGCCGACTCGGGCCGAGCTCGCGGCGGGCGGAGACCCGGGGACCCCGCGGACCCCGGGAGCCGAGGCCCGCCGCGCGGCAGCCGAGAGAGCTGGCGGGACGCGCTCCGGGGCCTTAAACGAGCGCGCCGGGATGGGGGGTCTGCGGGAGGGCCCCGGTCTCCCGGCGCGGCTCTGGGGTGCTCCGCACCGGCCCACGTCCCGCGCCCCGGGGCCCGGAGGCACAGGCCGGGTGCGGGAGCTGGTGGGAAAGCGGCTGCGCCTCATTGCGCATGTGCGAGCCTCGGTCTGGTGTGTGTGTTTTGGTTTTTTTTTCTACTTTTAAAAAAATTTTGACATCATTTCGCTACATCAAGCCCCAAGCCAAAACGCCTTCTGCACTGGTGCCTCCGAAGGATAACTGGCCGTATCCTCCAGCTCCTGGGCAACACCGGGGAAGTGCAGAGAGAAGGTTCTCGGGTGCCCGCGTTCCCAAAGCCAGCGCAGCCTGCTAGTGCACTTGGCATGCGCGTCCCCCGCGGAAAGGAGCCGAGAGTGAGCTCCGCTCCAAGGAGACCTGGGGCCAGCGCTCCGTGACCCCACCCCTCACTTTTCAGAGCAGGTGCCTGCATTACGGTTTGCACCCTCGTTAGCCCGAGCAAGGGCCAAAACCCAACTGCAGTCGTCTTATTTTTGCTGTTTCCGAGGATGCATCTGAATACCACTAAATTGGATTACTTTAATTCACTCATCTCCTGCTTCAACGCCACCACACATTCATTTTTTAAGTGAAATAGAAAGGTTCTCATACGGACGACTTAAAAGATTAATACTTGCCTATATGAAGAAAATATTAATGTTTTTTTCCAATAAATTAGCCGTTAGTAAACAGATTTAATCTAAGGAAGGAAGTGAATCTATAAAGAAATGCTTTTTATTCTAGGAGTTCTTTCTTCCCCCTCGTGAAATAATACAATTACCTATCATTTAAATTATCGGTCAAGGATAAAGAATTTGGAAGTTTACAGATAAACTTGCAAGTATACAAATACATTCAGCCTGTTTATGGTCAATCCCAAAAAGAAACAAACTTCCCAATAAACTCCTGGCTTAAGGAGTGCTGTATAATGCTAAGGAGACATAAAGGGATAGTGAAAATAGAGACTCCTTGTAGCCCAATTGGATGGAAAAAGAGTGGTTTTAAAAAAAACAAAACATGATGCTTATGCATTATAATTTAAATGTATGGCAAAAATTTAAGAGTGATACCAGGCAACTGGAACTAAGTGCACCTACGTTTCTGGGAACGATTGCTCCCCAAACCCTTTACAGACCGTGATTAAGACTGGCGGTGCACCAGAGTCTCCCTTTTAAGTTTAGAGAAGTTACATGAATAGTATATATCAAAGTTCATGAAAATGCATTTTCTTAAATCTAGTTTAAAAGTTGTTTACTTCATTCCATTGTAAACTTACTTTATTTGTAAAATACTTCCCTAAGAAGTGTTCTCCAAAGTGGTGAGCATTTTAATAGGTAATTGAGCAGAATGATCATTTGGTGAAAGTGGGTGCATACCATTGATTCTGGTAACCTCTTACCTCTTTCTCCTTAGAAAATGATGGGACAATTTGAAGAGAACCCCAAGAGAAAATATTTTTAGAAAATTGTCACGAGGCATATTTAAAAAGAAACAGCTGGTAAACACATTTCCCAAGCTTACCCTGAGTTCTTCAGTTCTGCTAGAAAAGAAACTGTAATAAATCATGTTCAAAGCAAACACATTCTCCTGAGCTAATTACTGATAACACTAATTTGTCTGATTTGTGAATAGCTAGATGCTTTCTAAACATCACTGTATCTTCCCAGTACAATTATTCATAAGTATTTTGGAAGTGTGTTTGCTAAACTTAGAAGTTTAGTTGAGAAGCCTGGAAAAGAGTCAAAAATTGTGTGGTAAGAATCTATAGAAATGTAACCGATTCCAATAAAAAGTCCTCTGTATGGAAGTACATTATGGAAATGACGTGGTTGTCAGACCTAATTGCTTGGCTTTTGAGTCCTTCTAGAAGAAATTCTACAGCCTTAGGGGTGTAGACTCAAAAGCAGCGGTTCCTGGTTTTAGTTTAAATAAAACAATGAAATCCATCATTATTCAGGTCAATAGCTATAATTCACATGAATATGAATGCACTTTGATCTTACCCTTCAATTCATTGAAAGACACAGTGGTAATGAAAAAGGGAGATAATCTCTTTAACTCGGTCCAAAGCAAGTTGTTGGAGCTTTCCTTTCTTGAAAGACCTTAGAAAGGAACTGTTCACTAAAGCCTTGCTTTCCTATTTTTAAGATGGGGGTGGGGGTGGGGGGTGGGCAAGCTACAGGTTGTTATGTTGCCTCTGAGAACCAAGTAGTGCTAACTTTCCTCTTTGAAGTAAACTTACTTAATGAACTTGACATTCTGTGAAACTTAGAGAGATAACACCTTTTAGGACAACAAACATAAAAGTATGCTTGACATGAGTTTACAGCCATATATGATTAAGACACACTGACCACTTTCAGTATATTTGAAAGCTTATAATTAAATCAAACAGGACATTTCAAGGTTCATTGCCTTAGTAGGCTTGTAATATCCCACACTCGCCCCTTAAGCATTCCTGTTGAAATGATAGACAGTTAATGTCATGTCTGTTCTGTCTGAAAGGATGAAAGTCACTTCAAAACCTCACCTTACTTATGGCTCTTTCACCAAATTTTCAGACACTTTGGTGGAAAAGAGCAAAATTTTGAGTTCTTATTTATCTTTCTCCTTAGAATTCTGGAAATATCTGCCAGATATTTTCGAATTATCGTTTATCACATTTGAAATTTAATTAGGTAAAAAATATTAATGAATGAGGCTATCTGATGAATGCTACGAGTTTAGCAAATGTTTAGCTTTTCATTAGATTCATTAATGATATCCAAGCTTTATACTAGTTAATAGTAAGTTTTTATTTCTAATAAAGGTTTTTGAGAGTCTGGATTCCTCCGGAAATTCGACCAATATTTGTTGAGTTTTGTTAAAAGGTCTCCGGATGACACAAAGAGGAAGAAGATGGGTGCTTGTCCTAAAGAAACTTTAAACCTGGAAATTTCAGCACATTTGTGATTTACATGAAACTTCCATCCATGGAGAACTGTTAGCTAACTTAATAACCATTTAAAGTACAATTATTAAGAGCAAGGAAATTTGACAATGCACACGTTTCCCGAGTAATCTTAGTAGCAAAATCAGCATCCTAGAACCACAGATGTGAGAGTAGGCAGAAAGATTCCCAAGGGTTAATGTCGGTCTTTTCCTTTATGCATCAGACCACTCAGTCCACACTCCAAGAGCTGATGTAGTTCATCAAATGAATTGGGGCGGGGGGGGGTGATGTTCCATCCAGTTATTCATAACAAGTTCAAGTGTCTGGATGGACTCTTTGAGCCAACGCAAGTGGTTCCATTCTGGATTTCATGGCAGACAAAGCAGAGGAAAGGTGGCGGGAGCGTGTGCGTGTGGCTCCATTCCAGAGAGCAGCCCTCACCAAGCGCCGGCACACCCCAAGTTCCTCTTTATGTCGGGGTTGCCAGAAAGGGTGTGGGAATCTTGACTTCAAGTCTCTGCCACAACCCTTATTTCTGATGCCAAGAAGAACTAACCGACCAGCGGCTGGAAAGGAACGCCGGGTCGGGTCAGAGAAGAGGGCACCCGGGCGCTCAGGTGCGGCGGGCTCCTGTGGCCTGCGGGGGGCCACCGCGAGTTCCCCTCGCCCGACCCCGAGGGGCGCCTGGCTGCAGCCGCCGGGGCTGCAAACCGCCGGCGCGTGGTTGCTCCCGGCAACCGAGCCTCGGCCGCGCCGAGCCCGCAGCCCCGCGTAGAGGCGGCGCAGGAGGCGGCCGCCAGCCCGCAGCTCTCGCTCCGCCGCCCCGGGGCGCCTCGGGCGTGAATGGCGGCCGCGGGGCGCCTAGGGCCAGGGGCGCTGGGGTGGATCGTTGCGCCCTGGGCGCGCGGCAACATGGCAGCCTCGGCTCGAAGCCAGGGCCCTGTGTTCTCCGCTCGGTGTCCCTCGAGCCGCGGGGTCTTATTGGGAACCCTCGGGGACGCGGCGACCTCGTGGCCTCCACGGAAAGGGTCCCAGAGGCGGAAGCCGGGGACCACCGCGCCGGGGCAGAGGGGCCAGTGCCTCGGAGGAGGCGGCTGCGGGGAACCTGCGTCTTCCCTGGCCGCGGGGAAAAGACGACCGCGCCACGTAGACTAGCCGGTGGTGACGCTCGGCACGACGCGTCGCTCAAAGACCGAAATCCGCCCCCAGAGGCGGCCCCGCGGCCCGCCCGCCGCCGGGCCCTGCCCGCGATCCCCGCCCCGCCGGCCCTCCCCTCGGGGTCTCCTCGCCCCTCGACTCTCGGCGGCGCCCTCGGGAGCCTCCGGGCACTTTTAAAGTTTGCGGATAATTTAGTTCCAGGGCTGCCCTCCTCACGCCCGAGCGCCGCGGACGCTGGCCCTGGAGGCGGCGGAGGGATGCGGGGCCGGCCTGGCCGTCGAGGCGGGCGGGCTCACGCGCGACGGCCTCCCCAGGGCCGCGACGCGCGGGGCTGCCGGCCGCAAAGGACATCCTTCCTTTCCGGGGGCCCTGGCGCCTCCGCCCCGGCACCCTCCCTGCCAGCGCGCGGCTCCCCGGCCTTCTGCGAGCGCCGGCGCCTCCCGAGGGCGATGAGGCCCGAGGCGCGCCCCTGCAGCCCCCCTTGGTCCCGCGCCGCGACGCTGCGGTTCCTCCCGCCAACAGCACCGCCGCCCGGGCCCTCTTTCTCCGCTTAGGCCCTGGCTGGTCTGGGGGGCCAGGGCCGGGGCTCCCCGTGAAGAGCGCGTAGCAGGCGAAACCCGAAGTGACCTTCCCAGAGAAGCCTCGGGGCGCGATGACCCACGGAGAGAGGGAGATGCCAGGCTCCCCGAAATGGAGGTGAGTCTAAGGAAACGCCGGCCGTGTTTGGAAATGAAAGGGGTCGGGAGAATGGGAGTAGCTCCATTCATTCACTGAACGTTTTTCCTGGGTGCTCGCTATGTATTTGGCAGGTTGAATGAGACTCCAGGGTGAGGTTTCCAAATGCACCTGAACTTCTCCCGGAAACTCGGAAGGGTCCCCGAGGAGACTCCCATTAGTAAATGCCGTTTGCTGTCGTCGACCCGATGAAGCCAGAAGTTCCCAGTGAAGCTCCTCATGTGAGACCTCTAGAAATTGCACACTAAGAAAAAGAAACTGGTGCAAATAAAGGAAATCCGTTTCAAGAACCAAAAGAAGAAAAAAACGTTTTAAAAAAATCTGCGGAAACAGGAAACACTCGACTGTGTAAACATTTTCGGAGACTTTCATAATCAAAATTGGGCGATCTTGAAATCTGTAAGGAGACCACCAGGCTGCAGATCTTCCGCGGGGTGTTCCCAAGTTTCATTTACCGCGAGGCTGGTAAAGAACCCATCTCTTAATTCTGTCGTCCAGTTTAGTTCAAGATTTGATTTTGGAGGAGTCATCAATTTTTTCGAGCGACTGTGTAAATAATGACCCGTTGCAGAGTACTTATTTCACATCTTCAAGTGAAATAAGGCACCTGACCTGAGAGCCTTATGCTGGAACTGGGTGGGCCCCGGCTCTGCATGTGCAGTTTTTGAAAAGGACTTAATTCGTATACTGTTAGAAGATGTACAGACCCAAGATAATTTTAAAAATCCAGTTATTTTTACTGTAATTTGCTCAAGACCTTTTTGTTTGGGAAAAATGCAAGGAAGACTGTAATGGGGAAAACAACCATAGTGTTTGAGAATACCATGGAGCTTCAATTTCATAGAAATTCTAAACTAAATCAGAATTTCTGTCAATCCAGATTGAGTGGGAAGAAAAAGATATAGACAGTTATCAAACCTAGAAAATATACAGTTTATCCTCTTAAAAAAAAAACACTTTCTCCACTCCAAGATTCTGAGAGACTTGGTCCCATGAGCAGATTGTTTTCAAAATTAAAGTCCCATCTTCGCAAAAGATTACCACAGGCCATTTTAAAAGTGCAAACATCTTCATTTTTATTGGTTAGTGAAAATAGTATTTCCCCATGAGCATCTAAGTTCCTATGAAGGTTTCATAACAAAACTTTATTCTGATAGGCCTGTACAATGATTGTACTGAAAGGCCTGACAGATGAACTGCAACTCAAAATATTGGGTAAAGAATAAAAGGGAAAGATGAAGAAAAGTTCCTTCAAGCTTCTACCGAGCTTACTCTGCCTGCTGCATTTTGCCTCCAGAGCTCCTAATGTTTTCATGTACGGATATGGGACCTAAGCAATATGGTTAGCAGGTTAAGTCAACTGAAAGGCACCTTTTTTTTCAAACTCAGTGCAATTAACGGCCGGCAATTTTAAAAGCAAAAAGTCCTTGTAAAGTGGTATGCATGTAAAAAGCAAGATAGATCACTATTTACACAACAGCAACCAGCTCCATTTCTCGTTTTTGCATTTAAATTAAAAGCTGTGAAATCAATTGAGGAGTTTTCTGTGGAATATTTTGTTAGTACTAACTTTGTAGTGTAGAATCCTAGAGAATTTCCAGGAGTAAAAGTCAAACTTAATGCTGGCTTCTCACCTACCGGGCTCTGGCTGCCGAGTGCAAAGTTAGCAGCTCTGATAGCTTTCCTAAGATTGAAATTTTTAAGGAGTTTAGCCAAAGTTTTAAAATCTTAATCTTCCCAGTTTTATTAAGGCATAGGAAGGGGGAAATTTTAGCTGAAATAGCCTTTTGAAAAAGCTTAAGCAACTTTCAAAATGGGTAGAAAAAAAATCATCTTTCAAAGAAAATAGGCATGTTTTCAAGAATGGTGCATTAGTGTTAAGCCATGAATGAAACATTCTACTCTTAATAATTTCAAAAATGAGTCCATCGTCAAAAGAGGTTGAGATATAAAGGCCTTGAATTCAGCGTTGACCTCATATAACTTGATTTTGTGTATGTCAAATGCCAGTCCACTAGCATTTGAAGTTTTTCTAGCCTTTGACAAATATTTTTTCATCCTTTATATACACAATCATCCAAAGTAAGTTCCATTAACTAGCTTTGCCTTGGAGAACATGAAAAACTGTAGCCGCCTAGAAAAATGAGTAAAATTCACCAAAAGTGGCAAACATGGGTAACTTTTACTTCAAAGACTGTGGAATAAACAAACAAACATCTTTGGGTTGGGCTTTCAAGCATTTATACAAAAAAACAGACTTCTTAGCAACATCACTCTTAATGTCTTTTTCTCTAGCAGTTACCTGCTGTAATCTACTTAGGGTTTCCAAAACTTCTGCACATTGTGCTTTTCATATCACATTTTTATTAAAAGATCTTAGCTATTTTCTAAATGAATATCTTTTTATTGGATTTTTTCCAATTACAAATGAAATTTAATTTTACATCTATAATTAGAAACAACACTGACAGTGAGACTGTACAAATTTAGGTCAAAATAAAAATATATGTATTTTGTGACTTCATAAAACTTCATTTACTGTATCTTTAAAGAAAACAGAAATAACAGCAATATATGCAAAAGTAATGATTTAATGACTATAAGCAAGACAAAGCAATAGAATTGTGCTTCTTTTGCAGACTGGGGACAATGAAATGTTTAGCTACAATTTTTCCCATACAAACATGAAACAATATTCATATAGAAGAAACACCCTTACAAATAACTGATGGGTGATGAACACACACCAAAGTTCGACCAAAGCAAAACACAAACTGAAAATTGTTGTTTCCATATTTTAAATTCAACATGCTCACTCTATGTAAAAATTAAAACCTGTAGAAGCTCATAATAAATTGCTTCTATTTCCAGACATTACTGAGAAGGTATATGACCATTGTTTATAACTGTTAAAGTCTTAAATTTGAAATTACTGCTATATCACATATTAAAATAATTTTAGGTAAAACTCCTTCCAGCAAATTGCTGGAATATTTAAAAATCTGTTTTAGAATTGTAGTGATAAATGTGCATTGTAAAAACACATTAATACCATCGTAACCAGTGGAAAATGAGTACATTATTTTCATATTCCATACTTAGGTTTTTCTTTACCACAACAATAAAATTTAAGAGTAAACGTGTTACTGGAGAAGAGTTGGTATTGTAAAGATTTGCCA
>JAKSZT010000049.1:5552077-5625789 GCA_026826555.1 Tolypeutes matacus | reverse complement strand
GGGCCTCCCCTCGCGGACCTGGGACGCGGGCCCCGGCGGGGCAGCCGCGACCCCCACGGCTGGCGGGGCTCGGCGCGGCCCGCGGGCTCCCCGGGGACCCCGGGCGGGGGGCGGGGGCGGGGCCCGCCTCCGGGCCCGAGGGGAGTCGCTGGCCGGGCCCCGCGGCGCCGCCCGGAATCTCATTATCCCGCTCGGGTTTATTTTTCCTCTTTCATTGTCATTTCTGGAAGACGACGGCCCATTTCTTCCTGCGTGTGCGCGCTGGGCGCGCGTGTGCACCACATGCACGCGGACGGAGATGCCTGCGCTCGCGCCTGCAGCCTCGAGCGTGCAAACCGCCCTGCAGCCACTGCGATCATAAATTATTCATGAACATATCTGACAGGATTATTACAACTCGGATATGCCGCCGCACACACATGCCGTTCGGAAGCAAACCGTGATGCACGCTTTGAGCGACTGAGTTCGCTACAGCGAAGGGTCCAGTTTCAATTTCTCAAGAAAATCTTCCTAAGGATACTTTTGAGACCCTTTTCTCAGTAAAATGCAGTTAGGAATGGCAAGATCCTCGCTGGGAGGGAATCACTGTTGGGGATACTCCTGACACTAAAGATTCGACCACTGCATAAAGTTGCACTTCCCCTTTGTATTCCTGCGAAGTTGGTTTGCAGAACAAAACTTACTCTCTTTAAAAAAAAAAAAAAAAAAGCGAAGCAAAGTAGATCTGGCCTTCTTAAAAAAAATCAAAATGACTTAAAAAGAAATAAGGTAAAATTGTGAAAGGTGGAGAGAGAGAAGGAACAAGGAGGGTGGTGTCGTTTTAGGGAGCGATTCTTTGAAACGTTAGACCCAACGTGAAGCATTCTTTTCCTTCGTGTCATTTAGGTGCCTGTTTGGGAGGAAGGAAAAAAAAAATGTCTCAATGAATACATTCAACATTTAACCTTGCACGGATACACTGAGAAAACCTCATTTCATAACAACAGGACGCAAGCTGAATAATTTAGCATCAGTAACAGGCAAAGCAACGCCACTGAGAGCTTCTCTGCAGGCTCAAAGGCGCGCGCTTAGCTCTGCCCCTCAGCGAGAATATTCGAGCAGTGAAGGATTTAAAAGTCTCCCCAGGGTCTTTATGAAACAAACACCTATTCATCATCTTCATCTTCTCTTCCCATCTCTCATTTTCTTTCTAGTCTACGTGTTTCTCATCAGTAGTAAATGGAAGTTGAAATTTTCAAGATTTCTGGAGTACATAGGGGATGTTTTACAGGGCATAGTTGTGTAAATATTAAACAATATTAACACCCACGCTCATTAAGTTTATTTCGCAGGTATCTTATGACTTAGCATGACACTGATAGTCAATACTCTAATAGAATCTGAGTTGATGATTGTAATCGTACTCAGTTTAGTGTATTTAAAAAAAGGAAAGCATGAATGAGCATAGATTTTTTAAAAAATGTTATTTCAAAAGAGAGTAAATGTGATTAAGTGGTTGTGAGTCTGTAGGTATAACAGTTAGTAAATTCAAAAGAGTTGTTTCCATAGCAGTTGTCATTTACTCTCCTGCATATATGTAAGTACTTTCTGTTACAAGGTATTTGTCCTCTTCTGCTTAAATATATTTATGTGTTAGGCCCAAAAGTGATGAATAAATTTCCAGCTCACGCACAAATTTTAACTGTAATGTTTCCTGATGCTAGGAAAACTGAGTTTTTCTGCTATAGGTACATTTATTTCAGCTCCCTTTGAAGGAGTCACAGGATTAAGTATTTGTTTAAATGTTGAACATGTGTGTCTTTGACAAGTAAGTGACTGAAATACATAGAAGTGTGATCATTAAAAAGGTCTGATCACTCAGATGTAGACTGTTGATTGCAGCAATAAAATCAATGTGTTTTGTGTTGTTAGGCAAACTATGTATGAACATATTCTGAAAATGTGAAAAATACTATTTAAAAAGCTTACTTTGATCACTGTAAAACAGTATTGGATCTCAATAAACTTCACAAAAACTTCTTAAGGCTTAAAGTCTAGATTTGGTCTTAGAGCCTTTTAAAAGAGCAATTATGTGCAGCTGAAAATGACAAAACATGTTCAGATGTCTACGTGTTAACAATATATCTTGCCCTCTAAAATGCAAATATTCAGGTTGATGGTGTTGATCAATTTGCTCTTACTTCTGAGATACTAAAAATTATATGAAAAGCTAGAAAATATTTAAAATAATGATTTAGAATGTTTCAAAATACACTGTATTCTTAGAGCTGGTTGGTTAAATTTCTTTAGAAACCAACCTAGCATTGGTCCTATTTAATTGTGATTACAATTAAAATGGGCCAGGGTTTTTACAGGACTCGTGTGATCAGCTTTTCCCAAAGGCCTCATTGTTACGTGTTAGTTTTATGACTTAGATTCCCCCCCCCCCAGTATTCTCTTTTAGTCTGAATAAGTGCTTTTGGTTTTGTGCAAAGAAAGCTGAAGGAAAGTACTCCTTTACATTGAAGAGTTCATTGAACACCGATGGGGGAAACAAACCAATATGCTTAAGTGCCAATGCGCCGTCCAGAAGTTTGAACAGGCAGAAATACGTCATGTATTCCAGTGCAGTCCTATTTGAATGCTGCCCATGGAATACCTGCTCATTTTCTAGAGAGGAGAAAGAAACACTTGAAAACTATCTATACATCAGAAAACATTGTATCTGTGACCCCTAAAACTGATTCTTTAATGATTAGTGATGTTAAAGCCTTGAGCTGTTTATTAATGAAAATAGCACTTGCTGTTTTTAAGCTCTTTTCACCACAAATAAGCAGTTGGGAGGAATACTTAACTGAGTTATACATGGTATTTGAGAGTATAAGTAAAAACCATTTCAGTGAAGTTCATAAAACCCGTGTACATTCTCTTATTTTATTAAACATCTATAAATGTATCTAGGCACAGATTTGAGGCAGGGAATTTGAACTTTCAAGTTTTTGCACATTCCTAATGGCAGAGTTCAGTGGTCTCAGATCGAGTCATTTAACATTTTTGTCAAGCACACCAAATTGAGTATTCAAAAGGGACAACAAAACTTTTATTTCTAAATTAAACATATAATGCAATTCCTAATAATTCCTAAATGGTCATTGCTACAATAACTAATACAGGTAAGCATAACCTTTCTCCTCACATAATATTGCCTAGTTTGTATATGTGGATTTAAAAATAAACTCAAATTCTTTTCATTGGAATTAGTGCCATAATACATGTGAAAAAAAGAAATGCTAGGTACCCTTGAGAAATTGGAACCATGGGAGTGAAAATCAGTGATCTAATGTTCTCTTAAACACCTAGAAAATTCATAATTATGGTTTTGCAAATGTATTTTGGATTTTGTTTCATAAAACTTTTATTCAAAACACTTAGATTAAATGGTATAATTTCTATTTAAGTAATTTTCATCATTTAATACCAGTTCTAAAGCTTTTCATTTTTTCATACAATTGTATCATCAGGTTAACATCAAATATAAACTTCAAAATATAACAATAAGCAAAATTATTTATTTTTAATCTCAGTTTTTAAAGGTCAAATTATCATGCAACCAGGAAATTCAGTTTCTTAAAGAGATAACTCTCAAAGCATTTCCTGAAGTTATGAAACTATGATTTTTGTTAAAGTTTGCAAACAGGAAATTCTATAGTCAAGCTATTGGCAAGGAGAATTCTCTTAAATTTCTGAAGTGAGATTTGGCGGTTATCCTGAAGGATGCCGTGCCATGATTTTGTTAGCTCCTTGAGTCAGAATAAGGTAACTGTAAAATTAAAGCAACACACAGGAGAATCAAGTCATAACTTTTCATGTCAAATCTTTGCCTCAAACCAATATATAGGTTTAAAAAGATTGTGTGCATATAAGCAAAATCATGTCTATTCTTTAGGGCTGAAGCATACTGAAACTTCCTCTAGGAAGTCTGAGCCCTTATTTTGAAGCAAAGCAATTGCTGTCACATAGGAATATCTGAGGTGTACAGACTAAAAGTGTCAAGTCTTCAGTGAGAGAGAAATGAGGAATTGATTTTTTTAAAAGGAAATGAAAATAAACATATGCAGTTTGGCAAAGAATGAAGGCAAATTTTAATTCAAAGGTAAGGCAATTAGAAAGAAATTAGAAAGAAAGCAATCATACTCCATATCACATTTAGTAGGAAAAGAACAGGTTGAATTATGTGTCTTGGAATTATTCTATATAGACAAATAAAAAACAATTCACCTTTAAATTCAGTAAGTGACTGCAATGATTACAATTTGCTTATCTTTTGTATGGGTTATAAAAAGCAAGTTTTGTCCCTTAAATCACACTGTTCGCATCTACTTTACTGGAGAAGTGATATGAAAATTAGGAGCTGGCCAATCATCTAATAAATTCTGTCAAATAAGCTATTTAGATGGTAAGCACAGTTTCCTCCTCAATAGCAGGTTTTGATTTTTCTCTACTTAAATTATAAAGCTCACCACTTGGGAGTCCTACTTTACTGATCTGGTGTCAACTAGAAGGACCCATGACTTAGCTACAAGAGGGCAAAAGTGTAACGCAGAACTGCTGAAACAAGTGTACTCTGATGACTATCTAATTCTTCCACATGTATAGACTGTCCTTTAAATAGTAGGTTTTCAGAAGAAAGAGAAAGAGAGAGAAGGGAGGGAGGAAAGAAAAAAGAAGGGAGAAAGAGAAGAAAGGAGAAAAAAGAAAAAGAAAAGGAAAAAGGGGGGAAGAAATGCTTTTCCCTCCCTGGGGGGGAACTATCACAGGAAGCTTATTTTACTGTTTATTTTTTCTGACACAACTCATTACAGCAAGATTGTCCCAGCCACACTGGCTTCAACTGAGCCTCAGAGCAAGGCTCAAAATAGACTGGCAGCTCATCTGTCATGGCCAGGACCTAATCAGAGTTTCAAGATGTCCTACATTTAGACTACAAGAGCAGAGAATATCTAACAGACGCCCTTCCTTTCTTGGTTCTGCATTCTGAATCTCTATTCTAACAGTGGGTTTCTCATTGCACAAAAATTGGAGTTTTGACCAGATTCATGAATTCAATTCAAAGCAAAAAGTACATAAATGGGCCTACTCTGTGGACTATTCTTATTGTATAAAGCCAATATTTTGTAATAGTTTGTATTTTGAGAACATGCTTTTTATCTATTAAATTCTGAAATGTAAGCAACCTACCAATCCATATTTATTTTGTTGAAGGAAATGTAATTTTATAAAGAAAAATGGAAATAGAAAAAAAAGGCAAGGAGTATTTTATAGATGAAAACATGACTACAGTAACCTGTACTTGCTATGAAATGAAAGATTCGACCATATGCACTTATCAAATGAAGCATTTCAGAATGGAAGTTATGCTTAGTATAAGAATTAGATACATTACAAACACTAAAAAAAACTATACCAAACGGGTTTTTTAACTCACCTAAAGTAGTATCTAAATCAAAATTAAAAGAGCTTACCTGGCAAAGAAAGGTAAAAGAGTTTTACTTTTTTGCCAGTATGTTTAAGAATTTAACATTTTAATTATGGTTGTTTTGTATATGCTATTTTCAAGAGAATATATATTTTATCTGCCTTGTCAGAGTAAAATATAGATTTGAAACAATTTGATGGGTAATTCAGTCTAAAAATTCTTTTATAAAAACCTTAGAATAATTGTGTCCAACTCTCACTTATATTTCTTGCATCGATAGAACTAATTTCAGGAAAGACTTTGAATAGTTTATACACAACTGATTTTTCCATCCTAGTAAATCCTCACAAAGTAATTTTATAGATTGTTGTGAAAACAGTCACCTAGGAAATAGATAAAGCTTTTCTATTGTGTTTTCCCCCATAGACTTAGTTTTTTCCTCCTTAACTTTTGTTTGGTTGTTTTTATTATGGTTAAAATGTAAGCGTAGTATTCTAAGTCTTTCAAATGTTTTTTTCGAGATTACAGTTCTTTATAGAAGCATTTTAATCTGCCTTTTATGGAAAGGGATTGGAAGGAAAGTTTTATAAAAGCTTTTTAATGTAATAAAATACCAAGAAAATAATGACTGGCAGGAGGGTGAAAGGGAGAATTGTCTTTATATAGTCAATTTAATTCCTGTAATTAGAAACGGGGACCTGAGTTTTTAGTATCTGGGTAATTGCTCAATTTTCTTTTTGTTTTGTGCTAAAGAAACCAGACCTAGATCACTTAGAGCAGCCGTGTTCTACATCAAAATTAATTGGATAATTGGCAACTTTTATTTGATTTGCAGTGCTCTATAAATTATAGACCAAGAAACAAGGAGGCAGTCGGTAAAGAATAATAACCTAGGTGGAACTATATGAGCAAAGGAGGCCTAGGAAAACTTTGGATTTTCATATGCAGGTCTAAAAATTTGAAAACTGCAAAAATTTTTAAAATGAGGCCCATTATGATATACAGGTGTGTGGTCAATGGAAATATATTTTTAAAGCTTTTATTTTGGCTCAGATAATAACTTAATAAAAATATGTATTAATTGAAATGAAGAAAAGTTATATAAGATCAATGGTATCAACAAAGAGATACCCATTTTCGTTAATAAGTTGTTATAGACAACATGCATTCTTCTTTACAGAGAATTCTTTCTTCCAACACTGTATACTGGAAATATTTGGAAATACTGACTTTGCCTTTGCCAGTAATAAAAGAAGGAAAATAATATTCTATCATATAGAATATGATTTTAGGTAGTTTTGACTGTTATTTTCCTGGCTGCTAAAACAAATGCCCTACAGTGGGTTGTCTTAAACAATGGAAATTTATTGGCTCGTGGTTTAGAGGCTAGGAGCAGTCCCAAATCAGGCATCAGCAAGGCGTGCTTCTCCCCGAAGGCTGTGGCACTCAGGGCCTGGCTGCCAGCGTTCCCTGGGGTCCCTTGCTTTTCTGGCACAGGACTGGCCATGGCGTTTCTTCCTCTTCCAGGTTCCATTGACTTCCAGCTTCTGGCTGCTCCCCGTGGCTTCCCTCTCTGAGTACATTTTCCTTTGCTTGTAAGGACTTCGGCCCTATTGGTTTAGGGCCCACCCTCGTTCAGTTTGGGCCTCACCTTAACTAAGAACATCTTCAAAGTTCCCATTTACAACTGTTTTCACACCCCCAGGACCAGCAGCTAGGACCTGAACATGCCTTTTGTGGAGGACATGATTCAACCCCCCATACTTAAAATTTTTTGTACCAAGGTGGGCATAAATAAAAATCTAAAATACAGATTTTGGTGAGATTTTTAACCAGTGATTAAAGTGTTTTTAGAAACCAACATTTTCAAACTAATACTTTTAAATTAATTCTAACTTCATTTTGCTTTTATTCTTTTTCTAAAAGTTGCTAAGATCAATATTTGTCTGTTTGCAGAGACTATGGCATTCCACGATGACTAATGTCAAGGCTGAGTCATATTGATAGTCTGCTATATTACATTCAGGAGCAGCTATAGAAAAGTAGTCATTTTGCAAGCAAACATCCTGTCACGTAATGGGGAGAAGCATACGTCATACAGAAATGGAGCTAAATCTTTAACTGAACCTTAATTCTCTGTCCATTAACATAAAAAGTATAAAGACAATCTAATTGTGTTTTTCTGAAACTCTTTCTCTTAGATTCCTTTTATTTTACTAATACTTTAGAAAATCGTGTAAACAGAAGGATGTGGTTAGAGTTGAATATCTTCAAAGGTGATTCCTAAGATGGTTTAAAAAAAACCAGAAAATTCTTACATAGAAATGTCCTCAGAATCTCAATTAGGGTTTTATAGGATGTACATTTTTAAAAAATGATCATTCCAGCTAAATATAATAATAGGAGGGGCAGAGAATGCTACTTTGTGTATCAGAATAATATTGCAACATTCTTTGAGTGAAAATAATTGCTAGCCTCTTTTTATCTTTAAGATGTCTGAGTAATTATATGAATAATTATTTTGGAAAATTTAAGAGTTTCAATGGCAAATTTAAGGACTAGTATATATTTTTCGTTTCAAGTGGAATATCAAGTTTTCTAATAATATACTTGATTAGGGTGATGGCATGAATTGAAAAGGAATATGAAAAAGTCTTTTGGGCACTTATCCAGACATGTATTCTATTTTGTTTCAAGTGGAGAGTTTCATAATTTTGCTTTAAGTATATTTTTACCTTAATATCGGTAAAGATCACTATAAAAGTTATACAAATAAGTTACAGTGCCTTCTTAAAGTAAACTGAAGTTCATGGGGCTTAAGCCTTTATGTTTGTGACTTCTTTACTTCTGCTGTTCTTAGAAAGGATCCTATTATTAGACAAGTGTCTGGTACATGACAGATAGTCAAGAATATTTGCTGCGTGAATGAATCAAGACGGTTTACAGTGATTGTAAAAGGGCCTGAAATTTGGAGTCAGGGGAAATGGGGCCCAGATTTCTACCCCACCTACTTCCCTCTTTATGACCTTGATGCCCGCTTGCTTTCTCTTCGCCTCATTTTCCCCAAGCGTACCTGGGAATAGCAATGGACTCTCTTCAGCTTCCAGAGTCCAGAGTTAGCTGCTCTTTGTGTGCAGTTATAACCAAAGAACGTAACCTTGTAGTTGTGGATTTTGTTTTTACTGGGGTAGTGTTTTTTTCAGTTACATTTACAACTGTTGTGCATGGGATGTGCCCATTTTAGGGTCAGGAGCCCACTAGGCCCCCCTTAGAAATGAAAATAAAAGCCTTCGGGGATGGCTGGCACTTCCCCAGGGACTCTCCAGGGCCTCTTGCAGAGCTTTCCATAACAACAGTCGTGTGACTCAAAGTCCTCACTGACAAGACTCAGCTTACCCCCTTCCCTGGATCTCCAAGGAAACGCAGAGTCCTGGCCAACATCTCCTTTGGCCCGCCTACCTGTGAGGAAGACCTAGGAGACCATTCCCTCTTCCCACTTGTTCTCACTCTGTTTTCGGAATCGCTTCCTCTGGTTTCCAGGTCTTCAGAAGTCTCAGCGAGCAAAATCAAGATGCCTTCGCATTGTCCCCCGGGGGCTTTTCCTGCCTGGGTTCAGGGATTTGCAGACTTAGGCTCTAGGCAGGGTGACCCCCAGCTTGTGTGGCCCCCTTTGGCCATGCTTGGAGCACTGTCCTGCAAAGAGCCACATGCGTCGTAAGGCATTGGAAAGATTGAGTGAATTTAAATACACGAAGGGAAAAAGAGCCTTCAACAACCACGGAAGAGAGGACACGCGATGTGTAACGTGGAAGCTTAAACACTACAGCTCCAAAATAGTGAGCGGTTTTGAGAAGGGGAGGAGGCAACGGAAGCAGTTTGCAAACAGAGCACCTCAAATCCTCCAGTGCCGCGAGAGAGGTGGCCGGAGCCCGGGCAGGGGTGCCCGGCAAGGCAGCCGCTGTGGACAGGCGACGCGCGCTGGAGCCAGAAGCCAGAACCCGAATCGGTGTGATCATCAGGTGGAAACACTCCTGAGCCCTGCACAGTGTTCCACGGCGACTTATGAGCATCCGGGACAAGTCTGAAGGGATCTGGGAGACGTGACTCAGGTGGCACGGGGGCGCGGAGAGGAGGTCTGAGGACAGCGGGGCTGACGGGAAATTCGCCTCTGACTTGCTGCTCAGGACGTGGCGTGGGCAAAGCCCTCCAGGCAGGTTCTCCCACCGCAGCCTGGAGAGGAAGCTCCCACTTGGCCTCATTTGGATAGCGGGCTCTGGTCCTGCCTGAGGTGGCATCTCCATCATCAGAGTCGTACCTAAAAAGGAAGAATTTGTGGAGAGCTACTGCTACAATGGCCCTATCTGGGGGCTTCTCTGGCCTTATTATTTAGCACTTCCCTCCAGACTTGTTTATGTGGTAACTGCATCTTGGAAGGGCAGAGGGCCTTTGGGGAAGGCAGCCTGAGGGACGTGCCCACCCTGCCCAGAGCTCCCTGGAGCCCTAGGAGGCAGAGGCTGAATGGAGAGGTTAAGGGGAGTTAAACGCAGGCCCAAAGTGAGTCTCACCTTCCCGCAATTTCCCCTCAAACCAGCCCTGCTCCAGTGGCCTTCAGATGAAGAGCTGAAGAGCCCAGAACTGGGAACACCTCCAACTTTGCATTGGATTCCTTCCAGCGTAAGGAATCCGTGGTTGGCCCAGGAGCATAAGACATGGTCTCTGTTCTTGAAAATGTTACAACATGGTGTGAGAGAGAGAGCCAGCCCTGAAATTCTTAGAGGATGATGAGATAGTAACGTCCTGGTAACAAGTAGAATAGGACTTCAGAGCTGTGAGAAATGAAGTTGTCGGGACCTTGCAGCTTACACAGTCCATGAGCTAATTAGAGCGTGTTATTAAGCTACCCGTTGTTTAATACGTATGTAGTGGTATGTCAACTTTTTTTTTTTTAAAGGAGGTACCAGGGAATGAGTCCAGGACCTCGTACATGGGAAGCAGGCGCTCAACCACTGAGCTACACCCACTCTCCTCAATGTGGTTTTGATTGGCATTTCCCTAATGACGAATGATGATGAGCATCTTTTCATGCACTTATTGCCATCTGAATATCATGAACAGATGTAATATCTGTTCAAATCTTTTGCCTTTTTTTTTTTTTTTTTGCTTTATTAGAGAAGTTGTGGGTTTGCAGAACAATCATGCGTAAAATATAGGATTCCCTACACCACCCACCACCAACACTTCGCATTGGTGTGGAACACCTGTTATAGTTGATGATAGCAAAAAAAAAAATTTTTTTTTTGAGGTACCGGGTCTGGGGACTGAACCCAGGACCTAGTATGTGAGAAGCTGGTGCTGAGTCACTGAGCTACATTGGCTTCCCTTGGGTTGGTTGTTCAATTATTTGTTTGTTTTGTTTTTAAGAGGTTCGGGGGACCAAACCTGAGGCCTCGTATGTGGGAAGCAGGTGCTCAACCGCTTGATCTATATCTGCTCCCCAGCACATTTTCATGACTGTACTATTAATTCAATCCATGGTTTAACATAGGGTCCACTGTGTACTGTAGTTCCGTGGATTTTTAAGAAAGTTTTGTTCTGTTACCATATATACAAGCTAACATCTCCCCTTTTAATCATATCCATTTATATATCTCAGGGCTGTTGATTGTGTTCACAATCTTGTGCTGCCATCACCACCATCCATTACCAAGACATTTCCATCCAAATAGCAACCCTGTAATTTTGCTTTTTAGGAGGTACGGGGGATTGAACCTGGGGCCTCGCACATGGGAAGCAGGCACTCAGCCACTGAGCTACATCCACTCTCCAATGAGAGTTGGTTTTTTCGTTTGTTTGTTTGTTTTTAGGAAGTACCAGGGATCGAACCTGGGTCCTCATATGTGGAAAGCAGGTGCTCAACCAGTTGACCTATATCTGTCCCCTATGAATCCTGTATGTTTTAAGCCTTTACTTCCCAGTCCCTATCTCCATGCCCTGGTAACCTATATTCTAGACTCTGACTATGAGTTTGCTTATTCTGTCATATCAATGAGATCATACAATATTTGTCCTTTTGTGTCTGGCTTATTTCACTCAGCATAGTGTCCTTAAGTTTCATCTACCTTGTCACATATATCAGGACTTCATTTTTTACAGCTGAATAATGTTCTATCATATATATATATAACACATTTTGTTTATCCAGGCATCGTTTGATGGACACTTGAGTTCCTTTTGTCTTTTGGAAATTGTGTGTAATGCCACTATGAACATTAGTGTGCTAATATCTGTTCAACTCCTTGTTTTCAATGCTTGTGGGTAGACACCTAAAAGTGAGTTTGGAAGGTCATATGGTAATTCTATACTTAGCTTCCTGAGGAACCGCAAAACTGTCTTCCACAGTGGCTGCACCATTTTACATTGCCATCAGCAATATGCCCATTTGAAAAATAAGATTTTTTGTTTTCTTATTTTTTAGTTCTGAGAGTTCTTTACTTAAACTGGATATACATCCTTTATCAGGTATGTTTTTGCAAATATTTCCTCCTAGTTTGCTCCTTGTCTTCTCTCTCTCTCTTTTTTAAAAAAAATTATCCCCCCCCTGCCCCCAGATGTTTCTCTCATCTGTCTGCTCATTGTCTGCTCTCCTTCTCCAGGAGGCACCGGGAACCGAACCCGGGACCTCCCCCATGGGAGGAAAGCGCCCAATGGCCTGAGCCACGTCTGCTCCCCGCAGGCTGTGGGGTCTGCTGGCTTGTGGCATCTGCTCATTTAGGCAACCGCTCAGTGTGGTGGGTGCGGCAGCTGCTTGTCTTCTTTAAGAGGCACCAGGACCCAAATCCGGGACCTCTCATGTGGTAGGCGGGCGCCCAACTGGTTGAGCCATATCCACTTCTCATTTTCTTGAGTTTCTTTCAAAGAGCAGAAGCTTTACATTTTGATTAAGCTCGGTTTTTTCTTTTTGGATCATGCTTCTGATATTGTATCTAAGGAAAATTTCACTAACTGAGGTCACAGAATTTTTTTTCAGATGTTTCCCTCTAGAATTTTATAGTTGTAGATTTTGTATTTAGGTTTATGATCCATTTTGAATTCATTTTATAGATGGTATGAGAGATGGATTGAAGATTATTTTTTTGCATATAGATATCCAATTATTTTGCACTATTTATTATAAAGACTAACCTTTTTCTATTGAATTGCCTTTGCACTTTTGTCAAAATTCAATTGACTGTATATGTGTGGGTCTATTTCTGAACCCTCTAATCCATTCCATTTATTTATGTGTCTGTCCTTTTGTCAATTCCACACTGTCTTGAATGCTGTAGCATGATAGTAAGTCTTAAAACCAAGTAGTGTGAGTCTTCCAACTTTGTTCTTTCTGAAAATTGCTTTGGCAATTCTCTTATTGCTTTTTCCATATATATATATTTTTTAATTATTTACTTTTGTTTTTCTTTATTTATCTGCCTCCCCCCCTACCCCCGATGATTCTCTTGTCTCTCTGCTCATGGTTTGCTCGCCTTCTCCAGGAGGCACTGGGAACCAAACCTGGGACCCCTCACATGAGAAGCAAGTGCCCAAAGGCCTGAGCCACATCCACTCCCCATGGGCTGCGGCATCTGCTGGCTTGTGGCATCTGCTTGTTGTGGTGGGGGCAGTGTCTGCTCTTCTTTTTGAGGGGGCACCGGGACCCAAACCTGGGACCTCCCATGTGGTAGGTAGACATCCAACTGGTTATGCCACATCCGCTTCCATTTCCATGTAAATTTTAGAATTATCTTGTAGATGTTTTCAAAAGCCTGCTGGGATTTTGTCTAGGGTCACTTTAAATTTATCGATCACTTTGGAGGAAAAATGACAATTTAATAATATTGCATCTCTCAATCCATGAGCATGGAATATCCCTAGTTTTATTTACATTGTCTTTGATTTCTCTCATCAATGTTTTAAAGTTGAGCATGCAGATCCTGTATATATTTTGTTAGATTTATACCTAAATACTTCATGCTTATCTGGTGCTGTTTTAAATGATACTTTTAAAATTTTCATTTTTAATTGTTCATTGAGAGTATGTGAAAACAGAATTGATTTTTTTTTTTTCCCCAAAGATTTTATTTATTTATTCATTTATCCCCCCCTTGCTGCTTGTGCTCGCTGGGTCAGCTAACCACGCCGTGCAGGCGGGCTTGCCTTCACCAGGAGGCCCTGGGAACCGAACCCGGGGCCTCCCATATGGTAAACGGGAGCCCTACTGATTGAGCCACAGCCACTTCCCCAGAATTGGTTTTTATATATTGGCCTTGTATCCTATTACATTGCTAAACTAACTTATTAGTTCTAGTAGCTTTTTTGCAGACCCTTCTGCATTTTCTGTATAGATAATCATGCCTTCTGTAAATAGAGATACTTTTATTTATTCCTTTCCAATCTATATGTTTTTGAAATTTACTTTTCATGAATAAATTTATAAATACTGGCTAGGACCCCCAGTATTATGTTGAATAGGAGTGACGCAAGTAAACATCCTTGCCTTGCTCCTCGTCTTCTGGGGAAAGCATTTGTCCTTCACCATTAAGTATGATGTTTAGTTCAAGGTTTTTCATAGCTGCCTTTTCTCAGGTTGAGGAACATCCCATGTTCCTAGTTTGCTGGATAGTTTTTTTTTTTTTTTTAATCATAGATGTTGACTTTTGTCAAAGCCTTTTTCTGTATCTATTGAAATCATCTTACGGTTTTTCTTCTTAAGTATGTTGATATGGTAAATTATATTGACTAATTTAAAAATTTTTTATCTTAACTTACATTCCCAGGAATCCCTAACTGTATCCCAGTATAAATCCCATTTGGTCTTGATGTATTTATTCTTTTTATGTGCTGATGGATGTGATTTGCTAATATTTTGTTGAGGATTTTGTAAGTAAATTCATGAGAGAAATTGGTCTGTAGTTTTCTTTTCTTGAAATGTCTTTGTCTACTTTTGGTATCAGAGTAATGCTGGCCTCCCTCCTTTTCTATTTCCTGGAAGCACTTGTGTAGATTAGGTATAATTTCTTCCTTTAATATTAAGTAGAATTCACTCAAGGAAGCTATCTGGGCCTACAGTTTTCTTTGTTATTAGATCTTTAATTACAAATTTATTGTTTTAAGCAAATATATGACTATTCAAGTCATCTATTTCTTCTTTTTTTTTAAAGATTTATTTATTTATTTATTCATTTATCCCCCCCTTGCTGCTTGCGCTCGCTGGGTCAGCTAACCACGCCGTGCGGGCAGGCTTGCCTTCACCAGGAGGCCCCGGGAACCGAACCCGGGGCCTCCCATATGGTAAACGGGAGCCCTACTGATTGAGCCACAGCCGCTTCCCTCTATTTCTTCTTAAGAGAACTACAGACACAGGCTGAGCCAGTCCCAGGGTCAGGGCATGCTTCATCTTGGGATATGTTGAGTATGAAGTGAGTGGTCAGGAAATAGAGTATTAGAAAGGTTGGCAGGGATATTCCTGAATTAGTGAGGTCAGGGTGTGCCAGAAGGAAAGGAGGAACAGATAGCGTTGCCCTATAAAATGCAGAGTACCCAGTTAAATTTGAACTTCAGATGAACAATGAATGATGTTCTCAGATATGTATGTCCCAAATATTGAGTGAGACATATTTACACTAACGATTGTTCATTGTTTATCTTAAATTCACATTTAACTGAACATCCTATATTTTTAGTGCTAAATCTGACAACCCTAGTATCTGAGAACTTTAGTTTAAAGACCAAAGTACTGATGACTGAGAAGTCATATAATCCAAATCCTATGCATTTTTCCAAGTTTGGAACTATAAATACACATGTTGACTACATAGGAATTTTGGTTTTAATAATATTAAAAATCATTATAACCAAAGAAAGTGGCACAGTAAACACAGCATTAAAATATATAAAAGAAAAAAATCAGTTCCTCAGATTCACCAGCCACGTTTCCAGCTCAACAGCCTCGTGTGGCTGGTATCCTCATATCAGATGACAAGAAAGCCTTTCCGTCATCCCAGAAAGTTCTTTAGGAAAGGCACTGTCATTGTCTCATAGGTTAGACAACGTGGGTCTTTTCCCATCTGTGGCCCTTGAGAGAGTCACATGAAGAAAATGATCTGCTAGTATAAATTATATTGATGACATACAAAATAGCTTATTCTCTGGTTCAGATTAGCTGAATTGTGATTTTGAAAGACCCAAAATAGTATCAGTAAGAAGGCATGAGAAACAAATAAAAAACAACATATACATAATTCAAGCAAACCAGATTCCAAACTGAAATAAATAAGTGGCTAAATTTCTATCCCTCCGATATATAATATATTTTAAGAAGAATAACTGTAATTATTTTTAAAATAGAAAATCATAAAAGTAACCTTACCAAAATAGGATAGTTTGAAAAATGGAAGGAAATACCATAAAACTACCATGAAATTTGAAATTAATTTGTCTCATAGGCTACAGGCCAGGTGTGTGCGCTGGGCCCTACGATACCTCCTCCGCCGTCTCCCAGGCCAATGCTTTGTCTCCCCGTTCACAAACGAGGAACCCGAGGCTCAGAGAGTTGTGGTCTCCTGCTGGAGGTCTCGCGGTGTGGTGGCCCAGCTCAGGTGGAACCGCTTCCCAGAACTCCCTGAGCTCTATTAGAGGTCCCCGTGTAGAGCTGACCACAAGAGGAATCTGTGCAAGGTTTGGAGGGCGGGGAGCAGCAGCCGCCACACTCAAAGCAGATGGCCCCTGGTCTCCTCACTCGCCCCAGGGCTCCCGCTGTCTCCCCTGCACGTGTCTGAGTCGTGGGCCAGGTGACAGGTGGCGAGAGGCAGTAGAAAGCCACCACGCTGGACCTCGAGGGCGGGTCCTCTCTTCCTTCCAGTCCCTGCCCTGCTGATCGGCAGGGGCTTCAGGTCCGCCACAGAGGTGACCCCGTTACGGGGTGAATCATGTCCCCCCAAAAGATAAGTTCCAGTCCTAACCCCTGGCCCCATGAATGGGACTTTATTTGGGAATAGGATCTTCAAAGATGCTATTAGGTAAGATGAGGCCAACCTGGATTGGGGGTGGGGACGTAATCCAATATGACAGGTGTCCTTGTAAGGAGAGGCCACTGACGCAGAGAAGACGGCCACGTGATGGAGGCAGAGATGGAGTCAGGCCACAAAAAGGATGTCAGGGATTGCCGGCCACCACCAGAAGCTAGAAGAGCATGGGACAGATTCTTTCACACGGACTCTGAAGGACGCGTGGCCCTCCTGACACCTGGCTTTCAGGCTCCTGGCCTCCAGAATGGTGAGGCGGTGAACTTCTGCTGTTTTAAGCCACCCAGTATTCTGTTACAGCAACCCCAGCCAACTAAGGCAGGCGCCTCCACCAGCTCCCGTTCAGGGCGCAGGTTGGTGGCCCTCTGTGATCCCCTTCCAGACCTTCACTAGCTCATCTTCTCCCACACTCGGTTAAGCTCTGATCCTGTAATAAACCCCTTCTTCCATGTTACTCTGGGTGGCTCTGCTTTCCTCATTGAACCATCAACTGACCCTCATAGCAAGCAAATTGCTGAGCAGTTTCTCAAGCCCAGATCTGCCTGGCTCCAAGGCTTCCTCTTCCTAAATACAACTGAGATGTATGTAGTTCTATTTGAATGACATCATTTGGCTTGTTGTTATAGATGGTTTGATTGCTTTGTTGCTATCTTGCTTAAATTGGTAGGTATCATAGTACCTTGAATCTCTTTCATGTTTTCTAACACATTCTATTTTGGTTTCAGTCATTGTGTACATGTTATCTCCTGTACTGAATGATAGTTCTTCCAAGACCAGACAAAACTTTTCAATTCATTCTCCAACAGCTTCTGCCCCAGTATTTTTCAAATAGAAGATGCTCCAATAAGCGTTTGCGACTTTTAATAGGAGCAGCTTAATTCTTCAAAAATATGCAGAGTAGTCCCACATCAGAATATAAACTCACATTTGAGGAACATGAGGCATATGTCATAAAATTACATAGAGGCCATTTTGCAATTAAGTTGGGATGAACAATGATTTTGAATAGGAACTGATTGGACTACTTTCCAGAGGGTTGGAATGCTCTTGTTAAAGCTGAGGCTACGCTTCAGAAGAGAAGGCAGGACCCTGCTCTCCCTTGAACTAGGGCTCGTTGTAAAGATTTTGGTCACATCTACTGGAAAGATACCTGTACCACTCCAGATGGACTCAATGTATCCATCAGGGCTCAGTCCCTAAAAACATACTCTGGCTGATTTATTCAGAAAAGGGTTTTATCAAAAGGGTAATAGGTTGCTGTGGTGGTTTGGAGCTGTACGTACCCCCAGAAAAACATGTTCTTCAACTTAATCCATCCCTGTGGGTGTGAAACCCATTGTAAGTAGAACCTGATGATGACGCTACTTCATTAAGGTTTGGCCCACCTCAATCAGGATGGATCTTAATCCTGTTACTGGAGTCCCTTATAAACAGAATGAAATAGAGACAGAAAGAGAAAGCCACAGGAAGAGAATGGAGAGGCCGCCATTTGCATTGCCCTTGTCATGTGATAGGAGCCAAAGACAAAGGATCACCAGCAACCAGCCTTAGAACACTGAGTTCAGTTCTTCTTTGGGAAGAAAGCATCACTTTGATGACACCTTGATTTGGACTTTCTTTTAGCATCAAAACCATGGGCTAATAAATTCCCATTGTTTAAGCCGACCCATTGCATGGTATTTGCTTGAGCAGCCGAGGAAACTAAAACAGTTCCTCTCCAGATCTCTGGTAAGACCAGAGGGTGAGTTTTTCAGGCAATGGCACGCTGGTAAACATTTAACAACCAGCTCTCTGGGAAAAATGTGCTGTGTACAAGTAATGGCTATAGATGTGACACACCTTCAAGTTTAATCTGGATTTTAACATTTTGCCATCATTGAAAATGTCTAGACAATCTTAACAAAACAATAAGTCGAACCCTAATTTTTGGCATCTGCCAATTTCCATGGCGTAGGCTCTCCCACCACGGCTGGTTTCAAGCTCCTAATGTGATATCACGAACGTGGCGTTGGAAGAGATGCACTGCCCCAAGGAAGAGAGCATGGCCCCAGAGCAGGGCACGAATCCTGCTGCTGGCGTTGGTGCTGAGCCCAGGAGTTGCTACAGACCCACTGCCCTTGCTTCAGGAGCTGCTACTGCTGGCGTCTGCCTCTAGAGCACGGGCTTCTGGTGTCTTTGGGTTGCTAGCTCCCGAGATTTTGAATTGTCAGGTGCATCTGATCGATGGGGCCTGGGTTACGGCCTTCACTTAGAGGCCAGGAATCTGAAGAAGAAAAGTATTCCACTTGTGTAGCTTAGTGAATGGCAGGCTCTACCTCATAAGTTGAGGGATTTGCCCAATATAGAAAGCTCAGACTCTGGGGGGCAAAAAGACATGTGTCTGTCTTGGTTCTATATTTCCCACTCCTTTGGCTGCCTAATATCAGCACACAATCTTCTTCCCATACTTAAACTTCCAAAAATGGAAGGAAGACAGAAAAGAAAGAGGATAGGAAGGAAAGGAGGGAGAAATGGTTGGAGAGAGAGAAGGAGAAGAATCTTGGAAGGAAGGAAATTATTCTGACTTATATGATAAGTATGCCCTGGTGTACAATGGAAAGTGTGCTCACCTCCTCCCCTGAAGTGGTCAACCCAAAGTCTCCTCCTTTCCTGTGTTCAGTTCCCAGGCAGGATCTCAGGGTCGTGTTCATTCCTCTTCTAGTTTCATCACTTCTCTACCTCAGTATCCTGTAACTTATGGACTATGACAGATTAATTTTAAGCCTATATAAAATTGTGGGGAAAAGGAATTGGGGAGAAAAGAGGGGAAGTTAGTTAAAATGTAGAAATGTATACCTGACTCAGCAGAATCCTCATTTATATAAGGAGTCACGAAAGCAGGGTAGAGGCTCTGGTCTCCTCTCCTGTTAACCATCACATATCCCCTTTGCCTTCACCCAGCACTCCAGCCGGTTGGGATTCTTAACTCAAAGGGAGAACTCAAACCACCATCCCCGGAAGAGCCTGACCTCCTAATGGTCCTGCATGCTTGGGCTACAACATGCACCGCTGCTGACCTAAATCAGGAGGTGCCCCCAGGTGTCCTTTAGAATCTATGCATATTCTTCCCTTATCTGTTCTCTAGTGGCAACTTTAATTTCCCTTCGCAGTCAGGAGCATTGGCCCCGTAAACAGTGGAATACTTTCTTGTGCTGTTACCCACTGGCACGAGAAGCCAGTATTGGCCATTTGACACTCTTAGCTTATAGTTCAGTGGGACCAAAGTCCATCTATGACGGCAGTGACCCACGGGAATGGGATTAAAACGAAGACCAGGTCTCAACTGGGGTACACAACTCAACCTTCCACAATGATTTCAGCTGAGAGGGAAACCTGCTTCTCAAGGGGACTCTGAAACTCACTGCTGCCTGCCCCACCTCCCATTTATGATTCAAATCATATATGTTTAGGATTTGAGGTTTTGAAATTATGTTCAGGAAGAAATACTTAGAACACTACTAAAGTATCCCCTCTGAATTATATTTCCTACATTAAAAAAAAGAAAGTTAAATATATTCTCAGGCATTTTTGAGATTTAACAGATTGATGAAATTAGGAAACTCAATTTAATTGATCTGTTAGGATAAATTCTGTAAGAATTATAAGATGACATTGAAAAGAATAGAGTTGAACTCACATAACAAGTTTAGTAACAAATGAGACACTAACGAGCTAATTCCCTAAAAGGGTCTAATCCTATTTTTCTTCAAGGGAAACTTTTACAATCACGAAACTTTACAGAAAAGTTAAAACATTTTCAGCTCAGAAGATGCCATCAGACCATTTGTGTCTAAGTTATTTTTACATTTGTATCTTTACAAATAATAAAAATACATTCAAGATTTTTGTCAACATCCATCCATTCCCTTGTATTCCCGTCTATTTATACTGAACAAGGCATGAATCGGTAACCTCCTAAGCATAAACTTGAGGCAGACAGTCATTTGATCTTCTCAGCTGGAGCCCCTGTTCTCAGCACCTAGAATGGTCAGACGCACTGAGGCCCTTGGCTGGCGTCCCGGGGCCCATCTGTTGGGTGGCTGGCTGCCCACCCACAAGCTTGGACACCCGCCCCCGTGAGGGGGCCAGGGAATAGCAGCTGACGCCAGCAGCCTGCACAACAATGCAAATGTGCTCTCTGCAGAATGCCTGCACCGGCGGTCCTCTGAACTGAGTCACATTTTTTTATCATACACTCTTTTTCTTTTTTTTTAAGATTTTTATTTATTTATTTACCCCCCCCCCTTGCTGCTTGTGCTCGCTGTGTCCATTTGCTGTGCGTTTTTCTGTGTCTGCTTGTCTCCCTTTGTTGGGTCGTCTTGCTGCATCAGCTCACTGCGCCGCATGGGCTGGCTTGTCTTCATAGGAGGCCCCGGGAATCGAACCCGGGGCCTCCCATATGGTAAACGGGAGCCCTACTGATTGAGCCACAGCCACTTCCCTATCATGTACTCTTGACACATGAAATGGCAGAAACCACAGAGGAGCTGAGGGAAGGGAGCTGGAAGGAAGTGAGTTTCCTGATTCTTAATGTTTTAAAACCTGCAGGTTAGTTCCACTGGGACAGTGACCTTGGAGAATCATGAAGATCAGCCAAGGAGCACCCAGCAGGAGGAGACTCTGTCCTCCCTTTGTGAGATCAACCACAGCAGACAACTGAATTACTCAAAGGGCCAAATGCCTACATTTCATTCTTTTTTCTTATTATTTCCCCAAAAATGTAGTGTTCGTGATGCCTCATCATAGTAGGCTTAGAAAGACCAGAGGTTTTTTGGATGTTTCTATGCTTTAAAGAAACCACTACCCGTCAGAGTGTGGTTGAAATAAAAAAGACACAATTTGGGTACAAATTGTGTACAAATTTATAATTGTATAAATAAGAATTTACACAGGGTCTGCCAAATTCTTCTAAGGCCACTGGCTTCTAAGGTCACAGCCCAGTTTCAGACATGATTATTTTCAAACATAAGGTCCTTGAATATAAATATACTATTTTCTGAATTTTATTATACCTGAAAAATGTTAGGAATACTTGGTGAAATGTTAAGGTGCAAGGTTTTAAACACCTGTGTAAGATCTACATAAAACAATTTAAAGTCAAATCTCTCAAACCCTTCAAATATAGAAGGAACATCACACTCACATCGGAAGGAAATATACAATCTTTTAAGAGCTGATGATTCTCATGTCGTGAAACCCAGGGATCAATCCTGCAGAACTCCTGGGAGATGGATAAGATGCCTTTCCATTAGAAAGACAACTGGTAAATAAGAACATTGCTAGAAAGGATAAGCCCGTTAGGGCAGCTTATATACCTTTAAGAAAATTTTGAAATAAGTAGAAAGACAGCAAGATTTTGAGGTTAGCTTATTTTCTGACAAATGATATGAATTCTCTTCTTTTGATGACAAGTTTGATAAGTAAGAGCAAAAGAATAAATACATTTTTGAATTAGAGAAGTTTTAGGTTTACAAAAAAATTATGCATAAAATACAGAGTTCCCATATATAGTGCTATTATTATTAACACCTTGCATTAATGTGTCACATTTGTTACAGTTCATGAAATAGAATTTTTTTTTTTTTTTTTTTTTTTTTACTGGGAGGTACCGGGGATCGAACCCCGGTCTCTCCACATGGTAGACGGACACCAAACCTCTTGAGCCACATCCATTTCCCTATGAAATAGCATTTTTATAATTGAATTATTACCTATAGTTCGTGGCTTACATTAGGGTTCACTTTTTGTGTTACCCAGTCCAATTTTTTAAATATTCAATGTAAAATTCATACTTTTAACCACACTCAGATGTAGAATTCTGTGCTGTTAATTGCATTCACAGTATTGTGCTGCCGTCACCACCATCCATCACCAAAACTTTTCCATCTGTACAGTTTAAGCATTAACGTCTCAGTCCCTACCCCCACCCTGGCTAAATATCTTTTTACCTTAAGCAATTAATAAACATGTATTAAGTGCCTATTATATACCTAGCATGTACTAAACTCCAAGGGATATAAAACCCAATTATCAAATTCTGTACTTATCAGTGGAAGTTTGTAGTAAAAGCATCTTTGAATTCAGAAGAATCAGATTTCTGCTCCTGGGTACACCACTAGTAAGCTATGAAATTTGAAACAAATCCCTTACTCTCTGTGAATCTTACTATTCTTTAACTTGAAGATACAATTCTTTAAATTGAAGATAATAATGCCTGTCCTGGTTTCCTTTTACTGGGGTTACTGTTGTAAACAAGCCGACTACGTAAACCTCTTTTAATAAGAGGAATTATCATCTTTTGAAAAATCATTATATGTTTATGGAAAATTCCTTACCTTATGATTTGAAAAAAAAACAGAAAAAAACCACCTTGTTGATTTTCAAATGAAATTTGGGTACAAATTGTGGAAGGCCTGGATTACTCAGTTGAAGTCTGGATTTTGTTGTGGAGGCAATGGCAGTTATTCAGGGATTTTCAGTTAGGGAGTGGCATACTATAGCTTACTCCAAATCCTATAATCTTTTCATATTTAAAAAGCTTAGTTGGTTTAAATTATTCAGAAGATTCCTATTTCATTATGAGTTTCTTAGAAGTCTCATCACTATCATCGTCGTCCTTGTCATCATCATCATCTAGCAATTACTCGATGCCAGGCAGTGTTCTGAGCTTTAAATACATTTACTCATTTTATTTCTCACAACAATTCCATACATAATTACTATTATAATTATTATTCCTTTTATAAATAAAAACAGTCCAGAGAAGTTACATACTTTTCCCTAGGTTACACAGCTAGTGAACGGAAGAACTGGGATTTGAACCCAGGCAAACCAGCTTCAGCCTGTGCTCTCCAATAAACATCCAATTAAATTCAACAAGTATTTATTGAATGCCGACAATATGGCAGACACCGTTAGATGCTGGCATCACAAAGATGAATAAAGCATGCTGTCTGCTCATAAGGAAGCTCTCCTTCACGAAAGCATTCTTGTTCATTATGTTGTCCCCCAGTTAGTGATGCATACCGACTATTTATTTGACATATATCCACTGAACACTTACTTCGGGCTAGGCACTCTTCTAAGGGAACAAACCAGATACAATTTGAGTTGATGGCTTTTAATCCAAGACCTGAAGATATCCATGGGGATACCTGTGGAAAGAGTATTCCTGGCCGAGGACCAACCGTTGCCGAGATCTGTAGGAGAGAGAAACCTGGAGTGCTGAGGAATAGCAGAGAAGCCATTGAGGCTGGAGAACAGCAAGCAGTGGGGGAGTCACTTGTAGGACGTTGACTTTGACTCTGAGATGAGAACACATCAGAGGGCTTTGAGCAGGGAGGTGCCAAGGATGTTCCGGCTGCTCTATTTAGAGCAGACCTGAGGGAGAGAAGGACTGAAGTAGGGAAACCTGTTAGGCGACTCTTGCAAGAAGAAGCAGGGAGGGTAAGGAGTGGTGGGGTTTCCTCACAGGTTAGAGGTGGGGGTGTGAGAGGAGAGAAAGGGGTCTAGGAAGATACGAGGTTCCGACCTGAGCAATTGGGGACGGTGGAGGTGCCATTGACTGAGGTGGAGGACACAATGGGAAGCAGTTTCTCTTTTGGGGGACAAATCATAAGTTCTGTTTGGACACATTGAGTTCGAGATGCTTCCGTGACGCTGCATAGACATAAATAGGAGTTGTCAAGGCAGAGGCAGTTCTTAAAACCAGAGATTGCCTGAGACCCATTCCAAAGACTGAACACTGGGGCACCCAAGCATTTAGATGTGCGGGAGACCAGGGGGCCCTCCAAAGGCGACAGACAAACAGGACCATTAAGAGGCAAAATGGTGGCATTGTTGGGAGGAGGCCCAGGAAGGTCTTGTTTTATTTTTAAATTAAATTCTTCAGTTTCCCAAGAAACCTTTTTATAAAAAAACTTGCTAGCAGTGTATAAAGTGTATAAAGTGGCATTGTTTCCTTTTTACAAACAAGTAAGAACCCATTTAGCACGGGAGTGCTGTGGAGTATTTAGACTGCCATTTGCAGAGATCAAGTTGACCTTTGGGGAAGCCTGCTGTAGCTGGTTCTAGAATGTTGAAGTTCTTTGTTTCTTAATAATAAGAGTTGTTGCTTGAGAGCACCCAAGTTCGATTTCCATGTTTCTTAAGAAAATACGCTTAAGGTGAGATTGCTCTGTAGTTTAGTGAGGAGCCAGTGATGCTTGAGGACACATGGGACTTCAACGCAGGAACATTGCGACTCGAGGGAAACGTCTGAGGATTGTATCGTCCTCATTGACGGTTCACAGAGTCAAGTTCATTGCTTGTCACATAAAAGAGATTAAGTATGTCATCACTGTAGCTGTATCATAGATGGTTTGGAGGAAAAGTATGAGCATCCCTGAGGTTAAACTTTTAATTTCCAGAGAACAAGAGAGAAAGATAGCAAAGGGGATGAGAAAATGAGGGCTGATATGCAAAGAGGCCTGGTAGGCAAGAAGGGAGACCCCCAGGCCGGGCTCCGGGGCTCCGAGACTTCAAGGTCACCCTTTGCTAGACAAGGTGCCTCCTCCTCTCTCCCCATCTCTGTAACCTCAAACATTCATCTGAACTGCCCCTTTGTTTCCTTCGCCAGCACCTTCCGGCTCAGGAGCTGCACCAAAGCAGTTTGGGCAGCTGGAAACTCGCACCCTCTGCCCATTAGCCAGATGTTGCTCCACCAGCCAGGTGTACAGATCCTGTCACTGGCCCCCAGACCCACTCTCCCCTTTTCCTGGGGTCTTTAGGAGACACGATGCCACCCAGAATCCATGCTCGCTTTCCAAGGCCCCTTTGCCATTCCTTTGGCAAGAATCCCCTCCTACCTCTGCAGGTCAAACATCCCATTTTGAGATTTACACAAAATGCCTCCTCTTCCATGAAACCCACTTTGATTAGTCCACCTGAAAAGTGACTTTTCCCCTTCAATGAACACTCATGGAATTAAAAAAAAATTTTTTTTTTTTAAATTGTGGTAACAGAACATAAAATTTACCATGTTAGCGATTTTTAGGAGTACAATCCACTGGTGGCTGCAATGTTGTGCTCCCATCACCACCCATCCATCACCAAAATGTTTTCGTCCACCCCAAAACAGAAACCCTGAGCCCACGAAGCAAAAACTCCCCATGAGTCCCCACCCCCCACTCCGCAATCTGTAATCTACTTTCCGTCTCTATGAATTTGCTTATTCTAGATATTTCATATAAGTGGAACAATCCTTTTGTGTCTGGCTTATTTTACTCAACATAATGTCTTCAAGGTCATCCATGTGGTAACATTTCTCAGAACTTCATTTCTTTCTACAGCTGAATAATATTCTACTCTATATGTATACCACAAATTGTTTATCCATTCATTTGCTGAAAGACATTCAGGCTGTTTGCAGTCATAGGATTTTATCTGCACCTCTGTTAAGAGGTTATAAAATGTCGGATGTGCATTCCTTAGTACTTCTACTATCTAGTGAGGTCCCTGGACACATGGATTGGGTTTTATTGTTTGGTTGCCTCGTGCCAAAAGCACCTAGCAGGCAGGAAGCACTCAATTTTTTTATACTGAATTGTGGAAGTAGTTCCTTTCTTACTCCCTTACTCTCTTCCTACCTGTCTTGGACTTCCCTTCCCTGGTGATGCTGTTTTATTTTCTAAACTCTATTATTTTTGGTGGACTAAAGACAAATATAATTGAACTTGAGCAAATGGAACTCAAGAAGCCCTGCTTTCTTTCTGTCATCTCTCAACATCATCTTTCCCAAATAAGAGGCTCCTAATTATTTAATTAATTATATTTCAATTTAGTCGTTGGTGGAAAGCTGCCTAAAAGTACACTCTCATCCCTGCTTTTTTGCCCGAGAACCTGCCATGGGCTCTTATTCCTTTCAGCACCAAATCTGAGTTCCTCTGCCTTGTTTTTCAGTGGATTCCTCCTGTGGCTATCGGAATACAACTTCCACCACTCCCCAAATCTCTGCACTCCTATCAGGTTACATTCCTTGCCTGTGAACTCCCTCCTCTGCCATTTAGTTAATTCTCTGCCTCCAGTTGAGACCACTCTTCCTCACTCTATGGAAATGCTGAAATCCTATTAATCTCTTAACTGCCTCAAGTAAAGCTCTTCTTTTTAGTTTTACTTGAACCAGCACCCATTAATTGCTTTTCTTTCTCAACTTCTCTTGCATTTATGATTTACAATTTTTCTTTCAATTGAATTCCATTTTAAATTATTTCTGCTGTTTAATTAAAGCCTATGTCCCCAACTAGATTATCAATTCTTTGAACCCAGGAACACACACACACACACACACACACACACACACATATATATATATATATTATATTTAGTTACGGTTAGTTATAATATAGTTATAGCTGTATAATCATCCAATAGCAACCTAATCCAGAGCTGGGAACATAGTAAATATTCAGTAAGTACTTAGTGATTGATGGTTTGATTCAGTCCAGAATTATATTCTATGACCTTGAGTTGAATATGAACTAATTTATTTCTTATTCTTTTTGAAAAAGTATATACATAATACATCTACCTATACAGCTATTTTTATTTTCATAAAACTTTGAAATGAACCAAACACCTAATATCTACCTAAATCACTCCATTTTAAAGTGATTCCTTGGGGAATGGTAAAGACATGCATTGACCACTCTCTCCTGAGAATCCAGTTAACACACAAAATTGACTTTGAATTAGAAATTTGAGGCAATGTGAGAAACTATTTTATCCATTTGGAAAAGCCTAGCAGTCCACTCTTGTCTGAAATGGGACCTTTTTTTCCCAAATCACAGATTTTATTTTCTAGTACATTATCTTGAATAATCCATGTATAATGCACCCTCAAATTTTCAAAAAAATAAAACCAGATAAATTGAGCTGATTGTAAAAAAGGCTATTCTGACTTAGCGAGAAGGCTAAATTACAATATAAAGAAATGCATCTTCCTGAAGATAAATTTCTCTCAGGATTTTACAGAGAGGAGTTAAGCATCGATGGAGAGCAATCCTTCAGAGGCTGCTGAAATAACGTGATCATACGATTCCTAAGTACCCTGAAAAAAAAAAAAGGCTTCTAATGTTCTAGAACGTTTATTATCTTAACTACGAAAACATTCTCTCATGGGATCTAAATCACATTTTAGAGGTAGTTATAAGCCCTTTTAATAGAGCATGCAAAAGTGAAAATATATTTTTAAGTGCAATAAGAATAATAACAAATTCTAAATTCGCTCGATATGAATTAATGAGGCTTCACACTACCCGATATTAAGAACAGTGAAAGTGTTCAAAATACAATTCTTTTTATTTTTGAAAATATAAAAACTTACATAGTTTTTATACAAGATGATTATCTAATTAAGTGGCATAAGGAAAAGAATATTTTCTTCTCTGATAATCAAAGTCAGTACTAAATCTAAATTTATACTACCATTATAAAAGAATATTATTATAAGGAAGGCACATTTCCACTATCAGCCTGGGAAAGCTTTAGTTCAAGTTTGACCTCTGGATGTCACAGGTTAAGTGTGAAGGACAATCAGCACAGCTTACTGTGTTCTAATTAATATTGGGTCCTGGAGTTGTAAAGTGTATGCGAGATTAATTTATCGCTAACGATTTCACAGTTGGAAAACATCATTATGCTCACATATGACCAAAGTTTGAGCAATAGGAAGAAGGAAAGAATTATTCTTTGATTTTAGAAATTGTGGGTCAAACTTCTATGTCAGTTGGAGATGATAAATTACTGACAAATCGAGAAAAAATCAGAAGCATGTATCTTTTTCACCTAATGAGTCAAGGGCAGGCATCTTAAATAGTTCAGATGGCCACACAGCCATGCTTACAAATAAATCCATGCTATTTCAGAACAGAATTTTAGGATTTTGGGTCATGGTTGTTAACAAGCTTCCTGAACAGAGGTTTCTTGTTCTGACAACGTCATTATAAATTATGAATTTAAAACACTGTAGTGGCAGGCTGAGTTTCCAAGCAACATTCCAAAATTGATTTAAAATTGTAAACATCACTATTTCATTTTACCCACTAGGTCTAACGTGTCTTTTTCTCTTATCTTTGAAACAACTAATTTAAACGACTCTAAAAGAGAAGAATTGCTTTTGTAAAGGCAGTGACACAACTTTTCTTGAATTGACCTTAAATATATGTTGCTCAGATTGTCTCCAAGGAATCTCTGGCATGACTCTTGTCTTACTGATTTCAGAATCAGTTGGCCCCAAAACAGAGACACTGGAGACACATAATGGACTCCAGGAATTGATACTCTACAGTATTTTTAAGTGCTTTTTTTCCTTTTTTCTTTTTTTTAAGGAGGTAGTGGGGATTGAGCCCAGGTCTTCGTATTTGGGAAGCAGGCGCTCACCTGCTGAGTTACATGCACTGCCCATCCTTTTGCTTTTTTGTATGGTCTTTCTTTTGGGTCCCCTTATAGCTGGGCCCTACATTTGAACTGTATTAGGAGGAAATGCGATGTTTGCTAGGAAATTTATTAGCAATTTGACGTAATTGTGAATTCAAGATTTTTTATTTTAATTCTTCTTTCCAACTTTGTCTTTAAATTAAAGTGATCTTCTGCAAGCTGAGGTTTGCCATTTAGTCCAATAATCTTTTTTTTTTTTTCATGTGAATAAAGGGGAGAAGCCAACACGAACAAACAGAAACCTGAAACCCAGGAATGAAGCTAAAACCCACACTTTCTGTGTCTGTATTATGGCGCAGGGGTTGGGCAGCCTCCAGGATGGCCCCCGGCGCCCCGTCTTCTGGCACCCCCCCCTTGTCTAGTCCCTTCTCCCTGAGTGTGAACAGGACCTAGTGGCCAGATTCTCCTGAACAGAACAAGGCGTGAAGAGATGGCGTGGCATTCTGAGACAGTGATAAAGGACGACCACGTCTCCAGGCTCCCTGCCACTCGCTCTAAAGGAAGCTACAGCTCTCCATGGGGGGGTCCCTGTGGCGGGGAACCGAGGATGGCCTCTGGGCAATGGCCAGGGAGAAAACGGGCCCTTGGGCCAACACTCCACAAGACCGCAAGGCTGCCAGCTGCCCCGAGAGGGCTTGGAAGCGGGTCCTTCAGCCCCAGGGGAACCTCGGGCAGGGGCAGTCTTGGCCAGCAGCCCAGGGCAATCTCGGGAGGCCCCGACCCACAGAACCGGGGGGCCTGCATGTTCGCTGCCTTACTGCTGCGTAGCAATCCATAACTGAAACAGAGGGTGACTTCCGACTTCTGACACTAGCAGCTGAGATACACCGGGTGGAGGCACAGAAGGACCAGCTTTAGACACATCTACTCAGCAGTTAGCAACGTCCACCTGAGATGTGGGGCAGGCACTCACTGAACTCCGCTATAGCATCTTTTATTTCTTAGGGTGGGGTTCCCTCTCGCAGCAGTCCATAAAGAGCCTGTGCTCTGGTGTCAGGCTGCCTGGGCTTAAATCTTAGCTCTGCCAGTTATCACTAAGTGTGTTAATTTGGACAAGTCATTTAACTTTCTTAAACTCATTTCTACACCTCTGAACAGAGGTAATGACCATCCTGAGATCCAAATGAGGTCTTCATTTAAAGTTCCTGGGGGAAAAGGTAAAGACAAATGAGTTCATGTGGCTAAGAGACTTGAAAGAGAGTCGGGAGGTCATCCCAGAGGTAACGCTTGCGCACACCTCAGTAGGAGCTCATAGAACACCAAGTGGATATCACCCCACACGGAGGGGCTCCTGAGAGCTCTGGAGACACCCAGGTCCTATATAAGGGGGGATAGCCCCAGAGACTGACGCCTTATCAGTGGGCTTTACTTTGGAATCTGTGCTCCTGAGAGTGACAGAGTTGGACTCAAATAAGTCCTCCCTGCACATGGTCCATCAGTCCCTTCTATTCAAACCTATATGTGATGCTGGAGTTTGTAGGTGTACTTCCAGGGACTGGAGCCTCTGGCCTGCCCATGTGCCAGCCGTGCCTGGAATCTCGGTGGAGCTGCAACTCCTACCCTACAGCTCAATGGACTCACCCAAGACACCTGGTGAGATGATGATGGACAACGGCCATCCCAGGGAATGGAGAGAGTCTGCAGCTGCAGGCAGGATAGTCCCATCCATCTGATCCATGAGATATAAGTCCCCTCTCACTTGGAGGTGGAGTGGACATCACCATCCCAGACTCCTCAGGATTGAGGGAAGAGCTATGGACTAGAGTGGACTTCATGGTATTCTGTTGTAGACATATTGTGATTCAAGCAATGGAAGAAATTACAACAGTGAGGTGGAGCCAGTGGCCACTGTATGTTTTCGGGGCAGGGAGAGGGAAAAGCAGTTGTAATACAAGGGCTTTTTTGGGACTTGGGAATTATCCTGAGTGACATTATAACATCAGATATAGGCCATTTTACATCAGCATATACCATGCAGGACTGTGTGGGAGAGAGTGGGGTCTACAGTGTGAACTATGGTCTATGCTTAGTGTCAAAGCCCCAGGATGTGTAT
Organism: Tolypeutes matacus; assembly: GCA_026826555.1. NCBI lineage: Eukaryota > Metazoa > Chordata > Mammalia > Cingulata > Chlamyphoridae > Tolypeutes > Tolypeutes matacus. The sequence continues at coordinate 5,594,711 of JAKSZT010000049.1, read as the reverse complement.
ATCCATTGCAGGTGATGTGCCACACTAATGAAGGATGTTTATGTGGGATATTATGGGAGGAGTGGGAGGTGGGGAACATGGGAATCCCTACAATTTGTGTAACATTTATGTAATCTAAGCATCTTTTAAATTTTATTTTTTTTTTAAAGTGAGGGTTAGCTAAAAAAAAAAAAAAAAAAAAAGACTGTCAAGAAAGGAAAAGGCAGATTATTCAATGTGAGGAAATATTTGGAAACCACATATCTAATAATGGTTTAATATCCCTGTTATATAAAGAGATCAGAAAATTCAATGATAAAAAGCCAAGCAACCCAATTTAAAAATGGGCAAAGACTTGAATAGACATTTTCCAAAGAGGAAATATAAATGGCCAAAAACACATGAAAAAAAAAAAAAAAAAGGTCCACATCACAAGCTATTAGGGAAAAGCAGGTCAAAACTACAATGATGGACTAGAGCAGACTTCCTGTTATTCTAGTATAGACTTATTCTGATTCTAGAAATGGAATAAATTTCATCACTGATGTGGAGGCAGTGGCCACTGGAGATCCTGAGGGGAGGGAGAGGGAAAAACAGGTGTAATATGGGGACATTTTTGGGACTTGGGATTTGTCCTGAATGATATTGCAATGACAGAATTAAGCTATTATGTATCTTGTCATAACTTACAAAATTGTGTAAGAGAGAGTGTAAACTACAATGTAAACTATAATCCACACTTAGTGGCAATACTCCAAAATGTGTTCATCAATTGTAACAAATGTAGCACACTAATGAAGGATGTTAATGTGGGAAAGTGTGGGCGTGCTTGGGTCTGGGGCATATGGGAATCCCTTATCTTTTTAATGTAACATTTATGCAATCTAAGTGTCTTTTAAAAAAAAATTAATAAAAATAAAAATAAAGTTCCTGGCACCCAGTATGCATTTAATAAATGTAAATTATTCCCTTTATTATCATTATCATCATCATCAGGACAGAGAAAGACAGTGGCCACTTTTATTCTTGATATTTTTCTTCCCAGCTTGGAAAAGAGCTAGTTACTATTTATAAGACAAAAATATGAGTAGGCTCCCATCCAACAGAGAACTATTGTTCCTATTTGTTTCACGTTATTATTAAATTACCAATCCTTCTCAGCAAGTATTTCCTTTCTGTAAGTATTTTGACTTATGAATTTCTTGCTGAAGCTACGATGAAGTTTTCCTAAGTTTAGCACAGGGATAAGAATGCAATAGTAGGGTTAGCATATTGGACGGCAACCCTTTTGGGGGGCACTTATTAGGAAAGATTGTGTCGATGAAGCATGAATTATGAACATGAGACGAGTGATTTTTTTTTTTCAAACACAAAAGAACTACCCATAGCAGTCAATTGTTTCCTTCAGAATAAGAACCTTCATTCGCTCAACAAACACATCCAGGTACTGTTCCAGGTGCTAGGGATGCAACCATCAACGACTCAAAATTGCCTTCAAGGAATGTGTAGGTGGTGGGAGGAGCGCACAGGCAATTTCGGCACAGTTTAAAGGGTACGCTGGGCCCCATACACAAATGGAGGTCAAGGAAGGTTCCTTGGAGGAGGGGAAGCCCAGGTCAGGCGCTGAGAGCCTGGTGGGAAGTCAGGCTGGTGGAAGGGACTGGAAGGTGGGTTAGGGCCCGAGGTGTGCAGAGGCCTGGAGGCCACAGGGGATGTGGCACAAGCACGAGGCAACCCGCGGGCTGTGGATTTTGCCGAGCGCAATGGCGAGCCAAGGGATATTTTCCATACTTACTTGATAAAGCTTCTTCACTCAAAATTTTCTAGAGCACTTTTTAAGTTGCCTTCAGCTCACTCTTTTGAATACCCAAAAGCTGATAAATACTTTTGAGAGTGGATTTCATTTGAGGAAGAGGGGGAAACAAAACCCTTTCAGAGTAAATGTGTCGAGTAAGCAAAGTGGACGATGCAGCACGTTCATACTGTTTTGGGTCAAAGACAATATAAAGCCATGAGGCTGATTCCTTGTCTTGCTCCATATTGCATTTCGGAAAGCACACATTTCTCACTCTTGAATATGCTAATTGGATGGCCACTCATGTATTCCCCTCCCTGCCGGGATGGCTCCCTCATCTGCTTGCTTGTTGTTTTTGCTCAATGTCTGCTTGTTGTTTGTCGTCTTTAGGAGGCGCCAGGAACTGAACCTGGGACCTCCCATGTGGGAGGCGGGCACTCAACTGTTCAAGTCACATCCGCTCCCACCACGAATGTATTTCTAACTTGGCAGCAGAAGAATCATCCAGATGCTCTGAAGGAGTATTGTCTCTGGCTTTAAGAAAATGTGAAGCTCCTGGTCTGGGGCAGTGACCAGCAGTGGGGCAGGGGTGTAACGCTTTCTCTCCCTATGGGGCACACATCCTTCCACCACCCTGTTTTTGGTGCTCTTCCAGATTATCTGTGACGACATCACCAGTACTGCGGCATGGGTTTCCCAGTTTGCAGTACTGTCTACCAGTGTTTAAACATTCTCATGTGCATTTATCTTCTTTAAAGGACCAGTGACAAACACTTTCAGTGAAATGCTGTGATGTGTGCAGAACTTATCAACAGAGTGAGATGATTTAAGGCTAATACCAAACATCCATCTTTGATGTTCACCCTATTCATAAGTTTTATGGCAGGGATAAGGAGGAAAGTCTGTATTTTTCTGAGGAACAAAGCAGAGACTTATGTTTGGGACCAATTTAAACTATTCTACTGAAGTTATTTTATAGCTATAAAATATTTAACCCCAATATTTACTTTTTATATCTAATACATTGGTAGTTTTTTCCTAATTTGGGAGAGCAAATGAATGTCTTTGCTTAATGATTGTTCTTCTTTAGCAGAAATAATATTCTAATCCTATCTATGTCCAAAAAGGGTTTCTGTCATATGGAAAAAAAGATCCAACAGAATGAAATATCAGAAATAAATAAGGGAATCAAGAAAAAGGGAAATAAGAGTGGGAAAGATAGGAGCAGAAGTGAGGCTATTACATAAGATATATCTAATGCAGACTGTCTTCTTTCAGAAGAAAGCACCCATTTGTACTAAAGCTTTCTAACAGTAAGAGGAGAAAGCATCGTTAGAGACCCAGCTCAGAATGTCTCCCACCAGCAGTAGCCAGTGCTTTCGAAGAAGCCTAGCAATTTGTGGTTCTCAGACCAAAGAAATGTATTTTGCTCCAAGCACTGCTCATGAGCTATGGGGAAACCATATATGTTGTAAAGTGCATTATTGTGAGTAACTTAGCTTTGTACCATTCCTATTGAAACAGCTGGAGACAAAACCCAAAAGGTGGCAAATCCATCACTGAGTTAATAATTATCTTAATCAGCACTTAATAAAGAAAGGGCAATCAAGGAGGCACCTATTTAATTGCTCCAGAATGACCCCACCTCTACGAATCAACGCCAGCCAGTTAGACAGCTTGTACCCTGACCCTTTCCTCGCTCAACTCCAAGGGAATCTGGGAAATGTACTTTTTAGCTTTCCATTCTCTGCTATAGAGGAAAGCCCAGCAGAATGAGGTTAGAAGGCATGCTGTGGAAACACGTCTACAATATCCACCTCTGTAACTTTAGCCCTTTGGGTATTGAGTGGTCTAGGAATAGGTATGGGATCCAGTCTTGCTGATGAGATGTGAGGGGAAGTCTTTTGGCAAGAGCTTCCATTCCTGAATAACAAGACAAAACTTCTGAAGGAAACCCTTCTCCATCCCTACCCTTCTTCCTGTCTGGAACACAGATGCAATGCCTAGCAATGTAGCAGCCATCTGGAGATCATGAGGTAACAAGCATGATAATGAAAGTCAATACATGAAGGATAATAGAAAAGAAAGATAGAGCCTGGACCCTTAATGTGATGGTAAAGCTGTTGCCCCAGACGTGGATGATCTACCCTTGGACTGTTTTCATGAGAGACAAATAATCCTCAATTTGTTAAAGCTGTCATAGTTGAGTTTTCTGTTCTTGGCTGCTGAATGTATTCCTAGTATAGAGCCTAAGGCTTAGACGGGGGTGTTGCCTGTGAAGATGGAGAGAGGCAGAAGGACTCAGGATATGTTTTGGAAGTTGAATCACCAGGACATGATGATGGATTGGCTGGCCGCAGAGGGCAAAGGGATGGAAAAAATCAAGGATGGCTTCTAGGTTTTTGGCTAGATATGACTGATGGATATATATAATCTTATTTTCACCCCAAATGTGGGAAAACTCTTATTTTCACTGCTTCAGAAATAGCTAAGGAAGATAAAAACATCTTCATGTTGCTCCTTTGACACCTGTTTTCTATTGAGCCTAAGGAAAAATTGGGTTAAACGTATGTTAAATAATGCAGAAAACGGTTGGAAATATCTAACATCTATTCATACACAGCCTCTCCAAAGCCTCCTCAGTTCCAAGGCTTTCTTTTCCATTAAAGTCCAGGTGCACAAAACTAAACCCTTATATCAAACATTATGTTGGTTTATATTTTTTATTGCTTGCAGGAATAGATTATTATGATACTAATATGTCTAAAGAATATATTGACTTCTTGAATTAGTAAAATAGTGCTCCACAGCTGGATAAAATAAACATTCCAGATCTTTCTTTCCTTCCTTTCTTTCTTTTCGAAGAATGTATTCTTTTAAAATATCGACCTCATTATATTAACATTCAAGAAAAGAGAAAGATGACTTTGTGTGCTTTATTTACTCTCTTTCCTTGTAGTGCTCAGTCCTTCATTTTGTTGTTCAGTCAACTTGTTTCTAAGGAAGATATATTACTCCCAGCACCTCCAAAAGGGAAAAATATGTGCCTCTGAGTGCATATATTACATGATTCTTCATCTCATGTCCCAGCCCCAGCTGAGAGAACAGTGAATTAGCAGGCTGGCCAGAGATCTCAAGAATTTGAAATGAGACGCTCTAAGGGAATGAGGGAGTCTACACCAGAAGTTGGAATTGAAAAGTTATGAGGTAGAGTGGTGCCCTGAGAGCCAGGAGGTGGGTCCTGGGGGAGAAATCAAGGGTCAAGTTATTGGATAGAGCACAGAAAGCCAGGCCATGATCCTTGATGGTGGAACATTCCTTCAACCCTTCTCCTCCTTCTGCCCACCAGTTGGAGGCAGGAGGATGAAGCCTGTGTCCCAGTAATGGCAAGATGAGACTCAACAGCCAACACGAGAGAGACATAAGAAGTCAGTAAATCCATCTTGTTGACCACTGGAGCAGGGCTGCTTTCAACATGGCCTTTATCAGCTTCTAACATGGCTTCCACCAGCTTCCAACATGGCTTCCACCAGCTTCCCACTTGGCCTCCACCAGCTTCCAACATGGCCTCCACCAGCTTCCAACATGGCTTCTACCAGCTTCCAACTTGGCCTCCACCACCTTCCACCTTGGCCTCTACCACTCCAACCCAGACCACCCATCAGCTGAGCTAACTCCACTCAGTCTCTGTCTTTTGCAACAAAAACAACCTAACTAAACTCCAAATGGTAACAAAAGTCTAATACCTTTTAGACTATCAATAGCAAATTATACATTTGTGTTCTCTTCAAGCCTACGCTTCATGACAGCAAGCATCTGAAAAATCTTGTATATTATTTTCCCAAGGTGAACCCAAGTCCCCTATGAAGCATTTTATTCAAAAATCTTATTCTAACCAGAGCATTCTGTGAAACTGAAACATCTGTGTGGTTACTGCATAGGCCTGGGCCAGGTATTGGTTATGATGGAAGCAAACTGGGGGAGAAACCTAAGGCCACCCAAGGCAGCATGGGATCTTGGCATCCCACTGAAGACAACTTATATCTTGGTTCCCTCAAGCACAAGTGATGTTCCTCACTGGACAGAATCCTTAGGCCCACCACCCTCTCCCTGCTTTTCTCCATTCCCTTCCTGCCAAATATATATATATATATTTTAATATAGGGAAATGATGTTTTAACTTATACAGAACATGGTCTATGCCAGGAATCTGTCACCTGGCTCCTGGGGGGAAATGGCCAAATCTGCTTCTCTCTTACACACTTCTCTGCTCACCAGGAGCCCAGTATGTTCTCTGCCACAAATATAACTACAGTTATTCACAGAGGAGATATGGAAGACTGATTTGCTTAATATTTGCATCTTAAAAGAAAAGACTGTGGCCTCCCCTCCCCCACCAATGAATCTAAAATCAGTGATAGGAGCTGTGAAGGGAGTTGCGTCATCAAGCCTCATGGGCAACAGCAGAGCAGGCCCTGCATGTTCTGCCATCTCTGATTGACACTTCACTTCTTCTTCACCTAGCTTTCTTTTTAAACGCTATTCATTTTTAACCAGATTTAACCAATTCAAATACCCCATAAATTGCATGTGTGCATTGCTGCTAAAACAAACACAGAACAAAACCCTTCTTACATCTTTTTTTGTTTGCCGAGCTCAGGGGACCTGGATCCGTCCCTGATACACTCCAGCCTTGAGAGGCCTTGCCCTTATCGAAGGATGGGAAAAGGGTATCAGATATGGTTGTAAAAGAAAGTGTCTCTGGGAGGAGAATTTAGGAGAAGAAATCACCATGCTGAACAAGCATTCTTCTAGAGGGAATAACACGTGCCAAGGATCAAGGAAGAGCTTGGCATATTCAAGAGATTGAAACGTGACCAAGTAAGCTGGAGAATTTTGAATAAGTGGGAAATGGCAGGAGATGAGCTCAGGAAAGTATGTAGAGGGAAGATTGTATTGAGATTTTGTAGGCCATGTGTTTTAGTTTCCTAGGCTGCTTAAAGCAGACACTATGAAATGGGTTGGCTTAAACAACAGGAATTTATCAGCTTACAGTTTTGAGACCATGAAAATGTTCAAATCAAAGCATCATCAAAGCAATGCTTTCTTCCTGAAGACTGGCTGCTGGCAAACCTAGGCTCCTCTGCCACATGGAAAGGCACATGGTGGCATCTTTTGGTCTCCCACTTCTCTTTCAAGTTTTGTTAATTTCAGCTTCTTGCTTCTGTGGCTCTCTCTCTCTCTCTCTCTCTCTCTGTCTCTCCATTCTGTTTATAAAGAACTCCAGTAAGAGGATTAAGACCCACCCCAAATGAGGTGGGTCACACCTTAACTGAAGCAGCCTCATCACAAGGTCCTACTTACAATGGGTTCTCACCCACAGGAAGGGGTTCGATTTAAGAACACGCTTTTTTCTGGGGTACATGCAACTTTAAACCACCACACCAGGGTAGCACATTTGCTTTTTATTCTAAGGGTAAAGGGAAGTCATTGAGAGGTTTAAGCAGTTGACATGTCATGATTTATGATTTCAAAGCTGTATGATACCCATGTGCATCATATTCAAAAACAGGCAAAACTAATCCAGGGTGCTAGAAGTCAGGGCGGCAGCTCCCTTTGGGAGATGCTAACCGGAAGGGAATGTGACAGAGGTTTCTGGGGGAACTGACACGTTCTATTTCTTGATCTGTCTGTTCATTACACGGCTGTGTTCAGGTTGTCCTTTCATGAGGAGTGTGCTTTTTTGTAAAATTTTTGTAAAATTTTACTTAAAAAAATAAAATGGCTGGGTAAAGAACAGATTTCAAGGGAAAGCAGAACCTGCCTTCCCCACTAGCAAGTAATAGTCCAGAGGAAAGTTGATGGGGGCTTGAACAAATATGGTGGCAGTCAACATAGAAAAAATAGAAAGATTGAAGATATTTGGGGAAAATTGGTAGAACTTGATGATGGATTGGATGTAGGCATTTTAAAGAAAATGATTTTCACATTTCTGACTTGGGTAAGAGGTGATCCCATTCACTGAGACTGGGGAAGAGCATATTTGTAGGGGAGGATCAAGGACTCAGGCTTGGCTGCACTACGTGGTCCTACTGTGAATCATCCAAACAGAGATTGGTGGGTAAATGAACTGGTGCTCAGAGAAGAGGTCAGGGAAGCAGGTGTGCGCGTTGTCAGCACAGGCGCATGGGTTGTAATAGAAGCTCCGGGAAGGGCTAGGATCACCTAAGGAGAGAGGGTAGAGAAAGAAGAGGAGAAGGATGCTGTGTGTTAAGGAGCTTCAGCCTTGAGAGTTGAGGCGAAAAAGGAAGCAGCAGTAAAGAAGAACAAAGAGGTCGGAAAAGAGCAGGCGCATGTGGTGTCAGCCTGAGAGACTGACTGGTGCGCTGAGGCTGAGGAAGGTAAGGGCAGAAAAAGGCCTGCTCACGTGGAGGCCATCGAAAAGTCACTTTATGAACCATCCTAAGCCTCCTTTCCTATGTAAAACATCATGATAATTGTACCCACTTCACAGAGTTGTGATAAAGCACTTCACACACTTTGCACAGCACTTGTCTAAATGTGAGTTGTTGTGTAGCTGAGAGCACATGCTTGCCTTTGTGAAGAGCAGGTCTGATCATGTCCTCCCCCTAAACTTGTTATTAGGAATAAGTTAAATAACATGACATTTTAGAAAAGCAGATTTTTTTTTTACAGTATAGTTTATAATTTAGACGGTACAGTTTAATAATTTTTGATGATATTTACCATGTCCTGTGTCCATTAGCAGATTTTTTTTTTAACTGTAAGCTTCTACTTGAATTAATGATAGCTGGGAATAAAAAGAACAGACCAAGTCTTGGAAGAAGTGGCACACCCAGTAGTAGGATTAAGGCCTGCCACCCATCTTTCACATCAGAATCCTACAGAGAAGCAGTCGGGTGTCAGTGGAAACCGAGACAACTGTGTTGCTGAAAACATGGAATGAATGAAAACACCAACATCTCTTCTCTTCATGTACAGAACACAACCTGCCTTGGGCTCCCCCAGGTGCCTCGTTGGGGGAGACATCTGCTGATGTGCTGGGATTTAGCCAAAGGTGCCACAGGGACAACAAAGGCGGAAGCCTGGGATTAGAGGCCAGTGTCAGTGAAGACAGAGTCTCGAAGTCCCCTACATGAAGCCTGAAGGCCAAGTCCAGGCCAGGGATGCTGGGGCCTTCCCAAGACTGTCCCAACCCTCTATTCACCAAGGCCACGGGGAAACAGGACGGCTGCTCTAGATCCTTTGAACCAAAGACAGAGTCATTGACCAGCTTCGCGGATAAACTTGGTGTAAGGTAATCTTTGGCAAGAACAAACTAAACAAATAGTACTCACCAATCTAGTCCATACGGGAAATTGAGGGAAGCTGCGGCACAACTGTGAAGTGTTTTCTCCCCGGTCTGTTCTGATGGAGGCAGTCAAGCGGCCCCCTCCTAGACAACCCAATGCCCGATCCACAGGTGACTGGCCCTGTTCTTACTGAAGGGCACTGTGCAGCCCGTCTTGCACCAGAAGGAGAATTGCTTCTTGCTGAGCTACTACATTAGCACTCACCAGGGCCAGCAGACTGTGAGCAGAGAGACAGACAAGGCTTCTTTCAAAATCACACATTAAGAAAGCATGCTGAAAACCAGGAGATCAGTTTACTCTTAAGTCAAAGTTAGGGAGGTAGGAGAAAAAAATTCAGGGAGCAATCACAAAAGAAGAAACCAGAATCAGGTTGGGTGGCCTAGAAGGAGCACGCAGGCTATTAGAACTGGGCTCAGGAAGCCCAGTTTCTAACCAGGTAAGAAAGAATCCAGAACCCTTAACTGCCTGAGTGCATCTCTCTCTTCCCCAGAGCCCAGGTTACAGCTAAACAATTCCTTCACAAATCAGCACAGATCAGCTCCCAAAATGAGCACCACTTCTCCAAACTGCTTGAATTAATATTAAGAAATGCTGCACCATCGAGAAATGGTTTCTGTTTGAACATAAAGAAGGGTCAATTAGTAGAAATACATCTTTGATCACTAAGTTAATGAATTGCAAAGGGATAATAAATTATGGATGATAATCAAATTAACTAGGAATTATATTTCAATATTTCATGGTTTTGGCTCAGTGTGATTAGTTGATATTTGTTCAATATTTGAGAACAAGAGAAACATACATTTCACATTAATGTCATTAGCATTTTGATCAACAATTCATTTTTCTCTTTAAATTGTGAAGCTGTCTTAGTTATTGATGATCCATTAATCTTCATTGGGTTGGAATTAGCCTGAAAACGGCTAAATACTGCTTTTAGATTGGTATCTTGAGTGGGTTGGAACTTGTTTGTTAGAAAAATAAATCTGAGTTTGGTTTATGTTTGAAATAACTGAAACATGACATGATTGTTTGGCTGCCTTAATAGCTGATTTTGAATTGATAAATGTTCTAATTTCCACACAATGTGGAAATGGGTCAATTATCTAGCCAACAGGGAAAAACAACAATAACAAATCTACCAAATGACTTAAGAGCCTGTGTTTAGTAATATTTACTAATACTGCTCCATAGTAAAGCTGAAATTTAGCAATCATTTGGTTAATTTGACTTGGAAAATTATCTGGTTGCCAAATACATAACAAAATCAATATTTCACCTTCTATTTTATCAACATGATTTAACGATATGAATATTTAATATTTATTCAAGTCAAGTTTGCACCTGAAGAATCTAATTCATTTTTTCCATTACACCTTGCACTGATAACTTAATTGTTCAGATACAGGATAAGGAATGGTATAAAACGAAGTAGGTTATAGAACATTAAATGTTAATGTTAAATGGGGCATTATCTAGTCAGTTTTGAACAGGTAAAATTGTGGAGTCAAAGTTTGTCTCTGTGGCTCAACAATTTCCCATTTTAGCCCTTTCTCTGCCCCCTCCCACCTCCTCAAACTCTCCCCTCTCCAGTCAGCATCTTGAAATTACGAATTAATTGCTCAGCCTCCTGAAACTTTCTCTTCCTTTCACCAAGGTTTGCTCTCAAGAAGGGATTGGACACTGTATTAGTCAGGGTTTTCTAGGGAAACAGAATTAACAGATCTCTGTAAATAGTATGAGATTTTATAAGAGTCTCTCACGTGACCGTGGGGATGCACAAGTCCAGATTCCGCAGGCAGGCTGCAAACCAGGGGCTCCGATGAAAGTCCAATGAAGGTCCTTGATGAGTTTCCGGGAGATTTTGGCTGTCCAAAGACGAGCTGGGAAATTCTCCTGAATGCTGAAATCACTTCCCTCTTTAACTGCATTGAACTGATTGGATCAAGCTCATTGCTGACCGTAATCTCCCTGGTTGATGCAGATGTAATCAGCCATCTATGCAGTAAACTCACCCATGACTAAAGCCCATAAATGTCCTTGTATTACAATTAGCCCAGTGCTTGCTTGGCCAAACAACTGGGCACAATTACCTGGCTGAGTTGACACATTAGCCTAACCATGACAGACACTCATTCCAAGCTATAAATAATTGAGAACAGCTTTGAATGTGGATTTTCTCAATAATATTTGGATTTTAGACAAGTTCAGCCTTTAAACTATAGAAATATTGAAATTATCACTAAATTGGTGAGGGAAGCATTTGAGGATACACTCTAATCAGTTGGCCTCGAAATTATAACAAGTAGAGGTTTGTCTACTTCACCTGAAAGGGAGGCAGACGAGAATTCTGTGCCTCCTGGCCCTCCTAAAACTCTCCTTCATTTTACATCACTAGAAAATGTCTATTTTGTGGAATTATCCATGCATTTGTTTCTATTTTTCCTGTAAACGAGGGCACTGTAAAAGGAACATCACTACTGTATTTTATACCCAATATTATAAATTAAGAATTAAAACCACAATTTCTAGATGTCAAGTGATTAATTTTATTTCACACTGTTCATATATACAGCTCAGTATAAATACATACATATATATATATACACTATATATTACTTGAGAAATTTTTTTCACCAAGTTGCTTAGTTTTAAAAAATGAGGTGATCACTAGTTCCTGAGTGGAAGATTAATATGTAAGTCGGCAAAATATAATTGGAAAGGCAATCGGATAACTCCACTTTAGGTTGTCCAAAGGACCCTGCACGGTCCTGGAATGCTTCACTCCCTCGTTAATTTTAGAGGACAGAATTTCAGTGCAATGAGTGAAAACAGCTCATAGGCTGTTCTGCGAAAAAACAAAATATTGTGTTGCTATCGAGTAAGTTAATTATGTTCTATAATCTTAAATGGGGCATATAATTGACTTATGAAATTCTGTTATCACAGTGTTTAGACCTTGGTTAGAAACCAGAAATTCCAGTAACTTATTATTCCTAATGTACAAAATCATTTGGGGATTCTATATGCTTAAAAACAATTCAGTTCAGAACACTTGTACTATGATAAAGTGGAGAACTGAAAATAATATATGAATTCTTTGTGTTAAATCACTGGTTTCACTTTTGAAGTTTTAGTTGTAAAAGATTACTTTTATAAACCACTGCATTTATTATAGTTATACTTTGTATTAAGCAATATCTCTGTGTAATTACTCTGCATTGCTTTGTAGAATTTTCATTAATACCACTTAAGATCAATAGCTTATTTTCAGTTTTTATTGGTGACATGAGAGCTATAAATCCTAGCTCATCAATGTCCTTTTCCTCTTTTTTTTTTTTAGGTCTTTACAATAACCTAAGAAATTGCCTGAGGCTTTGAACATATTGTCAAATATTTAGCTGAAAACAAACGAGAAATGTTTTCAAACAAGCATGTAATTAAGAAGGCTCGCTACTTCCCTGACATCACCAGCTACACACACACTTTTCTTAGGATTTTGGTTCCATATGCAGCTCTCCCAAAGGAAGAGAAAATGGTAAAATAATCATTAAAAAAGAACACTACCCCTAAATTCCCAACTAACATGATGAATTGAAACCCTTGAACTTTTCCTGTATATCAAGATTTATTTTCAACACATTCATTGCTCAAGTAATCTAGGGTCACAATAAATTCTATATATTTGATAAATGAATGACATGTGTTCATCTTAATTTTAGAACATTAAAATCTTTGAACTGTATAGATTTCTCATAAAACAATTAAGAAACAGCACCAAACATTAAGAAGGGGATTGGAAAATGTACTAATACCAATAATCAGAGACAGTATTGAATAAAGCAGTAAATTGGGAGGGGGATGCTAAAGAATGTAACTAGGATTGCTTTTTAATCTTTTGCTACAAAAATAAGGTCTTAGTAAATTGGAAATGTAAACTAAAACACATGTAGTTTTATGTTTTTAGTTGAATGTTCTTAAAATGCCAATAGATTTATAATGAAGTGAAGTGATTTTCTTTGCTGCTTCCTATGATTCTACTTAAGTTATTTTAGGCATTTACATTTGGGTCCTCTTAAAATGAAATACCTGAATGGATTCCTCGTGCTAACATGTCACTACAAAAGTATGCTTCAAAATGTGAAAATTACAGATTTTCAATTTTGAAGTATTCATAATACAAATTAGGTCTATTTTAAATACACTTATTAGTATGGTCTATTTTAGTAGATTAGGGCAATGATGACTTGTGATATAAGGAAACAGACAGTTCTAAATATAAAGAAATGCCTTAAAAGAATTCAATACATTACCAACATTAAGATTTTGAATGGCATGCAGACCAGTAGGTAATGTTAAGAACAATAATCAATATAGTTTTGTGTTAAAAATTGCTTATTGCTTATTGGACATTTCTGAAATAATTTGGGGCTTTTCTAAAAAATTATCTTGCCAAAAAATTTGCTGTGAAGGTAATTTATATTATCTATCTTTCTAAATAGATTTTGGCTAAGACCTAAGAGCTCTACTTAAAATTCTGCCTCTTCTTTTAATGTTAAGACAGTGATTGCCTGCCTCTTCCCTGGTAAATCCATCAAATAGGATTTTCTTTTTGTATTGCATATTGTTTAGTAACACTCAGCACATGAAATGCTGCAGGTGGGACATGATAACCTGGTGATCTGGTTCTGCATAACTGACCAGTACTTGGCCACATTAAAAAAACAAAAAACCCAAAACAGAGACAACTCAGGGTTCTCTTCAGAGTTTAATAAGTGCTTTGCGATTGTTTATTTAAAAAGGGAAAGAAAAAGAGAGAAAGGCCTTAATACCTGATCAAGGACTAAATTTGAGTGGACAGAGCACTTACCAGGGTACAACTTTCACCTCCTACTTTCGAAGGAAGAGGTCCTGGAGAGATGAGAAAGTAACTTATTTTAAGGTGGATTTGCCATTGTACTTAAGCTGCCATAAAATGTCCTTTTCTTAAATGGCTTTAGGATTTGTGTTTTGTTTTGTTTTTTTAATCATGACTGAATTCAAAGAAAAGTAGTGAGTAAAATGTAAGCTTCCCCATAAAAAAGAGAGCCACAGAAGACTCCATTTAACAAACACAAGACTCATGGAGAATGTTCAACTTAAAATTTCATATATTAAAAAAGTCATATATTATCAAGTAACAAATATCTATTCCAGGATATGAATAATTTTAAAAATCTTTTGTAGCCCTTTTTTTAATTTCTAAGACACAAGAAGCTGCAATGTTATTTGGGACCTAGGCCTTGTAGATTGTCAATATTTTTACTTCTTAGTTTGTGGAATATTCTAAAAGTCTTACATGGCTATAGAAGTTGAAATTTTGATTTTAGCATTACACACACAGAGAAGAGATCACCTTAAATAAATACGGCGAGACTACTGTTTGAGTTTAGTCATTGAGCTTTCTGCTAAGGAAAACACTTTAATCCTTAAGTTGAAAACTGCATCTCTATGCAACTTTTCTAATAGAAGTATTTTTTAAAAATCTGTTTTTGGCCGCTTGGGAAATCCTTGTGGAAACCTGTAGACTGAAAAACTAGGTAGAGAAGGGATCAACTGAATTTTAAGGCCACTTAATAAAGTAGTCGCAATAAACCAGGCAGATTACACTATCCCTAGCAGAGCGGGTGGGCACGCTTCCCGTCGCTCGCGCAGGCAACCCGCTCAAGGGCGCAGCAGCCTGCGCTGGGGAGCGTCGAAGGCGCTTGGTGTGGGTGGCGCTGCGGCTGGATGCCGGGGACCCGGGACACGCACCAGAAGGGTGGCCGAGGGGACACAGGAGTGAAGGCATCTCCCTCACCGAGCCCAGCGGGCGGAGCGCAGACCAGGACGCCGCGGTCACGGTGGGGCTCGGGGCACCTCTGCGGTGACCCCGAGGCTCTGCCCGGTCAGGCGTCACGCCCCGGCCGACGGACAGGTCCCTTCCAGCCTCCACGACCCCAGCCTCCGCCGAGGGAGGGAGCCGGGCGGGCGCGCGGGGCCGGGACCGGGGCCTCAGCACTGCTCCAGCGCCCGCCAGGACGGCTTGGGGCGAAGGGCGAGGTCAAGTGCAAGTGAAGGAAGGGGGTGGGATGGGGGGAAGACGCAGGAAATGTCCATGGGGCTCGCTGGACGCTGCCCGGGGACCGAGGTGCAACCCGACGGAAACCCGCAGCGGGAGCCGGGGACGTAGACTAGGCTTTTGGCTTGGGGGTTGCCTCCCAGGGGCCCCCGGCCTGGACCTCGAAGGGGCTTCCAGACGCCAGCCACACCCGATAGCCCTGGGGACCCCCGGTGGAGGCGGGCCCCCGGCGGCGCCTGGACGGCGACCGCGGCCGCGCTGGGGCAGCTTTCCCTCGAGGTCGCCCAGACAGCTCCCGCCTTGGACGTGCGCCCCGGGCCCGGGAGGCCTGGACGACAGCGGCCGGGAGCCGCAGCCGGAGCCGGGGAGGAGCGCGCGTTCCCCGGGGGTCCCCCGCCGCCCCCGGGCCGTCCTCGCCCTGCCCACGGGTCTGGCTCGCGGCCCCGGCGCCCAAGCCCCCACCCCCGCCAGCCGGGGCTCCGGGTCCCCGCGGCGCCGAGCTACGGCGCGGGCCGGTCTCGGGCCGGGCTTCGGGCGCCCTCAGGGGCACCCCGGCCGTCCCCGCGCTCGGCGCGGAAACCCTGCGGGGCGGCGGGCGGCGCGGGGCGAACATGGCGCTGCTGCGCGGGGAGCGCGGCCGCCGGGACGTCCGCCCTCCTGGCCCCCTGGCCCCTGGCCCCCGGCCTCGGCGCGCGGGCTTCGCGGGGCCTCTGCTCGTCCCTCAGCGCCGCGTCCCCTGCGCCCCCCACCCCCGGGCTCGTCTGCCCGCCGCCCCTTCCGCGTCCCCGCGCTCCCCGCCTCGGCCCCGCTCCGCCTCCCTTCGCGCCCCCCTCGGTTCCTCCTTCTCCATTTTGTGTCGCGGCTCTCGGCCTCCGCGCCCTCCCGGCCCGCACTCGGCGCCTCGCTGTACTCCGGGGGCGACCGCGCGGCGCGCCGGGCTCGGTTTGGGGGAGACGGGCTTGTGCCGCGCCCCGCGCTGCCCCTCGGGAGCTCGGCCTTGCGCCGCGGGCGCCCGGGGCGAGGCGCAGGCTGGACGCCGCGGGGGCGACGTCTGCTCTCCGGTCTTCCAGCTTCGCCGCCTGCGTTTCAGGGCGGGATCTGGCTGCGGGGAGCCCGCCTCCCGTTTCCCAGGGGGCCACCAGTGCCCACTTTGGGAGAAGCCCGCAAAGAGGGCAGCTGTCGAGTCCCGGGTTTGTTTGAATGCAGGGAACCCAAGCGGATAGGTGCGTTTTGAAGGCTAACCTCCTTCCTTCCTTGCCTTCCTTTTTCTTTTACACTCAGCCATTTGAGCCTTTTAGACGACGCATGGGCTCTTCCAAAGAGACCGATGCCCCTGAGTACGTAACGCCCCCGCGATATTGGCGCTTGGGTGGCCCCTCTCGCGGCGCCCTGATTTGGAGGTCCCAGGTCTCTAAGCGCTGTTCAGGGAAGCCGTGAGTGGGTTGCTGCCGTCAGGACCGAGCAGACGGTGGGATTTCCTGGCCCTGCTCAGTCTTCGCGGGGGACTCGGTTGGTTCTTTGCTCGTTTGGCTGAGCGGACTCTGCCTCGGTGCGACTGGAGAGCCAAGCAGCTGACAGAGGCGATTGCGAAGCAAGGGCCTCGACCCATGGGAAGCTGGAAGCGATTTTCAGCCGAACGCATTTTCAGTTAGGGTAAAAGGGTTAGTCTAGCGCGGTCTTTGAAAACCTAATGATTTTGCTTCGCAATCTTTTTTTTTTTTTTTTTTTTTAAACCAACTCTTTTTCACGGATTCTATTCCCATCCCCCAGTGCGTGCTCGTATCTTCCCGCCAGTCTCCCCTCTTCCCCTAGGCCTAACAGAACCATATCCTCCAGAAAAAATACACAGGTGGCCATCCCTGTGCGGCCCTAGTGGCCCTGGAATTACCTGGAAAGACCAAAATTTTGTAAGGAGAATTTTTTTTTTTTTTTTTTTTTTTTTTTTTTTTTTAATATGAGGGAACTAATTTTTCAAAAAAAAATTTTTATTTTGTTTGTTTTTTTTTTTTTTTTTTTTTTTTTTAAAATGAGGGAAGTAATTTTTGAAAAAATCTTAGGATGTTTCTTTTCCTCTTTTTTTTTTTTTTTTGAGTTCCCTTTATTCCCTTTCCAGGATTTCATTAATTGCCTTTGATTAAAGTTAGTTTATACATATTTACTTTCAGACTATTTCTTTATGAAAGAAAGATGAAGGAAAGTAGTTAGGTCTTCCCAAGAACTAGAGCAGTGCAAGCACGCCTTATGAAGTCAGTACCCTCAATATATACTTATCAAAATTGAGTTTGGCAACTGTATTTTAGACCCAAATATTTGGTTTATGAAGTCTTATAAAAATAGGGTAAAACGCATTTTTAATCCAGGCTCCTGCTGCTTTGTCATGCATTTCTCCTGGTGAACACATCTGACTTGATGAGTAGGTGGGTTTCCTTTTTCCAATGAACTTTCTAAAAATGGGAAAAAATAGCTAAGTTATTTCACCCCTCCACTTAATTGCAGAGTCAGTACTTAGACCAAGTTAATTGCATGAGGCTGTTATTTCCCGCTGAGGGGAAACAGGAGCAACGCAGAGGACAGATAGCTTTGTATCTACGCTCTGCCTTGAGGCCTGGAAGGAAGTATCATTTATCCAAGAAGCACAAGTTGAGTGTCAGTGAGGTTCAAGGCCCAGTGAGGGCTGCGGATGAGGCGGTGTAAATCAGAGTATCTGTCCTTAAGGAGCTTACAGACTGTACGACGTAATTAATACCATCTTTCAGAAAACAAACATCTGTATGGAAAATGATAAAATTAGATCCCTACCTTACCCCACACACCAGTTAAATCAGACAAATTTTAAACCCAAACATGAAAACCAGAACCTTAAAAATATTTGAAGGAAATATAGGAGACTGTCTTCATGACCTTGGAGTAGGGAAGCTTTTCCCAAACAAAACAGGGGAAACAGAAATTGGATTAGGTTAATAATAATAATAAAAAGCTTACATATACAGGTTAAAAGGTTAGAAAGTAAAATGAGAAGATATTTTCAAGGCATGTGCTTGACAAAGAGTTAATATTCAGAATGTTTAGAGAATTCCTATTATCTAACAAATAAAAGCTGTGAATAAGGATACATACATATAAAGTAACAGTAGAGTACTGTTAGCAGAAAGGATATGTATTGGCTTCCAAAAAGTTATTCCTCTTTTTTTTTTTTTTTTTTTTTTTAAGGAGGTCTTGGGGAGGTCCTGGGGATTGAGCCCAGGACCTTGTACTTGTGAAGCAGGCACTCAACAACTTGATCTACATCTGCTTTCTTTTAGAGAGAAAGAAGAAGGTGAACAGAAAGGATGTCAACTCTTTATTAAAAGATCAGAGGTGACTATGGCAAGATCTGAATCCTTAGACTGTATTTTTCTGCCTGCTTTTTACAGGTTTTTTTTTTTTTTTCTTTCAGGTACAGGGACTGGGGATTGAACCTGGGACCTCATAAGCGGAAGCCTGGCACTCAACCACTGAGCCACATTGGCTTCCAGAACTTACTTTAAATTGTATTTATTTTTAAAACTACAAACAACAACAAACAAACAAAAACCTATACAAAGAACAAATAGCCCATTTCTTTTTCTTAGGCCACAATCATCTTTGTAAGATGGCATCCCTGCATCAGATGGCAATACAAACCCCGTTCTCGGGGTTATGTAGGGAGAGGGTTTGAAGGTGAGGTGGCATTCCCAACAGAGACTTCCTAGCATCCGTCTGTCATTAGCCTGAATGTTTGCTGAGTATATTTAATGAGAAGACTGAATCATGGTTGAAACAATGAGTAAGCCTAAGAACATTTATTCTTATATAATGAAACCAGGAAAAATGTTTTTAAAAAGTGAGCAAACAAAACTCTTCCATGCTAGTACTGAAACACTTTAAAAATCTGATGGCTCAGGTCTAGCCTGCAAGATTTATTACCCAGTGTGTCTAAATTCTGTGCAGGCCAATATCAGGATTGGTATTTTGGAAGCATTTATGTGATCTCATTTTCTATATTTATATGGCAGGAGTTCTTACAGTGTTTTTTCCTATCATTGCTACTTTTCACTAACAGAAATTTTGTTTCCTTGTAACTTCCATAGGGATTATTCACATCAGGGCAGTGCTGAAATGATGTAGCAATTTGTCTTCCATTTGCTTCCAGATGTTATGTTTGCAATAGGGCTCCGAGCATTGTCTTCATTTCCCAGGGTTGCCAGGACCTGGAAGGCTTAAAACAAAGGAATTCATTCTCTCCCAGTTCTAGAGGCTGGATGGTTGCAACTAAGGTGTGGCCAGGGCCACCTCCCCCTGAAATCTGGGGAGGAGAATCTGTTCTGCGCCCCTCTCCTGCCTTCTGGCGGGGCTGCAGTCCTTGCATCCCTTGGATTGAGGCACAGCTGGACCGCTGCCCCCATCATCACGTGGCATCTCCCGCTCTGTGTCGCTGTCTCCTCTTCCCTTCTAATTGGATGAAGGGCCCACCCTGCTCCAGTATGACCTCATCTTAATTTGCTACCTCCAAATAAGCTCACATTCTAAGTACTAGGGAGTAAGACTCTGGCATGTCTCCTTAGGGGTCACAACGGAACCCATAACGAGCATCATGTCGCAGCCTGGCCATTGTTTGGCCAACCCACCTGTGCACTGATGGGACTGCGTGGTGGGCAAGGCCAGTGCCATTGTGGCAATGAAGGGTGGGAAGTTAGACAAAGAGACGCCTCACCCTTGGGGCACACGTGCATTCTGCTGATGTCTGCCAAAGTAATCTTCAGGAAGTGCCAAAACTTTACTCAAAAACCTTCTATGACTGGAGAGTGGATGTGGCTCAGGTGGTTGAGCACCTGCTTCCCACATGGGTGGTCCCAGGTTTGGTTCCTGGTGCCTCCTAAAAACAAAAAAACAACAAGCAAACAAATGAAAAAACCAACTCGGGGAGACCATGAGGCTCAGTGACTGAGCACCAGCTTCCCACTTATGAGGTCCCAGTTTCAATCCCCAGCTCCAGTACCTCAAAAATAAATAAGTAAATAAATAAAAACTTAAAACAAAACAAAATACCTTCTGTGACTCCCTATTGCCTACAAAATTAAGGTCTAAGTCTCTTATCTGGCCCTAGAGGCCTCTGTAACTTGCATTTCCAGCTTTATTTCCAAATATTTCTAAACAAATGGTGTCCTTATGCTGCCAGTCTGTACTGTTTGCAACCTGTTCATTACAGGAGTGAGCTATACTTGGTTGTTTTCTTTCTTACTGTATCAGTTAGGAGGTAACAGGAAACTCAACTGAAATAGAGGTTCGTTTTTCTTACATGACCAGAAGTCTGTAGATAAGGAGTTGCTGATGGTTCCTCAATGGCCCAGTGATGTGCGGGCTTTGCAGTTCGGTGGACCTTCACCGCATGGTTGCAAGATGGCTGCCACAGCTCCAAGCGTCACATACTCACACTGGGTTCAAAGGCGGGAACATAGTCAGAAGGTTCATTCTCATGATCCTTACTCTTGTCAAGGAGCTATAATATTTTCCAAAAGTACCCCCACAAGTGGAATCCCCCTTACATTTTGTTGGTCAGAATTATGACATATCACCACTAGACCAGGGCCTGGGCCCTCCTTTCTAGATCAAAGCGATTCTGCTCAAACCCTAAATAGAGCTGGCATTCTGTTAGCAAAAAAGAATTGAGGGAATGGGTTTGGAGCAGCAACAAACACGGTCTGCCCCATCTCCCAGGTGACTCCTCAGAACCTGCAAACCAGTTCATCTCTACCGCTCTCTTGGAACATCCCTGACCAGTGTCCCCAAGGGCCTCTGAGCTCTTCTTCCAGTGGGCAATGTTTATATTCTAACTTACCTGAACTTTCTGTAGAGCTCAACCACACTGTCCTTGAAATCCATCTATCCATTTATCCACTCACTGAATCGACTCACCATTCCCGAGGTATCAGGCACTCTGCTGGATGACGTGGCTCATGCCTCGAATGGGAAGGGCAGATAGGTGAACACATGCATGCTCAAAGGACGTTACAGATTCTGTGACCGAACTACGGGTGATGTAATTTGGGGCTCAAAGGAAGGCGCCGCCATCCATGACTGGTGTGCTCCCAGAGAAGGGAGAAGGAGGGGCAGCCAGCAGCAGACGCAGACTGCCCATTGTTCGGCTCTTTGTCTGAAACACATACCTCTGCAGAAAGTGGGGTTTGGATAGGGGCTGGGGAGCTGCGTCTCCCCTGCCCTTGGCTGACCAATACACATGGAATTCCAAAGAATATTCAACCAATTTTTTTTTTTTTTTTAACTTCAGAACACCCAACTCCTACATACAGCATCCACCGGGTGTAGGAGTGTGGAGGGAGTCCCCTGGTTTCTGTGTTCTATTGGGGGCGACAGGTCTCTCTTGGATGTGGAGTCTGACTGCTCAGGATGGCAGGAGGACATGTGGGGAGATGCAAGCAGATCCGCTCAGCTACAGAGTGGGGTTGGGGGAGAAGGAAGGGCACAAGGAGGTGGGGGAAGAGGTGGGCGAGGAGGGGGTGGCTCAGGGTTTCTCCCGACACCCTTGGCAGGTCCTGGGCTCCCAGGCTTCCTCGGTTCCCTGCACCCTTAGTGCTACTTTCTCATGGTGCTGTAGGCCAAAAGAAATGCCCAGCAGTTCTAGGTTTGAAGCCGTCGGGTCCAGACAACAGAATAGTGGTAGTGTGTGTGGTGTTTGATAGATGTCACTGTGTTTCCCCCAAAAAATGTCTACATCATCCCAGGGTGACTTGGTACACAGGTTGGCAACTACGGTATAGGTTACTGAAGGTTTTTTCATTTGGTAAATTACATATTTGTTTTTTTTTATTACTTCAGAAAAGTTTGCTCTTTCTGTCTATTGGAGGGTTAATTGGAAGAAACGCATGGGGGAGGGTAGGGGGCCCTGAACTGATTGTAGCCATTGAAAGAGATGTTCAGGGCATAGAATGAGGCTTATTAATGGAATGCTAATGGCTAGAAAATATTTGGAGGTAGAATGGGTAGAATTTCCTTCTCAATTGGTTGGAGAGAGAGAGAGAAAACAATGGGATGATTACTAATTTGCAGGCTTAGGTTAAAGGATACTTGGTTGCAGGGATATGGGAAAAAATGTGTCGAGAAAAAGAAGTAAGTTCTGTCTTTTGGCTTGCTGAAGTTGAGATATGTATAAGGATGAAACAGATACATGGAATAGGAGCTCAGGAGCACAGCTGGGAAAGAAATATAAATTTCTAAGTTATCAATATATAAATGGGGGTTGCCAACATGGATGAGCAGATGACCTGGCTCAGGGTGAGTGTAGACTAGAAGAGAAGCCCGTGTTCAGAGAGTCAGCCAGCCATGGAAGAGGATTGAGCAAAGGAGACTGAGAACCAGAAGAGAGCAGGGCATGAATGGAGCCTGGGCTCTCCTATTATCATCCTCTAATATGATAATATTATCAGCCTGGGTCTATGGTGCGGGGAGTATAAGAGAGGAAAGAGGGGAGCAGAGGAAAGATGGGGCGAGTGGGGAGGGGGGAGCAGGGGAGAGGTGGGGGAGCAGGGGAGAAGTGGGGGAGCAGGGGAGAGGTGGAGGAGCAGGGGAGAGGTGGGCCACTCACAGTGAAGGGAGGGCTGTACACAGCACCCCGCTCAGCCCTGTGTGTGGAGTTGCCCTTGCTGGGCCCCCAGGAGAGGGCCACCGTTTTATGCCCACATTTTCAGAAAAAGTCAGAAAATGATTTAGAGTGTTAAATGCAATACAGTGGTGAAGTAAGGAGTGGAGGAAGCCTGTGAAAGCTGCCCATTTAGAGGCTCTTGGTGACTTATCTAAATAATTTTTTGCAGTAGAGGGAGACAGAAACCCGAGGAGCTCAAGGGATAGCAAGAGAAGCAGTCATATGACCAGATAATAACAAAGTAATAAGATAAGGTACGAGGCTTTGGGGATGCAGCTCTCTCCTGCCTCTGCCATTGATGAGCCACTCATCAGCGCCTGCAGCCGGCAGGATGCTCTCGGACTGCTTTAAATGTCAGGCTGAGCCCCGGGGTCCCAGCCGAGCCTCCCTCTGCTTGCTCCTCCTGAGCAATTTCACCCAGTTTTAGGACTCTTAAGAGCACACCTGTAGACCAATGATTTCTCAATCAGTATTTGTAGTTCCCTATACGTTCTGAGATTGAGCTCTGCATTTCCAGCAATGGGCACAGCTCTGGGCTGGGGACTCAGAGTACTAATTAGTGTAAAAGTTGATCCTGAGTGAACTGATGCTAGAAGGAGTAAAGTCAGATATCAAGGAAACTGTATTTTATGTTGTACCTAAGGAGATGTTTCCCACTAGATTTGCCAGAAAACTTCCATAATTAACTGGAAACCAGCTTTGGAATGGGATGTGGGTTTGACGCAGCCAGACACCGTGAAGAAGAGTTGATGAAAGGGGAGTGGATGTAGCTCAGCGGTTGAGCGCCTGTTTCACAAGTGCGAGGGCCTGGGTTCAATCCCTGCTACCCCCCACCCCCGAAAAGTCAATGAATGCACTCCGATGTGCAGCTGATAACCCAGCCTCTGTGCTCACTTGGGGCAATTCAGCTAATTCTCTGTGCCTTTATTGCCACACTAGTAAAACAGTCAAAGGAGTAGTTAGGCTTCCTGCCTTTATTTTTATTGAGATAAAATTTCTTATACCATAAAATCCCCCCTGCCAAAGTGCACAATTCAGTGTATTTACAGAGTGTACCACTATCAAATTCCAGAACATTTTCATCACTCCCCAAAGAAACTCCATACCCATTAGCAGTCTTTCTCCATCTCCCCCTTCCCCCAGCTCCTGGCAACCACTCATCTCTTTTCTGTCTCTACGGATTCACCTATTCTGGACATTTCACTTAAGTGGAATCATGCAATCTTTTGTGCCTGGCTTCTTTCATTTAGCCTAATGTTTTGGCATAATGTTGTAGCATGCATCAGATCTTCATTTCTTTTATGGTTGAGTAATACTCCATTATCTGGACACGCTGCATTTTGTTGATCTATCCATCAATTGATGGGCATTTGGGTTGTTTCTGCTTTTTGGCTATTACGAATAATGCTGCTGTGAAGATTTGTGTACCAGTTTTTGTGTGGCCATATGTTTTCAGTTCTCTCGGAGTGAGCTCGTGTTTAACTTTTTGAGGAACTGCCCGACTGTTTTCCAAAGCAGCTGTACCACTGTAGTCCCCACTAACCATGTGTGAGGATTCCAGTTTCTCCACATTCTCTCTAACACTT
Organism: Tolypeutes matacus; assembly: GCA_026826555.1. NCBI lineage: Eukaryota > Metazoa > Chordata > Mammalia > Cingulata > Chlamyphoridae > Tolypeutes > Tolypeutes matacus. The sequence continues at coordinate 5,570,200 of JAKSZT010000049.1, read as the reverse complement.
GTTATTGTCCATCTTTTTTATTATAACCATCCTTGTGGGTGTGAAATGGTGTCTCGTTGTGGTTTTAATTTGCATTTCCCTGATATGATGGCAAACATTTTTTCATGAGTTTACTGGCCAATTCTATATCTTCTTTAGAGGAATATCTGTTCAAATCCTTTGCCCATTTTTAAATTGGTTTATTTATTTATTTTTAGTGTCCCATTGCAAGAGTTCATTATATATTCTGGATACTAGACCCTTATTAGATTTATGATTTGCAAATATTTTATCCCATTCCATGGATTTTTAAAAAAATTTCTTGATAGTGTCCTTTGAAGTACAAAAGATTTTAATTTTGATGAGGCCCAATTTGTCTTTTTTTTTCTTTTGTTGCTTGTGCTTTGGTGTCATATCTAAGAAAGCATTGCTTAACCTGAGGTCATGAAGATTTATGCCTGTGTTTTTTCTAAGAGTTGTATAGTTTTAATTCTCACATTTAGGTCATTGATTTTTGAGTTAATTTGGAGTGAGGTAGGGGCCCTTCATTCTTTTGCGTCTGGATATCCAGTTGTCCCAGCACCACTGTTTGAAGAGCTTGTTCTTCCCCCATTGAATTGCCTCAGTACCCTTGTTGAAAAGCAGTTGGCCATAAATGTGTGGTTTACTTCTAGACTCTCGATTCTATTCCGTTGATCTCCACATCTACCCTTATGCCAGATTCACACTGCCTTGCTTACTGTACCTTTGTAGCAAGTTTTTAAATTGGGAAATGTGAATCCTACAAGTTTGTTATTTTTTCAAGATTGATTTAGCTGCCTGGGTCCTTTGCATTTCCATATGACTTTTAAGAGCAGCTTGTCAATTTCTGCCCAAAAGTCATTTGCCTCCTGTTTTTAAGAATCACGGCCGATAATACATATAGAAAGCTGTAAAAGCTGCAACAATCAATATGATGGAATTGCAGTATGTGCACAAGTAACCTGCTTAGATTCAACCTTGTTGAATAGGGAGGAAGGGAGAGAAAGAGTGCCTGGCAGTGTGAGTAAAATGGGAGATAAGAACCTGCTGCTCTTTCCTTTCACTGTAAACGTCAAAGAATTTGTGTCTACTTTTTCCATGTTTTAAAAAGAATTTTAAAAGAAATCTTGACCATACAAGGCTTTTGCCATATGCACTGACTTGGAAACCCAATCCCTATTTAAGATTAAACTCAATTGCACAAGTGTATGGTATTAGTACTGAAGGTTTTAATATTATTAAAAAGACCTCATCTGGGTCAAGTGCTTACTATTGCTTTTAATTCTTGTGACATATTTAAAGGTCACCTCTGCTTTGCTGTCACCTTTTTCATGGTTCCTTTCCCCTTTCCCTAAGCCTAGAGATTATTTTGGAATTAGCTTCCATATTATTACTATTATCTCTAGTTAATTAGAAGAATGTTCCTTCCCCATCCACACTTACCAAAACTTTCTTCTGCTTTTTCCTAGATCGTATTAGTAGATGAATTTTAAAATTTTAAGCTCTAAGTGTTTTTAACTGTGTATCTTCATAAACATTTTTTTTCTTCTTCCAAGATTTAAATAAAGACATATAAGATGTTTTAACTACAATTCCAGAATGGTAAAGTAAACTGAATGGAAGAAATTCTTATTCTCAAATTACTTGCTAATTCAAGAGACTTGTGGTTCTGGATTTCCTTTCATAGCTGTTTTAAAAGTTAATTACTAGTGGAGGCATTCAATTCCTTATTATTAGACTGCCTAATGTCAATTTAATTTACAAGCTACCATTCATCTCTAAACAAAACCCTTCAAATTATTAATTTTAGAAAAAAATTGCTTGTTTATTATATCCTGTGGTCTTAGACAAAAGATTTAATGCCTCTATCTAAATGCTAGAATTTGCAGAATTAAAAATCTCTTGACTAAGGGCCATAGAATCTCTTAATTCAATTGTTGTCTTTTATTTCCGTTATTGACACTCTTAAAAGAAAAAAAGTTTTAAAAAGTTTCCCTAGGTAAAGGATATATGGTAACGAGGTAACACGCCCGCGAAGGGGAAAAAGCGCTTTTCTTGGACCTGCCTAGACAGTTGTATTTGGCTCTTTAGCTCACAGTGAAAGCTTTTCCCCATGCATACAGATCTCAGACCAAGAGGAGACAAGGCGGGTGCCCAGGTTTCTGCTGAGGCCTTGCTGATTTTGCATGGCCGGCCCGCCTCGCTGGAGGCAGCCTCTGCTTAGCGTGGTGCCAAGTCGCTGAGAAAGCCTCGGCTGGCTGTGCTCCCGGGTCAGTGGGAGGCAGGCGGGGTCCCAAGGCCCTGGTCTCCCCTTCTCCTGGAGGTTAACAGGGGTGGAAGGCTTGAGTCTCCATAACCAGGGTCGAAAGGATTTGGGTCTGCACCAGAGCTCCCTTGACGACCGTCGACGACCCAGCACCCAGTTTTTGCAGTGGGTGATGCTTTCCTGAGGCAGGTCTCAGGAGAAGAGTCAGCGCAGAATTCTTTAGTGACCGTATAAAAAAGAGCAGTGATTGCAGGACTGTTTCTGTCTAAAAGTTGAGAACGTTCCTTTCCTGTGATGCCAAGAGGTACCGGCGCGTCCTGCTCGTGCCAGTGCGATAAGACCGATGTCTCTGAGCGCGCTCTAATCTCGTCCTTTCTCCTTCTACCGCGGCTCCCTATGGATGGCCAACGCCACTCTGCTCGGTGTGTTAAACGGCAATGACATCTCCTAGCGTGACTCTAGCTACAAGGAGACACCAAACCCACATGCAGCGACATCCTACAAAATAACTGGACTGTCCTCTTCAGAAATGTCAGACATGATATGCAAGGGACAGACCGAGAAGAAGGGGAGACAGGCTCCGGGTCTATTATAGATTATAGAAGATGGAAAGTCGTGACAATTAAATGAAAACCATGCTCTTGGGTTTTAGTTTGCCAAAAAAGGGCCTCACTGGGACAATTGGTGAAATCTGGATAAAGTCTAGAATTAGGTGTCAGTGTTGTAGCAATGGTAAAGTCCTACTTTTGACAGCTGCACGGTGGCTATTTCCTATAATTCCTTACTTTTACGAAACACACTGAAAGTGTTTAGGGATAAGGGACTATCGTGTGCAATTTACTCTTGAACAGTTCAGAAAAAGATCAAATATTGGAGAGAGAGAGAGAGAGAGAGAGAGAGAGAGAGAGAAGGATAAAGCAAATATAGTAAGACTAACATTTGGGGAATTTGGGTGAATTCTTCGTACTATTCTTGCAAGTCTGAAATCATGTCAAAAATCTTTAACAAATGGAAGATTAAGTTTCCAAATTGTTTAAAAAAATGGTTTAACTATACAGCACAAAAGAATTGTTCTGTAATAATAACAATAATAAAATGGAGGCAACACGGCCTTGTGGTTAGGAGAGAGGCTCTGGGGAAGGAGGCCTGGGATTGAGCCCTTGCCCTTTGGTCTCCCGGCTGTGGGTAAGCTACTCAACTTCCAAGTTCCTTTACCTGTAGAACACGGATGATACTAACGGAACCGACCCTACAAGGCTGTCATAAAAGTTACATGAGTAAACATTTGCAAAGGACCAGGAACACAAAGAGTTAGATGTCTGTTAGACAAATAAATCTAGAAAAGCGTTTAGCCTTAATGGTATCTAACCATCCCTTAAACTTTAAAAAATTTTCCTAGGAACAACTGATTTGGATTCTCATTAGTTGCTTCTTTGGCTAAGTGTGGATTCCTGTTGTCTCCTGGATAATCTCTTCCACTCATGTTTTGACCCACTTCATATTAGGAACCTGTAAATGGTGCCAGCTTTCTACAATATATATTTGTACAAGGCTTTTGATTTTCATTATTCAGCAAAGCTTCTGTGCTTGTGCCTTCAACCCTTGCACAAAGATCTCCTGCTTCTCACTCAAGAATGCATACTCGGTTCACTATGGACACCTTTCGCCGGGAACCACTGTGGGCTCTGCCGACGTGTTTTCTAGTTTTAGATAATCTCATAAGAACTTTAGGTCTCACAGCACCAGCTTCTCCAGTTATGTCTGGGCACACGCCACACGCAGATCTCGTTGCTTTCCCAGCCTTCTTGGTATAAAGGCAAACAGTCCTAGGCCAGGGGCCAGGACAGCATAGCTTTGTTAGAAGCCGTGCTTCTTTTAGTCTAACCTACGACTGGACGTCAAACACTGGACCGTTTTCAATGCCTCTGGACCCCATCCCTGGAAGAGGAAAAAGATCCATAAGAAATATTTAATGTAGTTTTTTTTTTTTTTTCAAGTACATCTACTACTTGATGTACTACTAGTAATGTAGTTTTTCATTTTCATCATTTTCAGTGATTTAATACAGACTCATTTTGCATGACTAAGTCAAGTTCTTCAAAAAGTAGAAAGACGGATAACATTTCTGACCTCAAAGAGTATACACATTAGAAGGGAAATTAAATAACTACAAGAATGGCTACAATGTAAGATGAGGTTTAAGGATGTAAGACATCTTAGAGGGTTTGTATGAGAGAGCCTACAGCTTGCTGGAGGGAGCAAGAGGGCTCTTTGGGCTTCACAGAGGAGAGGCGCATTAGATGAGATGGAAGGAGGAAGGAGACTTGAGCAGGCAAGACAGAGCAGGGAGGTTTTCTAAATAGAGGGAGGAGCAAGGCACAGCGGGTGGCAACTTGGGCAAGCGTTTGAAGTTTGGGTAGACAAAATCTAAATCTGAAACCATTCTGAGCCTTAGTTTCCTCATCAATAAAATGGGCGTGATGGTGATACACATCCATCTTAGAGAGCAGACGAGAGATTGTCAGGCACACGCCGCATTGCCTGGAGCTGAGGCCCACATGAAGAGAAATAGGCAGAGGGAATGCACCTGGGAATGGCACAGAAGGGAGGTGGCAAGGCCCACGCTGACTTGCCAAGTGACAGTAATCCCAGGCCCCAGGCCAGCACTTTATTCACATCTTCTCATAACTGAAAGCCATCCTTTTGGCGGGCTCATGGTTTAAATATACAAGAGCACTTGCTGGTTACACTCTTTGAGAAGAAATCATTTTATAGGACTTCTAGATCCATCTCTTTATTCCCATGTGGATTTTATATTAAGTTTGCTAAAACCCAGAGGATATACCATTAGCTCTAAAATAATGTTTTGATGCCTTTGATAATGCAATGACTGACTGTTCGATGAGTGAGGGGTTCACTGAGTCAAACTCTCTACTAGGTACAGTTGTCATCCTGGCTGGTGGATGTCAAGATCTAATACAAGGTTTCCTATGCATTTTTATTTTATTTTATTTTTAAAGGTATTTAGATTATACAAATGTCACATAAAAAATATAGAGGATTCCCATATGCCCTACTCCCCACACCTCCCATATCTTCCCATATTAACAATATCCTTCATTAATGAAGTATATTTATTGCAACTGATGAACACATTTTGGAGCGTTGCCACTAAACGTGGATTAAATTTTACATTGTAGTTTACACTCCCTCCCACCCAATTCTGTAGGTTATGGCAAGATTTATAATGGCCTGTATCTGTCATTGAATGTCATTCAGGACAATTCCCAAGTCCCAAAAATGCCCCCATATTATACTTGTTTTTCCCTCTCCCTGCCCTCAGAACCTCCAGTGGCCACTGTCTCTACATCAATGATATAATTTCTTCCATTGCTAGAATCACAAGTCTGTAGTAGAATACCAGTAAGTCTACTTTAGTCCATAGCTCATTTCCCAATCCTGAGGATTCTGGGATGGTGATGTCCACTCCACCTCTCATTGAGAGGGGGCTGTGATCCCATAGGGCCGATGGATGGGACTCTCTTCCTTACAGTTGTAGACTTTTGGTTCCTTGGTATGGTAGTTGGCCATCTTCACCTCCTTGCTAGTTGTCCTGGGTGAGTCCAATGAACCGGAGAGCAGGTGTTGCAAGTCCGTTGAGATTCAGAGCCCAGCTGGCACATGGAGAGCCCAAAGATGTAAGTCTCTTGGATGTACACCTACCAACTCTAGTACTTATTATAGGTTCAAATAGGACAGGAGAGCCATGTGTAGGGAAACCACAACTGAGTCCAACTTGGTCACTCTGGGGAGCATAAATCCAATTTTTTAAAAGATTTATTTTATTTATTTATTCACAGCCCTCTCCATCATTGTTTGTGCTTGCTGTCTGCTCTCTGTGTCCATTCATTGTGTGCTCATCTTCTTTTTAGAGGCACCAGGAACCAAACCTGGGACCTCCCATGTGGGAGGGAAGCATCACTGGCTTGAGCCACCTCCACTTCCTGCTTGTTGTGTCTCTCATTGTGTTTCCTCATTGTGTCTCTTCATTGCATCATCTTGTTGCATCAGCTCATTGTGTCAGCTCACTGTCTTGCTTGTCTTCTTTAGAAGGCACTGGGAACTGAACCCGGGACTTCCCATGTGGTAGGCGGGTGCCCAAGTGCTTGAGCCATGTCTGCTTCCCTTCCTATGCATTTTGTGGGAAGGAGCTGCAAGGATGGAGCTGTTGCTGGGGTATTGGTCTGTACTCCATACCTGAAGTTTTACTGGAGCTGTGGGAGGATGGCAGTGGCCTGTGTCATGGCTCTGTACCCTCGTTAGTCATGGCTCTGTACGCTCGTTAGGAATGCCTGCAGGCCCTGGAAGCACTGAGATAGAGACCAGTGCTGCCCCCAGGTCATCCTCAATCTGAATATCACCTTGACCTTAACCTGCATGTCCCCTTGACCATAACCTGCATGTCCCCTTGACCTTAACCTGAATGTCACCTGGGCCTTAACCTGCATGTCATCTGGGCCTTAACCTGCGTGTCCCCTTGACCTTAACCTGCATGTCACCTGGGCCTTAACCTGAATATGTTCCCTGGGCCTCAATGATGAGATGTTAGCGCCTCTGGTCTCACCTAAATTGTATTCTCTGACTGAATTTCATGGGCTTTAAACAGAATTACTGATCTTTAAAATTTTAATCAGCATATTTGTATACTACTTAGAAGTTATGTTCCTCTGCTATTTCCCAATAGGCCTGTGAATAGGGCATGACAAATGTTGTTAATTTTATTGAGGAGGAATAGAGGAACACTCAGCCAGCACTCTTCCTCCTTTTTTTATTTTTCCTTTGGCAGAAAACATTTAATTATAAAGAAGTCTTAAAATACATACAGTTCAGGCAGTGGATATAGCTCAAGTGGCTGAGTGCCTGCTTCCTCTGTATGTGGTTCCAGGTTCCATCCCTGCACCTCCTAAAAAAAAAAATCACAGGAACATGGGAGGAAAATCAGAAAAAAACCACACACTGCATTTTTTATTAACACCAAGAAATCACCTGAGTACACAGATTTAATGACATTTTTATACTATCGGCAACATGCAACACAAAATCCTTTACAGTATCTCAAAAATAAAATTACTTTTAATTTAAGAGAGAGAAGAAACTTCTGCATGTATAAAATTAAGTGCCACTATACTCTATTTCTATATCGAAGCCGGAACCACGTTAGCTGAACTTAATTGGCTGGCCTCACTTTAGTGGGCGTGCAGCATTACACTGTTCAAAGCCTGCCTGCCTCGCTGGCTTCACACATGGGTCTCTTCTCTTTGTCTCTAGGTCCTCAGTGATTGTCTGACCATCTCCACTATCCCAGCCAGCCAGTCCACAGCTGACAATTGAGTTTTCCTGTGGCATCTGATTATTTTCTTTATTCTTCAAAAAAAAATATTGTGACAACACATATATGACACAAATTTCCCATTTTAACCATTTTAAAGTGTACAATTCAATGGTATTAGTTACACCCTCATTGTTGTCATCACCATCCATAGCCAAAACTTTTCTAGCACCCCCAGAAGAAATTCTGTACCTATTAAGCAATGACTTCCCATCCCGTTTTTTTATTCTTTTGAAGCAAATGAAGAGAGGATAGCTGTTCTCATTTCTTTAAACGTTAATTTTTCAAAGTTGAGCTTAGAAAGACATGTGTAGTGTATCAGAGCTTGCCCTGGACAGCTGGGATAGCAAAGAAATATCTCCTCAAACTGCTCCTGTGAGAACATTGTGGGGGAAAAGAGCTGAGTTCCCTTGCTGCAGGGCGTGGTCAAGAGATGGCCTCGGTGGTGGAACTTCTCAGGGTCTGCCAGGAGAAGGGAAGGGAGCTGAAGTCCACTCCCCATGCCCACCCCACCCCATCCCTGCCATTTTTGGCTGGATCCAAGATTCTAGAGGTCTGGACAGTTGGCATCATTCTTAACGTTTCTGAATAATATTTTTCTACTCATGATAGAAGCAATGATTAAAATTTTAGTTCTGTATCATTTGGTAAACCCATAAAATGATTTGAGATTATTTCCACATACAAAAGGGAAGTTCATGAAGAAAAGGCTATATTTATTAATTTTTTAATGAACCCCTGGGCAGGAGAGCAGTATATTATTTCTGCCTTTTTTGCTCTGAAACTGTTGTCTGATTGAAAAACAGAATGGAGAAAATGATCTGAATAATTTCACAAAATGTTCCAATTAAAGCAACAGAATTTAAAAAATGATGAGATGCTAATATAGCTTTCTAGATTTTCTGGTCAATTTTGGGTGAATACACCTAATCTAATGGCCAACCATGGGAGGAGTAAGCTCTGTAAGTTTTGTGCCCTGTTCCCATTGTCCGACTAAACTGAAAACTGAACCTTAGTTAGCTGTTTCGTATGAAAATGATACTTTTGGCAAGTCGGAGACATCTTTTAAGCTTGAGCTTGGTTGGAAGGGCTCAGCTCACCTTCCCTATAACCTGGTTTTAAAATGTGACTTAAAGGGGTTTGGAAATCAGCCTCACAGTTCTTAGGCTCTGAGTGACCATCTTCCATTTGCTGTGATGGTTTCTCTAACTCACTGGGTCTTTCATTTTTAGCAACTCAGTTGCCATCCTTCTGAAATACAGTAACTTGCAAAGGATTCATCCTGTGTGCTAGAGGGTTGGAAGAGGCCAGTGGCACATTACCTGAAAGCCCTGGATTCCTGCACCTGCAAAGTCTGGAAGGGTACTCCAGCTTGCCTGTAAGACAGCTGGGTCCCATGGACACAGATGCCCTTCCTTTCCCCTCTCTCTTTTTTTCCAAGAAGAAAAGAAAACCTATGGGCCCACTAATCTGCACAGGCCAGCCCCTTGGGCAGGGCGTGTTCTTGGAAAGGGTAAGTTTGCAGTTCATTTGTTTCTAAAATTCGCCAAGTGGGCTTAACTTGGGTTTAAAGACTGAATATAAATATTAAGGCCTAAGATGAAGTAATCACAGAGACTTAGATGGTGGCACACGCTGCACTCTTGCTTTTCTAAATGGATATTTTGCCTGAAAACTATGTTCCATACACAGCATTGGAGCAAAATGCTCAGACACCACTCTGTATTTTTAATCATTAGATGTTCTTTTGAAGTATTTTCAGGTGGAGAAACGAGCAACACAGAAGGTAAATCTCATTAACTGTGGAAGTAGCCACTCACCTTATTTTAAATGTGAAAGCTCAGAACCAAGCGGTGAGACTGAGGTTTAAGAAAACCGGCTCTCACACACACACATGCGAATCGCACAGCGAGTTAACATTCCTTTCAGAATTAGCTTTTCCCACCGACGTGGTGCTTCTCATCCTCTCTGTTTTCATAAGGTAACACATTAGTGTAATGACCCAGGGGAGGGGAAGGTATTTCCAGGACTGGAGCTGCTCTTGGTGTTCACCAAGCTGGCAGGCTGCCGTCCCCTCCACCATAGCAAGCCAAGGGCGCTCATTTGGGTGAAGAGAGCCTGTGCCTGGGAGTTTTAACTCCCATTAGCAGGCACAGAAAATGCAAACTATGAAGTTTGTATTAAACAATTAAACCACACTCATGACTTGTTCTTTACAAGCGTTTTCTGGAATTTTTTTTTTTTCAAGTCCAGATTTTTCCGGGGCACTCCTAAAAGCGGGTGGAAGCCGTGGCACGCTTGGTGTGAATTCACGGGTAACATCTCAGCGCTTGCAGGGCTCGCTGGTTCCCAAGGTGTTGCTTGGACTAGGGCGCGTCCCGGGTACAGCTTTTGCAAATCAGGATACGGAGTCTTTCTCCAGGGATTCTGGACGCAGCAATCTAGTGTCTGGGAAGAATTTAAAGGTAAAGTTCCTTGAGGAGGGAAGAGGTCAAAAGAGTGGAGCTTTGAAAAGTACCGTAAAAAGGCATCAGGAGACCTTTACACGAAAAGGAGCCTTTCATTTCCACATTTTAGGGGTGTGACCTGTTTGCTCGCTGTGCTTCTCGGCCAAGAATATTCAGAAGTTAGTCCCAAATCGTTTTTTTCCCCCCTTCCTCCTTATCTTCTCTTTCCTCTAATCAGATTATAAATATCCTGCGAGATGAGTGTTTTTTAAGTGACAAGGCTCAACTGTACAGCTAATTCCAGGGGACTCGCGGGCGGATTTAGCAATAAATTACAACGCACAAAGACTAAGGAACGTCCTGTAGCTTTTTTCTGATGTTCCTTTCCAGTAACGTGTAATTTCCAGTAACAAAGGATATTAGTGTGATCATTGTAATGTAGATTAGTGAGAGACAAACAGACTGCATCTATGCATCTAACGACGCCAGGAAAAGAAAAGGAGGCAAATTCAATTCAGGTGACCTTGGGAACGCTACACGAGCAAATCCTGAAGATTAGTGAGCAAAAGCCCTGGACAGATAGTTTGGAACAAAAGGGAAGATTCTCAACGGACAAGTTTAAAATCTGCATTTCCTTATAAAAGGACACGAATCAGAAATGCTGACCTTCCTGCAGCAGAGCGTTCCAGACGGGAGCTCGGGCAGAGCAGGAGCGTTTTAAGACGCGTTGCAATCTGCAAATCCACTCGGGCTCGCGGTTTTATTGTTTTCTCATAGGCTCGAGAGGTGCAGACTAGAGTCCGGGGGGTCAGGAACGTCGGGCGAAAGCTCTGCTTTTAGCCACGCGGAGGAGAGGGAAGCGGGCGCGCCGCGCGCCGCCGTCACTGTTCTCGAGAAAGGCGCCCGCGGAGGCTGCTCTCCGCACCGGGTCTCTGTGGCGCAATCGGTTAGCGCGTTCGGCTGTTAACCGAAAGGTTGGTGGTTCGAGCCCACCCAGGGACGTCTTCCTTTTCGCGCTCTCCGGGCCGGCGCTTTTGCGCGGACCCCCGAGTCCAGGCCCCCGGCGGAGCCCCAGGGGCGCGGGAGGAGGAGCCGGCGGCCCTGCCCGCGCCCTGCCCGCGCCCTGCCCGCGCCCTGCCCGCGCCTCGGCTTCCGGCCGCGGCCCTTCCGCCCCCTGCGCCCCGGGCCCCGCCTGGGCCTGGGGGCCTCCCGCCTCCGCGCCTCCAGCCCCGCGGCCCCAAAGGGCAGCTGCTCCCCGAGGCCGCGGCCACAGGCCTCTTCTCGGCCGGGGGTGGGGGCGAGGAGGGGACGAGCCGCGCCCACCGCCCCTCGCGGCCTGGACTCCAGCTGCGGCGCCCGCGGCCCAGGCCGGAGCCAGGCGACCCGTCCCCCCCCGCGTGGAGCGCGCAGGCGGCCCACGGCGCGGGGCGTGGTGGTGCAGTGAGTGCGTGGGTTGAGGAGGGTCACCCCCCAGCTGTCACTGATGTGAAATCCCCACACTCTCCACCAGCGTTGAAGCCTGGTCCCCTTCGGCCGGTTCCCCGCCAGCCTAAGCACGCACCCTTTATGCTGACCAAAGCATTAATTATCCTGCTGTTAGGAAATCCAGAAATAATTTTATTGTAATAAACCCTTTGTGTGGACGCGATTTCACTCTTCTGTTTTACTTTTTCTACCAGATTAAGGTGCTAGAATTTTGTAGAGAATGGAACAAGCCTGAAAATTTCCCCCTCAGTTCAGAAAGGGAGAAATCTTTTTTTTTTTTTACAACTGTGAAAGTTCAAAAAAGAATTATGACAAGAGTTAAAGTGAAACCACTATAAATTTTGCTTTGACATCCTATAAGCATCCTTTTTCTCTCACAAGATACAGTCTTCTCAAAATAGTTACCTTGTAACTTGTAAGCTAAGATACACTGCATTCCAGAAGTAATTATAGTTTCATCATAATGAAAATTGTGGGTATAGACTGTCGAATCTTGAAAGAGGGTTATGTAGACAAGTATATGAACTGGCACATCTTATTTCTGCAAATATCTAATTCTTCTCTGCGTTATATTTTCCCAAGGTTTACATATTTTAAAAGACCAGTGTTAAAAAAAATAAAATTAAAAAAAAAAAAAAAAAAAAAAAAAGACCAGTGTTTATTGAGTTAGGCACTGTTCTAAATGCTTTCCTGGATTAGCTTGTGTAACCCTGACAACACCCTTTCTAGGCAGATCCTGTTCCCATTTTACAGCCGGAACAACTGACGCACAGTGGGAGCCAGGAATGCCAGCAGTGGCTGTGACTTACCAGCACAGCACAGCTTTGAACCCAGGTGTCTGGCTGGGAGCCCACCCTCCTCACTGCAGTCCTGCCTGCCTAGCCCTCTCCTCTAAAATGGAACTACTCAATTCATTAGTTACTTTAAAACCCAAAGTGGTGCTTTTTAATGACAATTCATTAATATTTTGCTACAGACCTGATGAAGGAAAAAAAAAAAGTTCCGAATGCTCATAAAACACTTAAAAGGCAGTGTAAAATGACATGTTCATCAGGCTGCTTAATTTTATTCAAGTGAACATTGTGGGACCATGAAATCGGAAGTGAAATGCGTCTGTGGGAACAATTGGGTAGCATTTCTGTAGAGAAGGCAAGATAAAAAAATAGAGGCAGTTTGGAAGAACCGCCGGCAAATACGGAACAGGCCTAGAGATGAAGACAGACCCGGGCAGTGCGGGGTAGCTGAGGTCTAGGGGTGCATTGACAGCTCACTGCTCTCTGGGAATTGGAGCATCCAGGTTTACCCCTATTTCAGGGCACCCTTGTGAGACAGCACCAGGCTTTGCACCTGGCCTGGACCCAGGTGACAGTTTTAATTTTGTTCCTACATTTCCAAGTATGCTCTACTTCACCATATTTGGGGAATTAATAGGATTTAGAGGCTAGAAAATCAAGAGGGTTAAATGCACTGGGAGGTGGGCCCTGAGTGCAAAACTGCCCTGGAACACAAGCAGCTGGCTGTAGCATGTGGCTACGCGCTGAGTATTTCCTTCTGATTGGCTGTAGCCTAAAGAAAGTGGGAACCGTTTTGGACAAATTGCTTAAATATGTATTGCCGCGCTGGCGTCATAACATGTTAATGCATCTTAGTTTCAATGGCAATAAATGCTACCTGTGGGGAGCATGCTTCGTTCTTCGTTTCTGGAATCTGTAACACCAGCCCGGCCCAGAGGCCTGCTGTGCTCATTTAGCTCAGAGCATGCATTAAAGCCTGGGTAGCATTTAAAAGGTTCTGTTGCGCATCTGAGTATGTAAATAGGTTCCCAATATTGCTAATAAACAGTCGAATAGCTAAAAAACCTTTTCTATAAAATAAGAGGAAAACTCCCTGAAATACAGTGATAAAGGTGCACTAACTGCTAGGGTTAAAACACTTACTACGGAATGTAATATTCCTATCATTTAGAAGTGGGAAAAACAACAACAGAAAATCAATAGATGAAAATCACAGATCTGTCAGAAAATTACAGACATCAGCCATTTTCAATATTTTAGTGCAGGAAGTAGTTCCTTAGGTTAGCCTGGAGGTGGGCGGGGGTGTCACATGGCAAACATGTCTCTATTCCTAAACCTGTGTCTGATATCAGACACTTTGCTATAATACTCCTGCGGAAACATCATTTCACATTCTTCTGCATGCACAATGCATGATAAGGAATAGAGCCAACGTGAATTCTAATTTTGTTTCTTAGAATTTTGGAGGACATGAGGCCTAAAATGTTCTTCAGCTTATAGCGACACTGACAGAATAGGGCTAAACTAAACTATAATCCATTTAGCTAGAAAATGGCTTAAAAGTTGAAACATTTAAAATGTAACAGTTTAAGTGAGTGTTTTTATTAAAAATTAAGAACATTAACTTTTACCAGTTGCAAAATTTCACTTAACTGGCTTCCAGTTGGTCCTCTTTGGAGGCGTGGCACAGTTTAGGGTTTCACATATTGGCGGAAATGTTGCGCTTACAGAAGTAATGTGGCAATACATTATTCCTGTAAAATAGTAGTAGTAAACTCCTCAGTTTTAAGCTATTCTCAGAGCTTACATTTTTAAGTAAAGTAATTAAAATTTAAATTTGCTAGCATTTAAATTACAAAAATGTAATTAGAGATTCATGTAATTACGAAAACTCTTAAAATATAATTTTAAAGGAAACTTTTTAAAGCATCAATACCTACTGAAATTTGCAAAAGTCATTAAGGCTACAACAGTAAAATTTTTCCAAAGCAAATATACCTTTGTAACCAACCACTAGCTCAATAAATAAAACAACTTCAACATCCCAGAAACTCCCTTTGTACGCTCCTCCCAGTCCCCCCAAATCACTTGAAACTGTAAATATATGGGTTATCAGGTAAAAGTGTGAATTCTAAGTTGTCATAGGTCAGGACTGAAGAATAATTTACTGCAAAATCCTGTCAGAATAGGACTTACATGTGAAGACTAGAAGAAATCACAGAAACTAGAAATCAGTTTTCCACTTAGAATTCCATGCCTACTCACAACCTGATTATCTGTGATAACCTTGTAAGAATAAATGTGGACTATTAAGGCATAAAATATGAGAAGTTTATTATTTCTTTATTTCTCTGTAAGCAAATACAAAACTACCCCCCCATGTTTGCCAGCTACAAAAAAAAAAAAAAAAAAAAAAAACAACAAAAAACAAACAAACAAAAAAAAACATGAAATAAAAACAATCTTCTAGAAATGATTTTGGCTTTTAAATTAATTTGATATTCACTTTTGGAAAAAAATTTTAAACTTTAAAACCAAGATGAGATTGGAGATTAAAAGGTGCTATAAGAAAAGATGACTCAGTAGTTTCCCAAATAGTATATTCTGAAATGTTAGGAATTTTAATCTAGAGTCCTCTGTTGGAGAAGACAAGTACTTGTCCTGTCATTTTGAAACTATAAATGACTATGAAGGAAAGTCTATATCATATCTGCATGGAAAAAAAAGAGCTATATTTAAAGTTGTGGAAGGCCCAACTTTTAATATCATGGGGGAAAGGCAGTTCTAGAAAGGGTTGGCGTATAAGAATCAAAGCAAAGTTTTGCTTTCTCTTTTCAAACAAAATTCTTCATTCTCACTGCAGCTGTCCAAACCTCGGGCCTAAACCCAGATGTAACACTTCCTTCTCTCGTGGATGCTACTGGCTGCTCAACCTTATCACTGTGGGGTCTGATGGGACCCAGCTCTTGACGGGCAGTTCTGGTCTCATGGTCATTTGACGACCCATGGTCAGGTGTTCTCACAGCCCAGTTCCCTGTTTGTTTATTTTTGAATGGTGTGCTCACTTGCTGCAGACACCTGGCCTTATTCCAGAAAGCTGGGGTCTGTAGTGTGATCCCCCTTTGGCGGCTTGCCATTAACTCCACATGGCATCTCTGCCCACCAAATGCCATCGGGTCTTTTGAGGTGTCTGTCCAGGTGGTAGGGCCGCTTCATTGCACCGGACTTGCTGGGGGCCCCACGAGAACCAGTGGCCCTTGAGCCACCTGGTGAATGAGCTGAAGCAGGTTCCTGTTGAGCATGGGCCCTGCAGAGGCTTGGCAGGCATGTGGCTATTCCCTGCAGTAAGTATAAGACACAATACTTTGTCCATACTTTAGTGGGGGCGGGGGGGGGGCTAGTTCTAGACCACAGGATTCCTCAAAACTTCATTGAAGTCGGAATCTGGGGTTTGCCTCCCCCCGTCTGACGACGTGCATCTCACCAGGGCCACCAGCCTACCGCTGGTTCTTCCTCACCTGGCCTAGCAACACGATGTCACCTTCGACTGGACCACCCTGAGGTTCTGCAGAACGTCCAGACGGTCCAGCTCCCTTCGGAGGGTGAGGGAATTGACATGGACTTGGAGCTGGATGGAATGCAGACCTCCCTGTGACTCACATGCACGCAGGCTGCTTCCGCTCTTTCTCCCAATTGGGAGGGCCACATACCACGTGCCCAAGGCCAGGGGTTGGGGCCACTCCTTGATGGACTTTGCTGTCACCCTCCAGGACTCACTGGGTTTGTTCAAGGTCAGACTAGTGAGTTCACTGGAGTGTGATGAGGACTTCACCGCACCCTTTAGATGGTCACGGGCGCCAGGAACCTGCCCATCCTTGCGACGTGGTGGCCGGGGGCAAAGGAGGCAGGAGGAACTTCTCTTGGCCTTTCCGACTGATGGCTGAGGATCAGCGTGGGGGATTCTGCCAACCGCCACGTGTGTCCGTCCTGATCACACATGTATGCGCTGGGCCGGCTGCTGGCCTAGGAGGCAGGACCCCTTTTAGGACCTGGCTCCTGAAGTGCCCCCTCCAGCGGGGGGCCATGAGGACACTTCAGACTCGACACCCAGCAGTCCTTGGAATGGGACTCCGCTTGGGCCCTTGCCTGCCCCCACCCACAGCAGGGAGGGGTGCCAGGTCCTGGGGCGTTCTGGGCGGGAACACAGCATCTGTTGCACAGCTCCCCTAGCTTGTTTTCTAACCTCCCCTTTTCTATTTCTTATTTCTTTCTTCCTGTTTTCTTTAAGTCATTGCTGTTTTTGTGCCTTTCCTAGTTTTTTTTTTTTAGTTACATGCCTGGTTTGTTTATTTCCATTAAAAAAAATAGAGATCAGCGATTTTGATATGTAGTGATTTCCCTTTTCATTATTTTTTAAATAGTTTATAACTGTTTGCTTTTCAACTTAAAAGTTATTAAGGAGAGGTTTACAATTTTTTTTCAGGTGGTTGGATTTTTTTTCCCAAAATTAATGTTAACAATTTATGGCTTTACCCCTGTGTAGTCAGAGAATGAGGCCAAATACACTGTCTGCCTTTGTAATTTATTACAGTTTTCTGTTTCCCAATAAAGAAGCTTTATTTCTATTTCTCTCACATACACCAAGGGCAGATACAGAATAGCTAATGGTAATTGAATCTGACAAATAAATTTGCATGCATTGAAATATCTGGTGTGCAGTATATACAGATAAAGTCAGAGCATATACTTTTTCTTTTTCTTCCTTTATATTACCAAGGTTTTGGGGAAATGAGAAATGAATACAAAAGTAGTATGAGGAGAAATGACTCTTTATTCTCTTAGAGTCCTCATATAATGCTTGAGGAAAACAACCAGAATAATAGAACCGAACTGGAACTGGGAGGCAGGGGCCCAACTGCTTGAGCCACATCCACTCCCTGCTTGTTTTTTTGTTTTTGGTCACTGTCTGCTCATTGTTTGCTTGTTGTCTTGCTCATTGTTTTTCCTCGATGTCTGCTCATTGTCTGCTCATCGTTTGTTTGTCTTCTTTAGGAGGCACCGGAAAACAAACCAGGGACCTCCCATGTGGGAGGCAGGTGCCCAACTGCTTGACCCACATCTGCTCCCCACCAATAGATTTTTTTGGGGGAGGGTGCTGGGACCAACCATCACCAGCTGCCCTAGTAATAAAAATTATGCTTCTGAAATCTTTTTTTTTTTTTTTTTTTCTCCAACAGATTTATTTTGTTTGAAAGGAATGGTTTTTGAAAGAAAAAACGGGGCAGGGAGAGTATGGAGTAGAAAATAAATACAAAAGTAAGCTGTTTTGCTAATTGTTTTATAACCACCACAAACTAGTCGAGAATGCCCTGTACAAAACAACACGATAAAGGTTCAGAGATGGAGGTGTCCCTTAGCAAGGCTGAGGCTTTCCGTCTCCGGTATTTGGGGTTTAGGCTGCAGTCCCTGTTTCTGGATGGATCACCGGGTGGGAGTCACAGTCCATGCTTGAACCAGATTTGAACAGAAGCATGGCCACTTGGCCCAGGTAGAAGTAGGTGAGGTGCTTGGTTTCACGTGCCACATAACTACCGAAGCTCCTCCCCACAGTGCAGGGCCTCCCGGGGCAGGGGCCGGCGGGGCAGGGGCCGGCGGGGCAGGGGCTCCCGGGGCAGGGGCTCCCGGGGCAGGGCCCCCCGGGGCAGGGCCTCCCGGGGCAGGGGCCGGCGGGGCAGGGGCCGG
>JAKSZT010000049.1:5522819-5552067 GCA_026826555.1 Tolypeutes matacus | reverse complement strand
AAAGGGTAGTCTGGGGAAATAAATGTTAATTGAAAGAGAGCTAGAGAATAATCTAGGGACTGGCTAACAGTGAACCCAGAGGTGGATGAGAATTGTGATTACTAGTACAAATACGAGAATGTTCTTCTATGAACTAAAACAAACATGCATCACTATTGCAAGGTGGTAAGACTGTGGAGAGGCATGGGAAAAACGCAATTAATGTAACCTTTGGACTATAGTTAACAGCAATATCATAATATTCCATCAATGCCAAAGATGTGCTGTGTTAATAGTAGGGGGGTATGGAAAAATTATGCCATATGTATGCTATGGACTATAATTAGTGGTAAGAGTCTGATGATATTACCTCATAATCCGTAACAAATGTTCCACAACAATATAGTGTGTTGGTGGAGGGGTGTTGTATGGGAATTCCACACATGTGCGTGATTGTTTTGTAAGTTCACAGCTTCTCTAATAAAAATATATTTTTTCAAAAGGAAAAAAAAGCCCAGAATCTCCTTATTGCTTTAATTTGCATTTCTCTGATTACTTGGGATATGGAAAATTTCCTCACATGTTTGTTAACTTGTTCCTTTCCTCTGTGATTTCACTGTCTGTGCTTTTAAAAAATAATAAAGCAGTTTATAATATTGCATATTGGTGTAATATATTGTGCAGTGATATACCATATATTGATGTATTATACAGTATTGTATGTTGATATACTTCACGTATCACACATTTCACCCATTTAAAACGTACAGATCAATGATTTTTAGTATGCTCAGAGAATTGTGGCAACCATCACCACAATTAATTTTAGAACGTTTTCATCGCCCCATTAACAGCCAGTCCTCATTTCTCCCCAGCTTTCCCCACTCCCCAGCCGTAGGCAACCACTGATGGCTTTCTGTCTCTGTGTGCCTGCCAGTTCTGGATATTAGATATAAATGGCATCATACAATATGTGGCCTTGTGGCTGTGGCTTTTCTTACTTAGCATGCTTTAAAGTTTCATCCATATGGTAGCACATACCAGGGCGTCGTCTCTTTTCATTGCTTCGTCATATAATGAATAGTATGGACAGACCAATTCTTGTTTATCCATTCACCAGTAGATGGACATTTGGGCTGTTTCTGCTTTTTTGCTATTATGAATACTGCTGCTGTGAAAATGCACGTACAAGATTTTGTTTGGACATATGTTTTCATTTCTCTTGGGTATACACCTAAGAGTGGAATTGCTGGATCATATGGTAACTCTTTGTTCAACATTTTGGGAACTGCCGTACTGTTTGTCCATGCTTTTTGCATATTTTTCTATCGGTGTCTTGGTGACTTTTCCTATAGGTTCATATGAGCTTTTTACATAAGGTTGAAACTAACCTTGAGAACTTACAAGTATTTTATCCCCATATATTGCTCGTCTTTAATTTGGGTAATGAGATTTTTGTGTGCAAATATCTTTAATTTTTATATTGTCTGTTCTGTCAGTGATTTTTTGGTAACTTGTTTCTTTGTTTCTAAGCTATATAAAACCTTTCCTCTGTGGAGACTGGATACATTTTTTTTTTTTCCGGAGGTATGGGGAAGACGCTCAACCACTTGAGCTACATCTGCTCCCTGATTGGATACATATTAATGTTTGCTTTCTTTTAATTTTTCTATAATTTGATTTTTAAAAAATATTTCAATACTTGATCTATCTGTAATTTATTTGTGTGAATGATGTGAGGTCAAGATCTAAATGCATTTTCACTCCCAGCTACCTAACCAGTTGCCCCATTACCATTTATTTAATACTTCTTCCCTCTCCTATTGAACATGTGCTCTTTTGTCACTTATTAATTTATTTACACATACTAAGGTCCATTTTGATCAACACGCCTATTCTTGCACCGATTTCACTTTGTTTAAATTGTTGAAGGTTTATAGAATATTTCGTACTTGGAAAAATAACGATTTCCTCCTCAATCCTGTACCTCACATTCAACTAATGATCTTTTTCAAAAATTTCTTAGTGATTCTTCTATTGTCTAGATGTTTTCCAGATTTTTCCAAAGTTTTAAGGTTTTGAAACAATAGTGTTGGGATTTTCATTGCATTGCATTAAGTTTTCAATTTAATTATTAGGGACTTGACATTTTTATAGTGTTGAATCTGCCATCCAGGAACCTGGCATTTCTCTCTGGTTATAGTATTTTGAAATATTCCAACTAACTGTTGTACTCATCTCATTTAGGAGCAGATGCAGGTTTGTGGGGCTGCAGCTTATGCAATCTTGGAGGCTTTCTTTAACAAAGGGAATGAAAAATTACACATGCACAGTCAGGTACTAAGTCTTGGAAGGGACCCATAGAAATGACGGGTTAGCCTGCAGTCGCTAGCTCTCTTTTCACAGGTGTCGTGGTGCTTTTGTGGAGAATGCCTCTTGTTGTCATGCAGCTTAGTAGGTAACCTGCCGAGAAGAATGCAAGAAGCCATTTACTGAACTCAATATATATATACTTAATATATATTTAATAACTCTTAATAGCTTCCCATCTTGGAATTTCTATATAAACAATCATTTCATAGGCAAATAATAGTGATTTTATATTACCTTTCATAATTTTTTCCCCAGATCTTAAACTTCACAAGGGAAAGGATTGTATAATGTTGGTAATTAAAAAAATATTTGTTAGTGATGACTGAATGACTAAATAAAGGCGTAGCTTAATTGTAGCCGTGGCTAGGTGGATTTGCTACTTATCAAATGTTATGCTTCAGATGGAACTTCATTTTCACATACTGCAAAATGGAGGCTGCCAACCTTGCCTTGGAGACATATATTTTTGGGGGGCCATAAATGAACATACTTTGCATTTTAGATTGGATTGCCAATGTCATTTTAATGCTTTAAACTGATAGTATATTTATAGAGAATTTTGGACAGTTTTCATTCCAGAAACTATTCAAGAAAGTTTGTAATTGGCCTAGATTCTTGTGCCAAAAATAGATTGCCAAAATGGGAAGGAAAGATTCCCATAAATCAATAACTAGGTCTTAAAAAGGCTCATTAGAGACTCATTCTATTTACAAGCCAAATGAAAAATATTGGAAAGATTACCGGTTTATGTTTGCTATTTTGGAAGATAAAGAATCAGATTTGTATAGGCCATTTGACAACCACATGTTTCAGAAATTTTGGAAGACAACTGATTTATAAGTTCTTTTTTATTCTTTAATGTCTTTGAATTTTGGTGTAAGATATTGTAGGACAACAGAAAAATGGGCAGTTAAAGTTATTTAGTAGTTAGTTAAAATAAAGTCCTCCTGGCTGCTAAGTTTTTGAAACCTCACAAAATCCTGTAGTTCCCAAATAACCCTACAGAGGGCGCTATAGGGATGCAACCCATTGTGGCTGACAACAAGCTGGACCTTAGCCCCTAATTCTTAAGTATCCAAATAATCAAGAGCACAGGGATTTTTAAATTTTATTTTATTTATTTATTTTTTTTAGTTAAACTTTTCGTTTCAGTAACCTAAGACATCTAGTCACAATAAAGAATACTCATTAAATTAAATGCGTGATTGACAGCATGATTGGGGCATGGGGCTAGGGGGTGACACTGTCAAATCCATTTACCTTTAAGTGGTGTCCATTAACATGCCATTAAGATGGATGCAAGTGCTCGCTTCGGCAGCACGTATGAAAATAAAAAATAAAAAAAAAGATGGATGCAAAAAACTCACAGGTGTTCCTTAGACTGTTTTCAGTTAATCTGACTTAATACTTATTAGTAGATTTCGTAATTGCCTTAATAAAACAAAACAAAAAAAAACAACACGACAATAACAAACCACAATTTATATGTGCTCTCAGAATTGGTAACCTCAGCAAAACAGCAATGACATTTCAGGATTTTTTATATGTGGGGATTTTGGGCATCCCTGCTCCCAAATCTCACTTTTTCCCTCCAAAACCAACTTTTGGGAAACAGAAAGGTTTTAGCAATTGTGACTTAATGCAAAGGAAATTATTTCCTGAGACGCGTGACATACCACTAAGATAAAAAAGCCTAAACTGGGACAGAAAAGGCTAAAACATGATTAACGAAGGCATCATACGCTTCGATGGCAGTAAACGGTTAGACGGAAGAAGGGAGTGAGCTGTGGTCATTCTCTCTTCCACTCGACAGCTTTAAATTGAAGATTGTAATTCGTCTTGTGGTTGCTTCAGCTTTAGGCTTTTATCACTGTTCAGTTTTAAAAGCAGGACATGCAGTATTATATATTAAAAGCTCTTTAATATTTAAAAACCCCAGAAAGCCTTTAAGTGGGACTTAATTAAAGTTCAAACCAACCTTACAGGTGTACCCAAGACAGTTTTCAGAGGTCATTTACCAACAACTGGTGCTCACTGAATTCACTCACAGTGTTGTCACCTGCAGAAGTTCCCCGCCAGGCCAGTGCCCGCACATGCAGCAGATGGACGCGCGCGGGGCGGTTCTGGCTGACACACGATTTGGGGTGTGGTGCTGGCGTCCTGCCAGCATTTAGAGAGGGCCACCACCAGGACTCGACGTCCTGCAAAGCTCCGTTTGGTTCTGCACAATGAAAAGTTTTGCTGTGTCCTGCTAGAGACGAAAAAGAGGCTTGGAACAAAAACCTGCCACAAATACGTCATTGCACTTCAAAGCAAGGGTAAATCAGTAGCCCTTCAGCACACAGGATAAAGCCATGCTGAGAAGTCTTGCTTTGTACTTTATGCAAAAAGGTTCGAAATGTAGGAAAAAGTCATTGTGGAGATGGAAACTTAAAGGGAATAAAGATTTGGGGTCAGAATGACTGAAAAACACCTTCACTGTCTTTGTTTAAAACTTTGCTATTTTGCAGCGGCGGCCAGGCTTGCTCTTTGGGGGAGGCAGGGAGTGGGCTGGGGTAGGGTGGCCCCAGTGGAGAAGGCGCCAGTCCAGCGTCCTTTCACTCTCACTCCATTCCCACCGCTGGGCCCTCTAGTCTGCTCCGTTGGAGGCAAACTGCAGTTCCCAGACTCCCCTGCAGCGGGCTCAGCCCCAGGCCCTGCCAACAGAAGGCTCCGAGGAGCCTGGAGGCAGAAGCTCTTTTCTTCTCCTTGGCTCCGGGGATGAGGCACGCGTGGACCGCTGGCTCCTGTCCAGGTAGATGGCGTCACAATGGCAGCCTGATGCTCAGCTTGGGCTCTGGCAGTGGTCGCGGTGCTGGCGACAGGAGACTTTGGCCTCCCAGGCCCCTGAAGCAGTGGGTGAGTGGGCTTCCCATCCAACACCCCAGCCCCCTGCCATGGGCCACCACAGGTCTTCGGGGTCCACGCCAGTCACTGCACATGAAACAGTCGAGGGCCAAGGAGCTCCTAAAATAATGGTGTTTCAGGAACCAGACCAGAGTTAGAGCCCCAAGCCAACCCGAGAACCTAATCAGCTGCCCCTGGGGAAGCCAGGACGTTACACATTCTAGGACCTGTGCCACTAAGCCACGGGCCAGCCGGGCGTGAAGGGACACATACAGGTGGGCAGCGGCCCACTGGCCCAGCCCAGAAGTGTCACTCTGCTGGTGGCAGAAAGTAGCCGGGAGTGGGTGCAGACAGGCAGCGGAAGCAAGGAGCCACGGGCTAAGCCCTGGTGTCCGTCTGCAGAGCTGAATCAAGTCCTTGCCTGGCAGGGCAGAGCCACGGACTCCCTGCCCTCCAACTCAGGCTGGTGCGGGAGCCAACGGGAGACTGTGACCATGCCTGGGAAGCCTCTCAGGGTCGAACATCGAAACGAAAGATTTATTATCCACCGGAGGAAAACCCACCACGCAGGTCTGCTGGCCACCGCCCCCACTTTTGGCCAAGGTCCTGGACCGAGGAGGCTCGTCCTGGAGTGTGATGCCTCCTCCTCACCCCCAGCCCAAGGGGAGGCTGCCGGGCACTTCCACGCGGAGGGACAGGGTCGCTTGGCCGGCTCCTCTGCCACAGCCTTGCGCATCCTGTCCTTGAGCTGGGCACCCTCCTGCCACGCAGACCTGCATCCCAGCCACTTGTGGTAGGGGACAGCCACCACCAGGAAGCCGGCATCCAGCGCGGGGCGCCGAATCAGGACGAAGCAACCCAGCCCGTCCTTGTCCGACGGTGGAAGCCGGGGACCCCCACTGCGGGAAAGCTAGCCTCTCAGCCCAGGGGCAGTGGCTGACTCCCGGCGGGATGAGGGGCGACAGAGCCCCCCGGGCCAGGGCCACCAGCTTCCAGCGGCACCTCCCGTCCAGGGCCCAGCCATGTGCGTGGCCCCCACGAGGCAGCCCTTGTCAGCACTTCCGGAAGTCCCCGCAGGGCTCCCTGCAGCTCCTTCTTGTGGAGGGCCGTGGGTCTGGGGTCACGGCTGAGGCTGGCAAGAGGGGGCCTGTGCACTTGGGGGATTCCAGGGGGTGGTGGCGTTGATGTGGGGCAGCTTCCTCTTTCTATTTTTTTAGGAGGTACCGGGGATCCCAGGACCTTGTACATGCCAAGCAGGCACTCAACCACTGAGCTCCACCGGCTCCATGTGGAGCAGCTTCTGGAAGGTTCTGCTCCTGCAGAGAGTGGCCACCTAGAAGCCGGGCGTGAGACTCAGGGCAGAGCCGGCTGGCAGCCGTGCCTCCCCACTCTGCAGCACACGAGGGAGCACACCACGTCCACCTGGAGAGCTGGGCAGGCCTGCCAGCTCTGGTGCCAGCTCCCTGTGTCCTGGACGGAGGCTCAGATGGACACAAGCCAGGACAGTGCTGCACAGATGTGAGGGGGGGCCATGCTCGGTTTCGTTCGGGATGTGCTGGGCAAAGGCCTCGAACAAGGGCAGCAGGCTCAGCCACCTGAGGAAGGCCAAGGACTTGGCACGGTGGGCGACCTCGCTGGGTGCCGGGGGGCGCACAGCAGGTGGGCTGCCAGGTGCCGAACACCTGGGGCTGGTGAAGCTGAGCTTGCCATGGGCGTCGGCCAGGTCCAGGTGAGGGGCTCTGGGCCGGGCGGCAGCGAAGGCCCGCAGCAGGGCACGGGCGCCGACGCGGTGCCCCCGGAGGACCACTGCCCTTCCCCAGCCACCGGCTCCACGCACTCGTCCTCCGGGCGGCCCATCCCGACTCAGACAGATGCCCCCTGTCATGGCGAGGGCCACCGCCAAGCGGGCGTCTGCGGTTTCTGCCCGGCGTCCCTGCAGGTGCACCGGCGGCTCCCGCACGCCGCGGCCCAGGGCTGGGCCGGGAGGCCACGTGCGTGTCCTCCGGCCTCCGCAGGCGCCAGGCGACCTCGGGAGGGCTGGGGAGTGCCCGCGCCCAGGGGCTCCTGGGCTGCCTCAGGGGTCCCGGGCCAGGCCGATGCCAGCTGGCCGATGACGGGATGGAGGAGGTGCTGGAAGCGGGCACCCCGCATGGACGAGCCGCGGCTCCCTGGAGGAGGTCCCCTGCAAGCCGCGACCGCCGCCAACTAGCCCTGGCGGCTCCTCTGGATGGGGGCTTTTTCCAAGAGCTGGTCCACCTCTGGGGAGGGGGCCAACACCGGCTCCTGCTCCACAGGCCCCAAGAAGCTGGGAAATGGGGCCTGCAAGGCAGAGCGCTGTGTGCCACTGGGTCAGCGGGCGCGTGGGCTGCTTCCCCAGGCCAGCTGCGTGGGGGCCCCGGTGGCAGGGCCCCGGCCCCCAGCAAGCCATCCCAAAGCCCTGGGGAGAAAAACAAGGGTGGGGTGCAGGGGCAATTCCAGACTCACAGACTTAGGGAGAGAAACGCAGCCCATGGGATGCATCACAGCCCGAGTCTCCACAGAACCAGCCCGAGTCTCTGTTCGACTCCCCACAGGCAGGTGGCAGGATTTTCTGGACCGGAAACCTCAGAGAACTTCTGCAGCAGTAGGAGAGCACAATGAAATATCCCAACTCAGGCGCGTTCTAGGGTTAAGGGCTCTCAGGCTGCATGCTTCAAACTGCCCTTGGGGGCCATTCAGCAGTCAGCAACCCCAGCCTCCACCCAGACCTACCAAATGGGAATCTCCACAGGTGGGGCTCAGACAGCTACTCAATTCCCTATTTCAAGGGCAACCGGGACAATAAGACAAGAGATTTTAAATCTGACTCACCCCATGACATATAATTCATATTTTCACTGCTTCTCTAGGTATATCTTATTATATTTTTTCTAGGTATATTTTATTCTTTTTTTTTTTCCTAGGTATATTTTAATACTTAAAGACATAGGAGTAAATGTCCCAAAATCTAAGCTAGATTTCATCACCAATTTACTTAAAAAACAACAAACTTCTAAGACTACAACTCAAGCAATCATAAAAGGCTTTTCCAGAACTATCTTCCCAATTTTATTTCCTCTTCCGTTTCCTCATCCCCAACGGGCACGCACTTTCATTTTATTTCACCTTTGCAGCATCTGTTGCCTGTTGGGTCCCCCCACCATAAAACCCAGCAAAACACCATTTATCTTCCGAAGAACAGACTGAATGTTACCTCCTCCAGGAAGCCTCCCTGAATTCCTTCCTCTGGATCCATATTTGCAACACATCCCTACAATATTGCCTTTAATAGTTTTACCTGCCAGCCTTGCCCTCGGAGGGGCTGAATGATGTAGGTAAGGCCGGTGCCAGGGGCACGATGGAATGGTGACCTGGGCCTCTGTTCTTGGACACAACTCGACTCATCTCCTTCCAATTTCCCCGGAACTTGGTATGTGGCCAGCACATTTTATTTTTTAAGCGAATGGAATACTGCAGCTGTAAAAAAGCTTAATCAGCTTCTACATAAAGGGAAAAAAAAGAGCCAAAGGGGAGGAGTTATTTGCCCAAGTGCAATAGCTTCCATTAGCCCTTAAGAACCGACCCCAGGCACGGAGGGGAAGCACTCGGAAAAGGGTTTCGACTTCATAAAATCGAGCTAGGGATTAAAAGTTGCAGTTTACAGAAAACTGAGGTCCAGAAGTCTAACTCTGTTTTAGGCCAAATACCAACCTGGAAGTTTGACTCAAAATAAGGAGAGAAAAAGTCCTGTAAAAGGTGAGGAAATCCAGCTCGTGGGGGACACCGGGAAGGCTCAAGGAAGACGATGGCTTCTAAGCCAGGCCAGGGAGGCTGGGGAGGCTGGGGAGGCTGGGGGAGGCCAGGGGAGGCCGGGGGAGGCAGATGTGAGGAAACTCTGAGCACAGGGCCCTGGCTCCCCTCCCACCTACACTAGAGCCCCCCACCCGGGCCCATCTCACTCCAACCGTCCCTCCCCCAGCCTCCCTCTCAGCCACAACTTCAGGACCCAGGCTCCTTCCTGGCCCCACATGACCCCCATCTACCTTCTGCGCCATCCCTCAGGCCTGGTGTTTGTATTTTATTTTATTTTATTTATTTATTTATTTTTAAAGATTTTATTTATTTATTCATTTATCCCCCCCTTGCTGCTTGTGCTCGCTGGGTCAGCTAACCACGCCGTGCGGGTGGGCCTGCCCTCACCAGGAGGCCCCGGGAACCGAACCCGGGGCCTCCCATATGGTAAACGGGAGCCCTACTGATTGAGCCACAGCCGCTTCCCTGGTGTTTGTATTTTAAAAATACATTTAATTATTTATCCTGATCACTAAGTTTAAATTTAAGGCACCCCCTGCAATTTTGTGCCTTCAGTGAGTGTCCCCCTTGCTTTGTCCTTGTGCCAGCCCTGCTGTCCGTATTTCGTTGAAAGGGCTCGAGTGCAGCGCTGCAGTTATCGTCAAAGCGATGACATCAAATCGCATTGTGTGAGAAAGGAGATCCGAGAACTCCTCTACCAGAATCAGGAACTAGATTTTACTAAACTAGCAGCGGCACGTGAACTGCCGGCACCACACTAAATTTCATCAATACGTATTATTTTTAAACATTTCATACTCCCCTGTACCTCTCTTCATTGCAGTGCTTTGATGGAATGACTTCCAGTATCTTCTTAGATCAAAACATATTCATTTGAAGTCAACCATAACAGTCTGGCTACTTTATTAGATCTTTCGGTGTAGTTATATCTGAGCCTTTTTTCAGGGTACTCAGCTCATTTTTAAAAATTTTGTGTAGTGAGACTAAATATCATCTAAGAATTTCATTGCAGGATTTGTCATAGGTCATGTTTCCAAAGATGGCCACAGCCCCCTCTCCCATCCTGCGTGCTCTTTCATAATATGTACTCGCCGCACCGTCACGAAGAGGAGAGCCACCTGCCCTCCCCTGGACTTTGGGCCAGCCCTGTGATGCCATGAAACTTTGGGGGTTGGCCTGAAGTGGTTGGCAGCTTCCTCCTTTGCCTCTGGGAACCCTCCTTCGTGGAACCCAGCTGCCATGCCGTGAAGGAGCCCGAGCAGCCACAGGGAGAGGCCCACGAGGAAGAGGACTGAGCCCGGGCAGCAGCCAGCACCAACTGCAGTCACAGGAGCAAGGCCACTGTGACCCTCTCAGCTGCCCCAGAGCCCCAGCTGACACCCCGTCAGGTGGAAAAACTGACCTACAGTTTTTCTGTAGGCCAGCCAACCTACAGAAGCACGAGAGTCATAAAGTGTTATTTGGAATGGATTATTAAATCGCAAGAGATAAAAAGGGGACATTACAGAATATTTGTTATAAAAGGGGAATGTGAAACCTGGTCTTGTCGGGAACCAATGTCAGAGTTCATGCTTTAAAATTAGGACTTCTGAAAGAGTCCACGAATTGTACAGCATATTAGTCCAGGTTCTCCAGGGAAACAGAACTGACAGGAGACATCTGGAAATAGTATGAGATTTTATAAAATTGTTTTTATGTGACCGTGGGGATGCACAAGTCCAAATTTTGTAGGGCAGGTGGCTCCAACGAAGGTCCTCGATGAGCCCCCAGGAGATGCCGCTGTCTGAGGCAGAGATGGGGATTGTCTCTGAATGCTGAAACACGTCTCCTTTTAAGGCCTTCACCTGAGTGGATGAGGCGTCACTCATTGCTGACGGCAAGCTCCTCAGTTGATGGTAGATGTCACCAGCCATCTATGCCATCAGCTCACTGCTGATCAAAGTCTGTGAAATGCCCTTGCATTACAATTGGCCCAATGCTAATTTGCTTGGCCAAACAACTGGGCACATTACCTGGCCAAGGTGACACATGAACCTAACCATCACACACAGTATTTGTTTTTTGACAGGATCAAAAGTAAGCAATTCCAAGATGTAAAAAGAAAACCAATATGGCAGAAACTTGCCACCTTGTTTTCTTCATTTTCCTTATTTCCCGCCATTTTAACTGAGAAATTAATTATTTTGTACTGGAAGACAAAAACATGCCATAGAGAAAACTACTAAGTTAGTGACTGTTGTCCAGTGGGTCAAAGATGGCTGAGGACCTTGATCCCTAAGTCATCAGTCATTGTCCATGTGCTAATCCTCACTTATACACAGATGCTATTGTGATTAGGAAGTTCAAAATCACTCAAAAGCATTACTAATTTGGCAGTTGCATGTTTTTTTATCTATAAACTTTTTTATTATATATATTTTTAATTGAATTATATCATTCATACATGAGCATACATAAACAATAAGTATATAGTAAAAGTTGTGAACTTACAAAATAAACATGCATAACATCATATGGGGGTCCCATACATCACCCCTCCACCAACACCTTGCATTGTTGTGAGACATTTGTTACCAACTATCCAAAAGCATTGTCAAAATATTACTACAAAGTATAACCCATATCCTACATTTCGTGTATTTTTCCCCCAACCCACCTTATTTAAAAAAAAAAAAAAATTTATTACAGAGGTTGTGAACTTACAAAACAATCATACACTTGTGTAGAATTCCCATACAACACCCCCTCACCAACACACCACACTGGTGGAATATTTGTCACAGATGATAAAATAATATCATCAGACTATTATTACCAACCATGGTCTATATCATACATTTGGCACACTTTTTCCATACCCCCCCCGCCCCCATTATCAACACAGTGCATCTTTGGCATTGATGCGAGAATATTACAGTATTGCTGTTAATCGTAGTCCATAGGTCACTCCGGTTGTACTTTTCCCATGC
The DNA here is from genome assembly GCA_026826555.1 of Tolypeutes matacus. Lineage (NCBI taxonomy): Eukaryota > Metazoa > Chordata > Mammalia > Cingulata > Chlamyphoridae > Tolypeutes > Tolypeutes matacus. The sequence continues at coordinate 5,540,029 of JAKSZT010000049.1, read as the reverse complement.
CTCTCCACATTCCCACCACCCTGCAATAATGATGTACATCTGCTCTAGCTCACAAAGGCCACTCTTGCATCTGTACCATTGTTGCAGTTTGGCAGTTTGATGTAATTATGAATTCCAAAAATATAATTGGATCATGCTTGTAAACTGATCTGTTAATCTGGGCATGAGTAAATTATGATTAGGGCGTTAGGGCATTGACTGGGTGGGTGGGTGGGGGAATCGAATATAAAAGGCAAAGGATAGAGTAGAAGCAGTTTTTGAGAAGCAGTTTTGATGTTGGAGAGAACGCCCCAGGAGAAGAGAAGCGAGCCGTTCACTTGATCGTCTACAGCTGACCTTGTGGAGGAAACAGGCGCTAAGCCCAGAGAGAAACGCAGCCCCAGGAAGAGAGGAACCCAAGAAGCCTGAACCCTGGCAAACGTCGGCAGCTGTCTTGCTCCAACACGTGGCAATGGACTGTGGTGAGAGAAGAAACTTGACACTTTATGACCTGTTAACTGTGGACTTCTACCCCAAATAAATACCCTTTATAAAGACGAACCCATTTTTGGTATTTCACATTAGCACCCCTTTGGCTGACTAATACAATCATCAACCACAATTCTCATCCACCTCTGGGTTCACTGTGTTATTCAGTCCCTAGATTGTTCTCTAGCTTTCTTTCAATTGGCATTTACATCCCCAGACTACCCTTTGCAGCCACAATCTCATTTATAAACCAGCTGCTACTCACTATAAAGTATTACCATCAATTCTATCCATTTCCACACTTTTACAGTCAAGTTAATTAAAACTTCTACATACATTAAGCATCAGTAGTTCTTCTCAACCCTCCTCTTATCTCCTAATAATCTATACTCTAGGTTTTAACTCCATGCATTTATTCTTCATATTTAGTTCATATTAATGAGACCATGCAATATTTGTCCTTTTGGTTCTGGCTTACTTCACTTAGCATAATGTCTTCAAGATGTCATCATATGTGTTCCAATTTCATTTTTCTTACTGTAGCAGTGTTCCACCATATGTATATACACATTTTGTTTATCCATTCATTGGTTGATGGACACTTGGGTTGTTTCCATCTTTTGGCAAATGTGAATAACGCTGCTATGAACAATGGTGTGCAGGTGTCTGTTCATTTTTAGTTCTTCTGGATATATTCCTAGTAGAGGTATTGCTGGATCATATGGCAGTTCTATATTTAGTTCCTGAGGAACTGCCAAACTCTTCCACAGAGGCTGCACCCTTTTACAATCCCACCAACAGTGAAGGAGTGTTCCTATTTCTCCACATCCTCTCCAGCACTTACTGTTTTCTGTTTTTGTTTTTTTTTTTAAATAGTGGACATTCTAGGTGTGGTGAGATAATATCTCATTTTCATTTTGATTTGCATTTCCCTAATAACTGATGATATGGAACATTTTTTTCATGTGCTTTTTGGCCATTTGCATGTCCTCTTTGGAGAAATATCTATTTAAATTTTTTGCCCATTTTTAAATTAGATTGCTTGCTCTTTTATTGTTGAGTTGTATTATCTCTTTCTATAGAGTGGAAATCAAATCCTTATCAGATATGTGGTTTCCAAATATTTTCTCCCATTGGGTGGGCTGCCTTTTCAGCTTCTTGACAAAGTCCTTCTTAAACAAATGTGTTTAAGTTTGAGGAGGTCCCATTTATCCATGTTTTCTTTCATTGCTTGTGCTTTTGGTATAAGGTTTAAGAATGCACCACCAACTACTAGGTCTTGAAGATGTTTTCTTACATTTTCCTCTAGGAGTTGTATGGTTCTTGCTTTTATATTTAGGTCTTTGATCCATTTTGAGTTACTTTTTGTATAAGGTCTGAGATAGGGATCCTCTTTCTTTCTTTTGGCTATGGATATCCAGTTCTTCCAGCATCATTTGTTGAATGGACTGTTCTGTCCCAGCTGGGTGGGTTTTACAGGCTAGTCAAAAATCACTTGACCATAGATGTGAGGGTCTCTTTCTGAACCATGAATTCTGTTCCATTGGTGTATGTGTCTATCTTTATGCCAATACCATGCTGTTTTTACCACTGTACACAGGTAAAATGATTTAAAGTCCGGGAGTGAGAGCCCTCCAACTTCCCTTTTCCTTTTTAAGATGTTTCTGGCTATTCAGGGCCCCTTACCGTTCAATAAATTTGATTATTGTGTTTTCCATTTGTTTAAAAAATGCTGGTGGAATTTTTATTGGGATTGCATTGAAGCTGTATACCAATTTGGGTAGAATTGACATCTTAATGATGTTTAGTCTTCTAATCCATGAGCATGGAATGTTCTTCCAATTATTTAGGTCTTTTAAAAATTTCTTTTAACAATGCATTGTACTTTTCTGAATACAAATGCTTTACATCCTTGGATAAGTTTATTCCTAAATATTTCATTCTTTTAGTTGCTAATGTAAATGGAAATTTTTTTCTGACTTCCTTCTCAGATTGTGCATTACAATTGTATAGAAACACCACTGATCTTTGCATATTGATCTTGTATCCTAACACTCTACTGAAATCTAGCAGCTTTGTTGTAGATTTTTTGGAGCTATCTACATATAGGATCACATCATCTGCAAATAGTGAAAGTTTTACTTCTTCCTTTCTGATTTGGGTGCCTTTTATTTCTTTTTCTTGCCTGATTGCTCTAGCTAGGACCTCTAGCACAATATTGAACAATAGTGGTAACATTGGGCATCCTTGTCTTGTTCCTGATCTTAACAGGAAAGCTTTGAGTCTTTTACCATTGAGTACAATGTTAACTATGGGTTTTTCATATATGGCCTTTATCATGTTGAGAAAGTTTCCTTCAATTCCTTTCTTTTGCAGTATTTTTTATCAAGAAAGGATGCTGTATTTTGTCAAATGCCTTTTCTGCATCAATCGATAGGATCATATAATTTTTCTTCTTTGATTTATTAATGTGGTGCATTACATTGATTGATTTTCTTGTGTTGAACCCATCTTTGCATGCCTGGTATAAAACCCACTTGATCATGATGAATAATTATTTTAATGTGTTGTTGGATTCAATTAGCAAGTACATTGTTGAGGATTTTTGTATCTGTATTCATTAGGGAAATGGGTCTGAATTTTCTTTTTTTGTGTGTGTGATATTTTTATCTGGTTTTGGTATTAGTATGAGTATTAGTCAGCCAAAGGGGTGCTGATGCAAAGTACCAGAAATCTGTTGGCTTTTATAGAGGGTTTTTATTTGGTTAAAAGCTTACAGTTACAAGGCTCTAAAGAGTCCAACTCAAGCTACCATAAGAGGTACTTTCTCACCAAAGTCTTTTGTCACATGTTGAAGTAAGATGGTTGCCAATCTCTGTGACGGTTTAGCCCTCCTCTTCCTCTTAAGGCTCCACAGGCCCAGCTTCTTCCAATCTTAGCTGTAGGCTGGTATAGGGCTCAGCTGCTCTGTTCTCTTCAGCTGCAAACTATCAGGTGAATGGCTCATCTCCCTTCTCGGGGCTGCAGGATCCTCTTCCGTGTCTATGGAGCTCCCATCTTCTTTTCTCGCGTATCTGCTTCTGTGTGTCTCCTTGACCGAGTGTCCATTTATATAGCCCAGAAATGGGATGGGGACTCAAACTGAGTCGCCCTAATTACATGGTGGAATCAAGCCTTAATCTTAACATAATTTAATCAAACATAATTTAATCAAAGGCATCACAGCTGAATCTAATACAATCAAAGGGTAGCGCACCCAGAGGAACAGACCAGTTTACAAACATAATCAATATCTCTTTTTGGAATTCATAAATAATACCAAACTGCTACAGGATGATATTAGCTTCATAGAATGAGCTTGTTAGTCTTCTTTCTTGTTCATTTTTTTGGAAGAGCTTGAGTAAGATTAGTATTAAATCTTTTTGAATGCTTGGTAGAAGCCATCTGGTCCTGGGCTTTTCATTTTGGGTAGTTGTTTCATGACTGTTTCAATTTCTTTACTTGTGATTGGTTCATTGAGGTCTTCTATTTCTTCTAGGGTCTGTGTAGGTTGTTTGTATGTTCCTAGGAATTTTTCCATTTCATCTACATTTTCTAGCTTTTTGGCATACAGTTTTTCATAGTATCCTCTTCTAATCTTTTATTTCTGTGGGGTCAGTAATCATGTCCCCATTTTCATTTTATATTTCATTTTTTTGCATCTTTTCTTTCTTTCTTTGTCAGTCTAGCTAAGGGTTTGTCAATTTTGTTAATCTTCTCAAAGAACCAACTTTTGGATTTTTAAATATCTCTATTTTTTTCTTGTTCTCAATTTCATTTATTTCTGCTCTGATCTTTGTTATTTCATTCCTTCTACTTGCTTTGGGATTAGTTTGCTGTTCTTTTTCTAGTTCTTCCAGCTGTGTAGTTAGGTCATTGATTTTATCTCCTTCTTCTTTTTTAATGTAAGCATTGAGGGCTATAAATTTCCCTTTCAGCACAGCCTTCCTTGCATTCCATAGGTTCTGATATGTTGTGTTCTCATTTTCATTCATCTCAAGATATTTATTGATTTCTCTCAAAATTTCTTCTTTGAGCTACTACTTATATACATGTTGTTGTTTAATCTCCATATATTTGTGAATATATGGAGATATATTTGTGATGAGCTGATTCTTGGAGCTCCTTACTCTGCCATCTTGTCCCTACTCTACCTATAAAGTTTTTTATTTTCAACCACTTTCAAACTTAAAGGACAATTACAAAAGATATTGAGGGAGTGGTTCAAGCAGTTGAGCACCTGCCTCCCACACGGGAGGTCCTGAGCTCGGTTCCCAGTGCCTCCTAAAGAAGACAAACAAACAACAAGCAGACATCAAGCAAAAACAACAAGCAGACAATAAGAAAAAAACAATGAGCAAAACAACAAGCAGACAATGAACAAACACAAATGAGCAGGGAGTGGATGTGGCTCAAGCAGTTGAGCACCCGCCTCCCACACGGGAGGTCCCTGGCTTGGTTCCCAGTGCCTCCTAAAGAAAATAAACAAACAATGAGCAGACAATGAGCAAAAACAATGAGCAAAACAGACAAGGGAGCCATCTCAGGGTGGGGGAAGGATATTGAATCAGAATTACTGAAATACCCCATACAGAGAATTCCAACATACCCCTATACCCCAGATCCATCAGTTTGAACATTTTGCCACATTTTCTGTATCAGTCTATCTATCTATGTATCAACCCGTGTTTTGAACACTTGAGAGTAGGTTGTACACATCCTCCTCCTTGAACACTTAATATTTTCCTGTACATTTCTTAAGAACAAGGATATTCACTTATTTAACCACCTTAAGTATAGTTATCATGTTCAAGAAACTTAACATTGATATAAAGCTTCCCAGTCTATATTTCAATTTTTCACATGTCCCAATAACGTCCTTTTTAGCCTTTTCTCCTCCCTTGATAGATCCCATCCCGGATCACATATTGAACCTAACTGTCATTGTCTCTTTAGTTGCTCATTCTTTGTTTTAATTGTGGGAACATTTACACAACAGAAACTTTCCCAAACCAGCCATTCCCAAGCAGACCAGTCAGGGGGACTAATCACATTGACAATGCTGCAGTACCCTCACCATCCTGCATTATTAAAACTTTCCCCCCCTCCCCAAACAGAAACCCTATACCCATTTTACATTAACTCCCCATTGCCCCTGCCTCTGGCAACTTGTACTCTAATTTCTCTCTCTATGAGCTTGCATATTCTCTGATATTTTCTTTGTAGTTACCATGGGGCTTAAATGTAACATCCTAAATCATTTGCTTAGCTACCAACTTAATTTCAATGGCATATACAAACTATGTTCTTATATCCCTCCATCTCCCCACCTTTAAGTAGTTCTTGACACAAATTACATGTTTATACATGATGAGTCCAGAATCACTGATTTAGCCTTACATTTTATGCATTTGCCTTTTAGATCCTGTAGGAAGTAAAAATTGGCACTCCAAACCAAAAACACAGTACTTTTGGCATTTATGTTTACCCATGTTATTACTCTCACTGGAGATCTTTATTTCTTTATGCTGCTTCACTATACTCTCTATTGTCATTTCCTTTCAACCTGAAGAACTCTTTTTAGCATCTCTTATAGGGCTGTTCCAGTGGTGGCAATTTCCCTCAGTTTTTGTTTATCTGGTAATGTCTTAATCTTCCCCTCATTTTTGAAATACAGTTTTGCCAGACATAGAACTTTGTTTTGCTTTCAGCACTTTAAATATATCATCCCACTGTCTTCTTGCCTCCTTAGTTTCTGATGAGAAATTGACATTTAATCTTATTGAGGCTCCCTTGTATGTGACATCTTGCTTCTCTCTTGTGGCTTTCAGAATTCTCTCTTTATATTCGTCATTCCACAGTTTGATTATAATATGTTGCAGCGTGGATCTATTTGGTTTTATCCTGTTTGGTGGTCATTGAACATCTTGGATGTCATGTCTCTCATTAAGTTTGTGAAGTTTTCAGCCAGTATTTCTTTGAATATTCTCTCTGACCCTTTCTCTCTTCTCTGTCTGGGACTCCCATGGTGTGTATACTGGGTGCTCGATGGTACCCCATGGGCGCCTCAGGCTCTGTTCACTTCTCTTCATTCTTTCCTCTTTTTGCTCCTCAGACTGGATGACTTCTGTTGTCTTATCTTCAGGTTCACTGATTCTTTCTTCTATCAGCTCCACTCTGCTGTTGAACCCCTCTAGGCAGTTTTAAATTTCTGTTACTGTGGTCTTTAGCTCTGTTTGGTTCCTTTTCATAATTTCATAATATTGACATTTCTTTGTGCTCATCTATAATTTTCCTGATTTCCTTTGGCTCTTTGTCTGTATTTTCCTTTAGCTCTTGGGGCATCTTTAGAACCATTTTTTAAAAGTCTTTGTCTGGAATGTCCCAGGTCTGGTCATCCTCATCGGTGGTTTCTACTGCTTGAATCTTCTACTTTGCTTGGGCTGTTACTTCCTCTTTCTTTGTATGTTTTGTAATCTTTTGGTGAAACCTGGATATTTTGATATTTTAATGTGTTAGGAGAGCTCAGTTAGCTGCCTTCTTCACTCAGGGCAAGTTCTGGAATGGCGAGTCCCTCAGGCCTCCACCAGACAGGCTGGGCCAGACATCCATGATCTCCATCTGTGGACGAGAGTTACTCTGCCCCCTCTGGAACTGGGCCCAGGGATCTGCCCTGGGAGCAGTCTGTGCTGAGCTGGTGAGTGCGGGGTTGAGGAGGGGGCCAGTCAGAATGCCCCGAGACCCTACGGCTTTTAAGTGGCCTTTTACTTGATTTAGTGCTCTCCCTGGTACTGCGGACCTTTAACTGTTTTCTGGACCTTTGAGAAAGATGTTTCTGCCAGTTCTTGCTCATTGTTCAAAGCTTCTATTGGGGGATGGAGCCCTGAAGTGTCTACTCTGCCATCTCGATTGAGCTGTATTTTTTTTTTTTTCATTATATTTTTAAGTTCTGGAGGTGTTTTGACATTTAAAACAGAGTTCTCATATTTGAAAAGTTGAGACAAGCACTGGCAGAGATCCCTAAGTCCAGCTAATGCTGCTAGATTCCTTCAAACTTAGTTTGGTTCTGGACCTTGAAATCATTTGGTTCCTTCCTGAAAACTGAACAGTGAGTATAGGAAAATCATTTCCATCTAATCGTTAGATAAGATATTTCAGTGGCCGACATGGGGCGTCATAGCCCTGAATGAGTGAGCAGAACCAAGTTAAATATTAACCATCATACAGAAATTGCTTCACAGAGTCATTTTTCAAAGGCACAGACTTTTGTAGGGAAGTCACCGCATTGGAAAAGCTAGGAGATGGACATGAATGATGCATATTTGCTGTAACTTTAGGGTATTTAAGGTGGATGTCACGCACAAATAAGGTCATGTTTCTGAAAGTCCCAAATCAGTAATTGATATATATATATATATTTTTTTTAAAGATTTTATTTATTTATTCATTTATCCCCCCCTTGCTGCTTGTGCTCGCTGGGTCAGCTAACCACGCCGTGCGGGCGGGCTTGCCTTCACCAGGAGGCCCCGGGAACCGAACCCGGGGCCTCCCATATGGTAAACGGGAGCCCCACTGATTGAGCCACAGCCGCTTCCCTCAGTAATTGATATTTATTGAATTTGAGCATATCCTTTTACATTTTAATAGTATTTTGTAAATTTCACAGGAGATCCTGACTCTTCTCCACCTCACAAGCATGTCATGAGGATCAAGCAAGATATTATTCTCCCCATTTACAGACCAGGAGACTGAGGGCACAGGGAGGGTTAGGTTATTTGGCCAGAATCCAAAGGGAATCTCAGAAGGAGGACAAAGGGCCCCAGCCTCTGAGTCCTGATCCAGGACTTTTAGAGTAAATTTGATCTTTTAGAGCAAAGATGATAAGACATCTGTCCTCGTCAAGCACTGGCACTCCATCTGCCAAGCCTATGGAGATGAGTTTGATGGAATCAGCCAGGGAGACCTTGCTGGAACGCCCTTGTTACGTGTGTGTGTGTGTGTGTGTGAGCAAAGCCAAGATCATCAGGGATCTGAAGACTTACATATCAGAGCGACTTCCTGTCATTGTGATATGGACAACTGACGTTTTTCTTAATCTAATGAAGTGAATAAAAACATCTTTAGAAACCTGCTAGGGCTGTTGTCATCAGTCTGTAACCTACACTGCAGATGGAGAAGTGAAGACAGTGTGCTTACTGTGATTTCATCTTCAAGGCAAGGCCTTTGCTCTCCTCTCAACCAGACTGCCGTCCCCAAAGCCACCTGCAGACCCCAGAGCCACCACTGTTGACCTTCAACTGAGTATTTGTTGCATTTTAATAATTTACGTTTTTTTTCCATAATTTAAACATAGACCAATATGGAAGTATAAGAATGTAAAAAAAAAAAAAAAAAAAAGGACCAAGTTTATAAGAACTATGTTTAGGTTTGGTGGTAAAAGAAAAACTACAGAAGACCTGCTTTGAATTCATTTGCATCCATATTGGAAGGGGCTTTATTATTCTTTTTAAAGATTTATTTCTCCCCCTCCCCCTCATTGTTTTGCGCTCGCTGTCTGCTCTCTGTGTGTTCTTCTGTGCTTGTCTTCTCTTTAGGCAGCACCTGGAACTGATCCTGGGACCTTCCAGAGTGGAGAGAGTTGCTCAATCTCTTGTGCTATCTCAGCTCCCTGATTTGCTGCATCTCTCATTGTCTCTCTTCTGTGTCTCTTTTCGTTGCGTCATCTTGCTGCGCCAGCACTCTGCGCAGGCCAGCTCTCTGATCGGGTCAGCTTGCCGTGCGGGCCAGCTTGCTTTTCACCAGGAGGCCCTGGGAATCGAACCCCGGACCTCCCATATGGTAGATGGGAGCCCAATCACTTGAGCCACATCTGCGTCCCTGGAAGGGCCTTTAGATATTAATGCTCAGTAAGTGTTTTTCCTTTTTTAAATTTTGGTGGCCAATATGCCAATTGCTAATTGAGGTCAATGCAAAGAAGAAGTAGAGGTAGGGAGGGGAGGAGGAGGACGTGGCGTATTATCTTTTATCATCACTATGGGGCATAAGCCCTGAACACAGGATCATTGTTTAAATTTAGCGCCATGAAGTGCTGCCTCCATGCTCCTTGTTCTCATCCTTACACTGGGACTGGACCCGGGAAACCCAGTGGCAGAGGGTAGAGTTTCACATACCCACATCTGGCACCCACAGGCCTAGACCAAGCTTTTCATTTTACAGACAGCCAATTAAAATTCCTCTCCAGGGGCCTCTAAACATATTCAAGAAGTATGATTCATAAAGTGGGTTTTTTGTGGTTGCTATTGTTGTTTCTTTTTTCTTTTTCTTTTTTTAAATGGGAAGGTCCTTCTTCGGTTTCTCTGCTTGCACTGGCTGAAGTGCCTCAGAGTTCCTGCCTTGTCGTGTCAAAGACCATGCTGTCTCGCTGGTAAACAGAGGCTTCTTTTCCTTTATCCTTGAGCTGGAGACATGGATTTCCTTGACCTAAGACCATTAGCAGAATGGTCGGGCCACTTAGGAACAATTCGGTGAGGGGAGAAATGGAATTTGGGACACTTTTTATTGTATAATTTTGTTCATGTCACAAGACATAAAATAATTTTAATCCTGATACTTAATTCTTCCCAGTGCCACATCTCTTGTTATAGCTTCTAAGTGCATAGATTTGTGTTTTCCTAATGTTCCTACTCTGGCTCTTTCCAGATTTACGTGCATAGGAAGGAAAACAATAACTTATCTTTTGAAATTGGACATTATCACTTATCTATCTTCTCTGTACCCCTCTCATTTCATTTTCTTTGTTCCTTCTTTCACTTTTCCCTCACTCCACCCTTCCTAATACATTCCTACCCTGAGAGGCAGTTTCCAAAATATATCTTTAGAAATTCTATTTTACCTTAATTTCAGTTAAAAAATTTTCATTGCATTAATATTTTCGGAAGCACTTGATAATGATGCCAATCATTTACACTATAGTGTGAATAAATTTCTGATATTCTCCCCCCCACCCCCCACCCCCGCAAGAGCTAGTTTCCTGGAGAAAGAGAAAACATGAAGATAATGGATATTGGAGAAGGGTGCCATCAAGTGGGGAAAACGGCAACAGAATGGGAGGCTAAGAGCACTGGACATGAATTTCACTTACTTTACAGTTTTTTCGTAGGACTGAGCAATGTCACTACTTTAAAAAAATCCAATCCAATTAGTTCGCCGGACTTACCTGCAGACAACGTTGAATAGACAGAAGCGAAGTGGCAGTGGTCATATTAAAAAATACAAAGCAAAACAAAAAACCCCCCAAACAAAGCAGAAAATCACACTTTGCAATCAGCCCAGATTTCCAGTTAGTCATGGTGGATTGAATAGATGCACTTATTTATGCTTCCTCTATAAAACACACTGAAAGGATAAGGAAGGATGAAAAAGGAACAAACCCACAAGGACAATGAAAAGGAGAGAGGAAGTGACAGCCGAGGAAGGTCAACGAGGCCTGGGAAAGCAGACGAGCCTGAGGCTGAAACCCCGGACGCAGGGTGCAGGGCCAGCCCGGGTCGGCCGGCTCCCTCCGGAGGCCCAGAGGCTGCTGGCCCTGAAGCAGGGACTCGAGCAGGGGAGCGGGGACCGCTTTCCCGGCTTGGACTCCAGCTCACCTCCCTCAGCGACCCGAGCCAGTGGCTCTTTCTCCCCCAGCCTTTCAGAGGCCCCGAGGTCTGTTCTGGGCAGCGGAGGGCCGAGTGGGGGTCAGAGGGAGAAAACCAAGCAGAGGAGACTCCGGGGAAAGTCATCCCAGTCCCTGGTTCCACTCAGCTGTGCAGAGCAAGGTCGTGATGATGCATCGCCGAAAGCTGACTCATGCTGTAACCCATATGGGGAGACGGGAAAATGGTTTGCTTGTTTATGGAGGTGGGTGGGTAAGAAGTCTTAATTTTCCACCCAAAGAAGTCAAAAGACAATGTGGACACTAGGGGAAAAAAACAAAGCCAAGGAGCAGCAAAATAAAGGCAGTATTTTGAAATATAGTAATATAAATGAGAAGAAACAGCTAAAGGATTGAGAATGGTGCTTTTAAAGAGTGAGATTCTAGAAAGGGAGGCCACATCTTTAGAAAAGTTTTTGTTGTAACTGGAATTTAAAAAGAAGCTCCTGCTCTTGGTTTATTCTCTGCTTTTCCATAAACATGTCATAGTAGGAAAATTAGAAAAGCAAATGGTTGCTTAAAAATATCTATACTGTCCTGAACTTTGTCCAACTAAGGGTAAAACTAAGAACAATGTTTCAGACGGAATCTTCTTTGGAAATTTTAGACTTTGTTTCTTTTATTCAGTCCTTTCTTGATCTTACTGATTTTTAAAAAAAATTTGTTTGTTTCTGATTTGTTCTGTTTGGTTCTATTTTCTTCATGATAATAGGGAAAAAAATAGTAAATTTCAGATTCTCTTTATTGAAGAAGAAGGAGAAGGAGAAGAAGATGAGAGAGAAATTTGGAAAGTCTGAAGATTATTTTTTTGAACCTGGAAATTGAAGGTCAGAGTAGTGATAGCTAAGGCAAAGGTTTAATAACTGGCTATTCTTTCCTTTTCAACTTCGAAGGGTTCGCTGATGTTTTCCATTTAAGCAAGGTAAATAATGTTAAAAAGAGAGGCCAAAGCAACAAAGTACAACAAGAGAGATCCTAATTCCGATGCCTCCGCAATGAATTTTTAAGTTTACTCAAAGACTAAAAGGCCCTCGGTGACTGACACCTGTACTGAGGGGAGCTGATCACTGAGGTGGAGCTGGTCAGTCAAAGGAATTCTTTCCGTTTGCACCTAAAGAAAAAAGAATTGCAGAAGTGCAGATGAAGTTGATAATATGGGGCATTTATCTTGTCTCTTGAAGGGCACTGAATTTTCTAGCCAGCTTGTGAAATTAGAGTCGGAATTTTATCTTAAGTTGATAAGCTTATCAAATTCCAGGCTGGGAAAAAGCATGTTATCAAGATCATTTCTGCAAGTGTGAGTTTACTTTAGGAAAAGGAGCTCAGGTAATTTAAATGCTGGATGATGAGTGTGGATAAACATCACAACATTTATGTTCACTTCTTTTGGAGAACAAATTAGATCATGGGTAAAAAAGCTAATGCTGTTTTTGGAATCTGAGTCAGCGAGTTGATTTAGTACTCAGCATTTTCAGTAAAACACAATCGCTAAGGTAAATATTTCTCTATAAGGTGTACACTTTATGCGCTTTGAACAGAAGTAACGACTTGGTAGTGTTTACACTTTAAAAATATTTTATATGAAATATTATTTGAGCAGAGTTAGTGTTTTCAGTCTTGTCAGAAACTCAGTTTAAGAATTTCATGTGAAAGTGTTTTTGTCAAGAAGGAAAGCCTGAGTGATCCTCGGTAGTTTCCATTTGGACGTGAACTGGGAAGCTCCTCTGCGTATCTGCGTCGTCACTCTCCGTCCTTCAGGAGACCCCCCCTGTCCACTGCTGCCCTCCCTGGAGGAGAGACTTTGAGCCCTCTCTCTGAGCCATTCTGTGCCTCAAGCCACGAGGGTTTGCTGAAGACCATTTCACTTCCAGCTTTACAATTATCTGATAATTAGTAGGAAAAATCCGGTTATTTAGGAATTATGGCAGATAGTTGATCTCCTGAATTTAAACACGATTAGTTCTTATTAGGAGACATTTTTGAAAGTGTGCCATGGATGAGGAGGCTATTTGTTAAAGCTGGGCTAGTTTTATGCTGAGTGGAGGTGAAATTAGAGTGCAATTTAGGCTTAGGACTTATGTTGAGTTTTGATTCTGGAAGATCTACAGATTACTAACATTGTCAGATTCTGCATATAAAATAAAAACAAAGACTGTGCTGGCGGATGCGGTTCATTTGAAACGGATGAGGATGATGATGGCGAGAACAGACATGCTTGCTGAGCCCTTACTTTGTACCAAGCTGTGCGTCCTTTAAGCTTCTTGGCGCTGTGGAAGACGGATGGTGGTGTCTCCATTTAGCTTGTGTTGAAACTGCACAGCTCAGGCTTCAGTTCAATTCTAATTTGTTTCTACTGTAAGCAGGTTGATTTCCTAATTCAGTTACAATAGTAGAGATAGGAAAAAGGTCATGACATTTAACTGAGAGCTTTTCCCTCACTTTCTTCCATGTCTTTACCGAGAGGAAACTGTAATCTCTGTGATGGTCATGTGTAGTATGTTAAAAAAAAAAAAAACAGCCGTGGCTCCTCCAAACCTTCCCTGCAGTGATTCTCCTTCCTGGGGAATCCTTGGAACTCCTGTAACGGGACAAGTAGGAAATACCAACTCTTGTCTGCTTTCTTCCTGTACTTTGCTCACCACACTCTAACCTTGCTGTCCATTTTTTTTCTGGGGCGTGGTCTTCCTTACAGGGCACATGGCCGATGGGTTGTAATATTAATTACCCCTGAGCCAAAGCACCGTGGCTGACACACTCCCTCTTAAAGTCCCTCGGGCACCAGAGCGTCCCTTCAATTTTTCACTCTCAAGTTTAATTCAAAAATTTTGGTATATTTAGTTGATTGTTCACATCATGCAGAGACACCTAAGAATACAGAATCTGTGGAGCAGAAGAAAGATTAAACAGAATCCTCATGGAGGAAACCAGATTTGCTCAGCAAGGAAGGCGTTGAGTATACGCAGAAGAGAGCCCAGCGGGCTTCAGCCGCGACACACGTCATATGTGAATAGGAAAAGCCACCTTACGACAGGTGCATTTGAAATAGGCCAGACTGAATCGACGCCTCAGTTCCAGAACAACTGCACAGACGGTTAATTTTTATGAATGTGTTCATTTTAAAATTTTACATGTTTTTAGTAAAAAACAATTATCTCTACTTAAAAAAATTGTGGCAAAATGTATATAACAAAGTTTGCCATGTGACCCATTTTTAAGTGCACAAGTCAGTGGCATTAATTACGTCTCACAACGGTGTGCGGCCGTCACCACCCTCACTGTTTCCGAAACTCTTCCATCACCTCAAACAGAAACTCTGTCCCCACTGAACAGTGGCTCCCCATTTATTTGCCCTACCGCCAGCCCCTGACAACTTCGGTTCTACTGTCTGTCTCTCAGAATTTGCCTATTTTGGATATTTTATGCAAGTGGAAGCATATACTCTCTGGCCTCTGGTGTGTGGTTCCTTTCATTTAGCATCATTTTTCAACCCCATCTCTGGCGAAGCGTGTATCGGTGCCTCATCACTGTGCTGGGTGGGCCGATGGCGTTTTGCCTTGGCTCGTCCGCTCATCATCTGACGGACACTCAGGCTGCTTGCACCTTTCTGGCTGTGGTGGATGCTGTTGAGTGAACATTGGTGTATTTGTTTGAGGGTCTGTTTTGAAGTCTTTGGGGTATATTCCAGCTCGATGAGGAATTCCTGGGTCATATGGTAATTCTGTGCTCAATTCTATTCTTTTTGAGGAACCTCCATACTTTCCCACAGCAGCTGTACCATTTTACATGAAAAAAAATGCATGAGGGTTCCAATGTTTCAACATCCTCACCAGAGTAGATTTATTTTTTAATAATGTAAGAAAATTTGTCATTTTTATACCAAGGGTAATCTTTTTATAATTTGAAGAGTGATTATTTAATTTTCTATCCATTTTTAAAAATGGCTTTCTCAAAAAGAGGCAAACATTTTTAATGCTTACTGTGTGAGATGTATTAAATTATATCAAAAGTTTGCAAATAAAAACAATACTTTTCTTATAT
Source organism: Tolypeutes matacus (assembly GCA_026826555.1). Classification (NCBI taxonomy): domain Eukaryota; kingdom Metazoa; phylum Chordata; class Mammalia; order Cingulata; family Chlamyphoridae; genus Tolypeutes; species Tolypeutes matacus. Next base: position 5,524,791 of record JAKSZT010000049.1, on the reverse strand, counting down.
AAACAGGTCATTTACCACAAAATTAAGTTGCATTAACTAAACCCATACTTGTGGTAGCAAAAATCCTGTGTAATCCTCAGAATTTTTAGTTTACGACATATTCCAAATATTCAAAGACCAAATTTCAACATATTCAAAATTCAAAGTTTAACAATTCCATCTAATTGATAAATTCTTGAGTTAGTGGTATAAAGGATATGCCATTTACAAGATTTCAACTTATTCCAAACTGAAAGAAACTGAAGAAAACCTTTTAGAAAACTGCAAGAAAATTGAGGCTAGCTTTTGAGTCTGGTTTCGTATTAAAATCAACAAGGTTTCCTCTGTGGCAGTGGTCTTCAAACTCGAACATGCAACAGAACCCCGGGCGGGCTCGCTGGAGCACGGACTGTGGGCCTCGGCAGACTTTCTGCTTCCGTTTGCATTTCTGCTAGGTTCCCAGGAGCTGCCTTTACTGCTGGCTGGACATAATTTTGGGAACCGCTTCTCTGTAGAAGTGATGGACACATTTCCCTATTTATTTATGCCAGTGGTGTCTCTGCTGGTTTTCTTCTTTGAAACCTTCCTGGTTCTAGAAAAATCTGCGGAACAGTTCCACCTACTGCGAGTGTTTGTCTAATGGCCTTGACGGTTTCCAGTCCCCCCTTGTGATTCTGAAATGATGGTGAGGTAGCCCTGCTGGCCTCGGGGCTGGTACCCAGCCTGCTTGCTCGTCCGAGGAATGCTGGCTGGGTGACTACGTCATACTCCGGAACATTCACCTGTCGTGCATCTGTTTCTCAACACTGTTATCCAACCCTGGCAAGGCTGATTTTTCATGTTAGTGATGCCAGTATGTGCTCCATGAAACTTACTCTGGCCAACCAACACAGAAGCCTTTACTGCGTTCACCATGCTAACTAATGAATTAATGTAGGTGGAAGGAGAAGCTAATTAGCTCTAATCTTTGCAGGAAGGCTCATTAGCATTTAATGAGAATTAATAATTTCATAAGACGTGCAAATATATTGCCCCGAGCCAAATAGTTTATAACTGCTGTCTGACAAATCACTATTTAAAATTAATGAGTGACATTTTCATATTGTTAGATCTATAATATTTTTACGTTAGACCTCTATCCCCAGGAGGATGTACACTGGGGTCATGTAATTCCACTGTAAATGGTCACAGTCGTCCGGACTGTTTGACTGTGAAGTGCTGCTTCTCTCTTCTGGTCAATTCCCACCTGAGTTTCAGAGCTGCCCCCTCTGAGATGCTTTCTCCGATGCATCCTTCCCCCTCATTCTCAGCACGCCCCGTTCTCCCCTTTCAGAACACTGACTCTGATCTGTAAGTACATCTTTACACTTAGGGTTTTATGGGGTAATGTTTCCCTGTCCTCTGGATTCTGCCCATGAAGGATGAAGAGCAGTTTAATGAAGGGGACACAGAGAGTGTGAAGGATGTTTGACACCCTCAAGCCTCATTTTCCTCTCCTCACCATAAATATATTAAGGGTCAGCTGGAGGCATCAACTCTCAGGAACTTGGGTATTTCAAGAGCCAACACTGTAGTGCTCTGGAACGTCGTAAGCTCTGCTGCCTCGCAGCACCGCTGTCTTATCACTGGCCGTTCGCTTGTGGTATTGAGCGAAGGTCAACTCTGGTTGCTTCCCTCTCTAGGCTACAGGCGGGGATTGAACGTGTGCCCTGGAAAAGGCAGGTTCTTAATCTCACCCCAGTTCCTGTGGGTGTGAAACCATTGATTTGGGGGTCTCTGCAGGGTCACAGCTGCTCTCTGTGGGCTCGGGGGGCCATGGATACACCGTGCTTTAGCAGAGCTGCTCTACAAAGGCGCTTTCTTTTTAAGATTGTGCAAAATGCACTCAGGCTCAGAGCCACACGGAGAGCAAAAATGGGCTCTCGCCCCGCTTGAAGGCACGAGGGCCAGGCTGCAGCATGGAATGGGCCGTTAGGGTGCCCGCTGCCCGCTG